>OY856413.1:461907378-462277378 GCA_963693085.1 Alisma plantago-aquatica | reverse complement strand
GGTACTAGTCTAGTATTACTTAGACTAAAAAATCTTGTGTTCCTTCCTAGGAGTCAATGTAGTATACTTATATGTTACAACTATCTCCATCTACTATTAGGGTTTGTAGGTACTTATGTACCACCTTCCATTATACATTTTTTCCCCAGATCATGATCTTTAATCAGGGTACAAAGATCATTTATATAATATTGTTCTTACTCTTTACTTCAACTCTTACTAGAGTTGACCGTGTATGGGTAATTTCCTTCTTTAGTTATGTTTATCCAAGATTATTATTTGTAAGGATAATTTACTTATTATTAGGTTTCCTTTTACATCTATCTTACTTAGGTAATTTTCATACCTTGTTATATATATTAATCCTAGGCTTGTAGATGTTTCTAGAATTTCTCCTTATAGGGGAAGCCTACATTAAATAAATCATGTTTAACATATATAGATTTTAAAATTTGTGACTTAGATGGTTGAAGATGCCTTAACCCTAGTTTAAAAAAAATCTTAACTTAAATAATGAACTCGTAGGGTTTATAAATAGACACTCTTAGGGTGGAAAGTAATAGATATGAGAATGATGCGAAGTCAAGATGATTATACCTATAGTTTTTTATTGTGGGTAATAGTCTTTTAACATGTAGGGTATGCAATTTGGCCTAGGAGTCCTTATAAACCAACTAGTGGTTCAAAGGAAAGTATTTCTAGCTTTAAAAGGTGATCCAACCTAGACACCATCACCCCTCATTTTACCTAAAAAACTCTCTTGCAAGTCTGTGGAGTTATTAAAACTATTAATTATGGAAAGTTATTTATATAAAATGGGGTGCTGATACCAACCAAAATGAAACCATCCTCCCATTATCCCCATTAAAAGTGGAGCATATGGTCAAGGGACATTATTAAATATATTCAATATCTATTTTTGTAATAAAAACCAATATCATTGATAATTTTCAAGGCATTGTTTATAGAAATAGGGAAGAAAAGATTTTCTGTAAGAAGTTAGATAAGTTTTAGAAATGGGAAACTAATCATTCTGGGAATGAATTAGCGAAATACTCCATGTATCATCCACTTCCCATCTTGGGGATTTTCCCTCTTGAAGTCCCTTCATTATTTTTATATGTAGCAAATCTAATATGCTGACAAACCAAAAATGGGTTAGCATTAAATTATGTTTTGTACATGGGTTCAAGAGAAAATGTGTGCATGTAATACTAATTAATATATAGTAGTACAGATCAAATAATTATAAGTAATGAACCTCTATATTCCAAATTCACAACTTACAAACTATGAGTATTCCATTTAGTTTAGTTTTCCATTGCTTGTTCCAACAATATACTCTATGGATGAGTTTTTGCCAAGAATAGGTTTCATGGGATTGTTCCAAAAATTGTATTTCTTCACCTTCTTGGATCATTTTTGTCACTCTCGTAGATATCATATCTTATATTTAGAGAGTTATTATCTCCCTTGGTCACTCTTAAGTGATTTGTTATCATGTTCAAGCATGATCTTGATTACATAAGAAAAGAACATATATCTTTATCACTTGTGAGTATTGAATTAACCAAGACAATCTACATTAAGAGTAAACTTGGAGGAAACACTATGATGTTCTATGAACAAAGCATGGTTAAGAGATATTACTCATAGTTAACCCACATACCTCATTTAAAAAAACATGATGTTCCGACAAGTTAAGACTTATGTGTAAACAAGATTCATTATGAAAATTAATATTCAACACTAAAGTGTTAATATTTTCTCAAAATTCCTTATCATGGATTTCAAAGTTATGTATGAATATTAGGCTTGAGGGTTGGATATACCTTGATTTTGGATTGGCAATCAGGTTCTACCCTCATGAAACCATAATCATCTTGTAGAAGATTGGATTTCTTCATTAATTTTATTTTATTGATCTTTGTTATGTACATTTGGGAAAATAGATTATCATCAAGGATGTTGTATTTGTTCACATGATTTGTCCTAGTTGGACTTTGATGTTTGTCATTGAAAATCAGATCACTAGGGGTGAAATCCTAGACTTTAACATTTTCAATGGTAATTAACTCAATGCAAGCAATGAGAAATTTGCATATAGAAAGGTATCAATCCAAAGAATGGTGTTATTCAGCGTTGATCCAATGAATTGTAGTGAACAGAAAGTAAATTCCAGTGTGAGAGTGAGCTTGATTTAAAATAAAGCAAAAATGAGAAGTGTAAAAATGAGATTAGCTAATCAAGTGATAAAAGATATTGGTAACTTTGAGGGATCACCACCAAATACCATGCTTTTACTTAATTTAACCAACTCGTAAGTTTTAATGATTAAATTAGGACCACATGGATTCTTGTCCTTTTGGAGCACCAATCTCTCTAGGGATGGACTTCTCTCAACCTTGGGGTCTCGATGATTGAGGATCCTCATCCAGCTGTCTAACAAGTTCAATTGGATGGTCAATGTGGCATTTCAAACTCATGGGTTAGGGGTCTCGTCACCACAAATTATAACAAACATGAGCGAATGGGCAAAAAGATCAGAACCACCATCAGTGGTCTTGTCATGGGATATAGGTTCATTCCGATTGGGATATGGGGTCTCATCACCCAGAAATGAATTTATTCTAATTAACTAGATAATGACTACAAAATTGTATGATATCTTCATAAATATGTGATTTCCATTTCGCCATTCAAACTCATGGATCGGGTGGTAACATCACCAAAATATATAAAAAATAAGATAAACTAGGTAGACAAATCATAATCTCAATCAAAGGTCTCATCACAAGATTATGTGTTCATTCTTGTTCGGATCTGGGGTCTCATCATCCCACAAGATCAGAATATAATAAATAGGAAACAAGTACAAGATTGAATTGATAAAAAGATCATAACCACCATCATGAGTCTCGTCAATAGATTATGGGTTCATTCTTGTGAGGATCTACGGTCTCATTACCTCACAATAACACAATCTAATTAGCCAAAGATTGCATGCAAAAATGCTTGAAAAACATTTATTACTAAATATTAGAGTCAAATACAATCGAGTAAATAACAGGCTATGGGACTAGTCACCATGCCCTAGTAAGGGAACTACTCAAACATAATGGAAATGGAAGCAAAATGGAAAAGACACAATACAAAAAGTGTTATTCCCCCTTGTGTTTGAAGTACCTCCTCATTTATAGGGGTAAATGAGGATGCAAAACCCTTGAAGAATGGTTGTTGGAAGATGCCAGATTCATGCGACTAAGAATCTAGTCATTCAACTAGCATTAATTGCTTACTTCATCCTGAAGTTTCATTGGTCAGACATTGACTGCATTAATGACCTTCTCATTTAGGAATTTGACAAAGTCTTGAACACGAGTTGATTGTATGGTCATTAAATGTCTACTTTGACCCATCCATCTCATCCGAAGTAATGAGATTTCCCAAATACGAGTTCATGTGGTTTTACTGGTTAGTTGATTGATTGGGGATGGTGATTCGATTGACTGGAGTTATGGGAAGCTGAGAAGTATGTGGTTGGGAGGTTGGAGATGGGATTTGAATCCTTTGATTCTTGAGCCTTTTGGGCTTTGGAGTGAACTGGTGATTTTTCTACAAAACCCCTACTATATTAAAAAAAACTTCAATTAAGGGAGGAAAGGCTTAATTAAGACAATTAACTCTAACACTGGAGAATAATCATGAAATTCTCCTAAAGAGAGATCTAAACCATGCAAATAAAATAGATAAATATATTTTTTATAAACTACCCCAAACTTGAACGTTACTTGTCCTCGAGTAATATTTAATAAAAAATAGTGCCCAATAATACTCCAAAAAATAGTGCCCAATATTTAATAAAAAATAGTGCCCAATAATACTCCCCTCAAGCATTATTAAAATCCCTACCACCTTGCATGACCAAGCGACCCTAATATTCTAGAGTCATGGAACACTATTTTATAATTCCCCACATGTAATTGTTCATTACTTTCTTCCATTTCAAGACCCACAAAGAAATAGAATTCTTGTCCTTTGTGTCATGTATTCTCCTTCAAATACTCACAAAATATGCAAAAGAACAAGGATCATGGATTTGATGGTTTGGGATAATGTAGATTCCTTCGAGTATAAAAGCGGGGTGAAGGGAGTAATTGCTAGAGGTGGTCTATCCTCTATTCGAGTTGAGACCTTTTTATTTATTTGTTGCAATTATGTTGATTGCATTTTTTGTTGTGCACTTTGGCATCTTTTTTTTGGTGGTATGCCCCTATTAAGTTTACAATGGGAATGGATGAAGTGGTAATGGGGAACGGGTTGCCACCCCATACTTGGAGTTTGGCTTATTTTTGTGAATGGAGAGGTAAGAAGGTGGTGGGAGAGGTATAGAAAAAGGATAGACTTGTGTAACTTGTGTTATGGGAATCCTTTCAACTATATAATAACTTATATAATTAGTATATTTTACAAGTTATTCACAATTTTGTTAAATAGGGACAGATTGTGTTTGATTCCTATCTATCCATTACGTCTTGCCAACATTCCGAAGGGTATTTCTAGTAGAGGTCATCAGGGACCAAATTATTTCTATCAATCAAAATTTGTTTTGAAAATATTGCAAGAAGATTCAATAGTTCAAGGGTCTTATTGATCACCATGCATACATGACCAACTAGATAAATGCCAAACCTAAAGTAAGAAAGAGAATTTACATAACATAAGGAAAAATTCTAGGAAAAGAAGATAGACTAAGTGGAACAAGAACATACTACTCACCTCCAACCCAAACTTAAAATTTTGTTCATCCTGAGAAAAATGTAATTTAGAATGGAGGGAAGAAACACATTGGGTTTCCTCCCAACAATAAACTTGTTTAATGTCGAAGGCAAGGAAGACTATGTGGTTCACCATGGAGGAGTAGTGATTGGAGCTATAGTAAGATGATTGCGTTGTCCTAGTGGCTTTCCTATTAGCCATTACCTTATTCTGGTTTCTTGTAGCTTACCACAAATGGTGTGATACATGTCAAAATACCAAGGGAAACAACTATAGTCATACATGGTTGATTCCCATTGGTATATATGGAGATAAATGTGTGATCTGAGAAAAATCAACATGATAAGGTTGAGGGGGCATTGAAGTGAGATCATTGGATGCAAGGCCATCCCATCATGTTTAAAATTGAGATCTCTGGGGTTGGATCAGGATGTTGGTACATGGGGATTTGACTACCCGTGGAACATATTATTCTTCTAGATAGACATATGGTATTGTCAATCATGAGGCATGTACGAGTTTTAAAAGAATGGATCTTGCAAGGGTAATGGGGTTAGGTGGGTGTGGACCACTGAGGGTTCAATAGGAAATTGCATGGAGGATGGTTCTTGCTGGAAAAGTGGCTCTTTTATACTCAGAATGGGTTGTGTAATAGTAGCCTGAAGGGAGAAGGATCCTCTTCCATTTTTTAGGGTGTTGCTTTTGGAAAGGAGGAGGTATGCACACTCTCAAACTTCTTTGTGCCATGATCATCTTCTAAGGATATCTGGTGCTCTAGAATATATGAGGCTTCTTAAGAGTAGACTTGTTGTTGTGGATAGGTGAATTGATAAATGAAGTTGAGGAAGTAGGATTCTTATTCTCTAGTATACTTCATGAATCCTCCAAGCACTTAGAAGTTGAAGGACTAATTCCCTACCCATAGGGTCAGGAGTCAGGCATTGCCATCGATTAAAGCTCTGCATATGATGAGAAATGGTTTTCCAAAGATGAAAGGGTAGAGACTATCTTCCTTGATGTCCGACACTACAAAATCACAAGGGATCTAGAAGTTCCCAATAATTATTGGAACATATTTAATCATACCAAATGGCTTAGTCATAAAGAGTCAACGAGCTCTATGCTCATGTAGGTAGGTCACACATCTATGAGACCAAGTTTCCTATATAGACTAAGTGGTATGATTGAAATACTGGCCCATAGGTTGGCTAACCGCATTTAGCATGTAGAATCATTTATGGAGAATGAAACTCAAAAGGACCCGAGGTTTTGTGCTTCCTAGTCATCTTTCTCAAAAAAATGTTTGATGGTGTCCTTACCAATTTAACTATTTCACACTCCTCAACTATGTATTTGTGATGTCTCGAACAACACACGAGGCTTGTAGATATCGATGTCTCGAATAGGTATGGGAGGTTCTGGTTGAGATGTTTCCAAGTCTTGGTTGATGACTACCTCATCTTCATCCTCCTGGCTCGCTATCAAGGGGCTAACGTTCTCTAGAAATGTAGAGCTAGAGCTAGTCATCAGAGCCTTAAGCGGTTCCACATGCTTCATGTTATCTTTTGGTTAGCCTTGCAAAATCTCCTATGGGAGGGAATAGGAGTGAAACCAACTAGGCTAACTAAGAATCAATGGATTTCGTTGATCATGTTGGCTAGATATCATAGTTTGGAGGGTTTTTCTATATTTGAGAACATCTTATTGGAAGAGGGAGGGGAAGTTGGTTGTTGTAATTGAGTCCCTAGATGTGGATTCTAGAATTATTTCTCCCTAAATTGCCTTGGTTCCTATTGTATTAGAATCCTAAGGCACCACAATATGGGTAATTAAATTGAGAGGGTCTCTATTGCGCTGCATTTTCTATGTTGTTCAATTTGCCAACTGGTAATTGGGATGACTCCTACATTGATTTTTATGGTAGCAGGTTTAACCTAGTATGCTATGCATGGAGTTAACATTCTATATATGTTGTCTATTGTATAAAAATTGGCATTGCTGTGTTGAGTGATCGTTCCCTTGCAAGATCCCACAAGAATAATCTTATAGATTTTACTTGACATTACAAATATTGTGGCTTCCCCCTTCCATCATAGGAATTCAAGGAAGACACTAGAAAATCTTGCTTCAAGGAGAGCATCTTGAGGCTCTGGGAAATAGATTTGAGCTTGTAGCTACCTTCGACCTTTAAAACTTTGAGAACTCCCCCTTTTCCCTGATTAAATTGGGCTTGAGTCTCGGTGCTTATTTTTACAACATCCAAAGCATTGTCGTAATTTTGGAACGTAAAGTCACCTACAGATGAGGTATCCAGGATGGTCTTGTTGTTCTAGTCGACACCCAAATAGAATGTCTTGATCAATTGGACATTTGATACTCCATGATGTAGGAAACAATGAAGGAGTTCTTTAAATCTCTCCAAAGCTTTGCCCGAGATTTCCCCTAGAACCATGGTGGATTGGGTGATTTAACCCCTACATTTGATAAGATACTGGGGAAAACTTTTCAAGGAATTTTTCTTGGAGAGACTGCCAAGAAGTGATACAGTCACCTTGCATGGAATTATACCAGCTACTTGCTAAATCAGTAAAGAGGTACTTGAAAAGTTGGATCTTGAGGGGGTCATTCAAAACGGCTGGCATTTTGTATAAGGCACATAAGTCAAGGAAGCATTTATAAATTGCCTAGAGTATGGAGATCCATTGTGTGTAGATTTCAAATTTGGGATTAATGATATTTGGGGACACAACATGGGTGTTGTGCAATGTCTATAAAAGGGAATGAGAAATCCTTTAGTTGTTTCTATCATTCTACCTCTTTTAGTTTGGGGACTCAGGTTCCAATGTGATGATGATGAAGGCCCTTTATTTGGCCTCCATGGCCTCCCTCTATGCGGCTAATGCCTTCTCTATCCACCGGTTGGTCTCATCCACTCAATCCATCCTATACCCATGAGATCAATTTATATGATGGAAGGTCCTATCAATCTCAGGATCGAAGAAGAATGGGGTATTTGCAACACCTTTGGAGATTTTCATACATTGTTTGAAACCTAATGAAAATGGTTAGACAATAGGATAGTAGATTTCAAGAAGATAAGAGTTATTGTCAAAAAAATCAAGAAAAGTGAATTGGTTTTAAAAATCAACACCATGGATCCCCTCCAATGACACTAAATTTGGTATGTGTCGTTACACGCCTAATCACTAGTGGGAGAAATCCTAGAGTTCAAACTTTTTCATTGTAACTAACTTGATGCCATCAATGAGAAATTTTAGTATAGAATGGTGTCAGTCCCAAAGAACTCCATTTTTATACATTGATTCAAATCAATTGTGATGAATAGAAAGTAAGTTCTACTTTGAGAATGAGTTTGATTAAAACTAAAGTGATAATGAAACTAGTTGATCAAATGATAAAATATACCAGGCTATGGGGGTTTGTAGTAAAAGACCATGCTTTTGTTGAATCAATTAAACTCCTATGTTTTAATGATTAAATCATGATCATGTGTATTGATGTCCTTTTGGAGAAACTATCTCACAAGGGACGTACTTTTCTCAACCCCAGGGTCTTGGTGATTAAGGATCCTTGCCCAATCATCCTACAAGTTCCATCATATTATTCATATGGTGTTCAAACTCATGGGGTAGGGGTATGATCACCACAAGTTATACAAATAGGATATAATGGTGAAAAGATAATAACCACCATCATGGGTCTCGTAAAGGGAGTATGGGTTCATTCCTGTTGGGATTCAAGTCCCATCACCTAGAGATCAGAATATATTCTAATTAACTAGAGAATGATTGCATAATTGAATGATCTCATCAAGAATATTTGATTTCTATTTTGGCATTCAAACTCATGGTCAGATGGTCACATCACCATAAGTTATAACAAACAAGATAAACTGGGAAAAAACATCATAATCTCAACTAGGGGTCTCATCACAAGATTATGAGTTCAATCTTTTATGATCTAGGGTCTCATCACCCCACAAGAAAATAATATAATTAATTAGAAAACAAGTGTGAGTTAAAATGCTTAAAATAATGATAACCACCATCAGGGGTCTAATCGGGAGATTATAGGTTCATTGTTGCGATGATCCAAGGTCTCATCACCCTACAAGAACTTAATCTAATTAGCCAAGGTGAAGTGGAAAATTTGTTGGAAAACATTTATTCAATAAAACATTATAGTCAAATAAAATCAAGAAAAGAATAACCTATGGGGATAGTCCCTAGCCCTAGTAAGGGATCTACTCAATCATAATGGGAATCAAAGAAAAATGTAAAAGTTACAATACAAAAAATTGGATTCCCTCTTTGTCTTTAGAGTCCCCCCCCACCTTTCATAGTGGGAAGGAGGGGGTAAACCCTAGAAGAATAGTTGTTAACTTTAACTAGATAGCTTGATTTGGGGCATTGATTGATTGATTGGGAATCCAGTTGGTCGTCTAGCATTAATCACTTGCTTTAGCCCGAAGTCATCTTGGTCAAACTTTGACTACATTGATTACTTTCTCATTTTCAAATTTGATTGAGTCTTGTATGCGAGTCAGTCGACTGGGATGGTGACTGGATCCACTAGCCTTTAAATGTCTACTTGGACCCCGTCATTTCATCTAAAGTAATGAGATTTTCCAAATCTGAGTTTGACTGGTCATTAATGGAGAGTCGACCAACTAGGATGGTGAGTCAATATACTGGATTTTTGGGAAGTCAAGAAGCATGTGTTTTGACCTACTGAGTGAGTGGGTCGGTTGACTTGTATAATGAATATGGGATTTGAAGCCTCTGATTCTTGGTCCCTTTGGGCTTTGGAGTGAATTGGCAATTTTCATGCAAAAGACATAATAAATCAAGTAAAAATTCCAATTAAGGTAGGAAAAGATAAATTAAAACAATTACCTCAATAACTAGATAATATTAACAAAATGCTCCTAAATAGATATCTAAAACTTGAAAATAAAATGGATAATATGATTCAATTTCAACATTAGATCCAAGGGTCATAGGCATATTAGACTCATTCAGAAATACTATGCTTAAGCAAATAACAATCCATATTAAAGAATCAAACCTAAGTTACATTTATAGTTATACATCAAAATATTATAAGAAAAAGTAACTAGATATGAATAAGGAATTCAAAGGATGATACAAGACATTATTTATACTAATAATATCATTCATGAGTTCATAGAGTCCTAATCATCAAAATTAGGTCATAATCCAATGTTTAATAATTAAGAGCAACATTTGATGAATTCATGGTACTAGAATTAGATTTAGCCTCTGGAAATACCTCTATTGGATTCCTCAGTTCTTCTAGCCTATGTGTCATGTTTGGGTACTCATAGCATTTTCTAAGTTTTTTTAGTTGGTTACATCAATCAAATTAACATTTGTTGTTGGTTAGATGGTTCAGAGCCCTAGATGTTGTCCATGTGGTTTGTACATCAAGAATTGGGTCTGTATGCTCAACTAGCATTGTTGGGTCTTGGGCTTGCATTGCTGGAATTGGCAAGGTGGACTTGGCTTGGCATGTTTGCGACTTGGCCTTGGAATCTTAAAACTCCTATAGAATAGCCCGTTCAGAGGTATCAAATGTCATGGGATGCTTGTAACAACCCAAAATTGTAACAACTAGCATTGTTGGGTCTTGGGCTTGCATTGCTGGATTTGGCAAGGTGGACTTGGCTTGGCATGTTTGAGACTTGGCCTTGGAAGCTTAAATCTCCTATAGAATAGCCAGTTCAGAGGTATCAAAGGTCATGGGATGCTTGTAACAACCCAAAATTTCACATAGGTTATTTAGAATTCTTAGTGTATTTATGATAAATGATAAGTAATGGACCTATAGAAATAGACCAAGCTATAAAAGTTTTGTGTAAATTATGAAAATGGTATATCTTGAACCTTTTTGCATTAAAAAATCCACCATTATCATAATATTAGAATAAACTCTTGATAATTCCTTCAAATATAGATAAAATGACAATGATTAAGTCCTTTAAAGTATTATCACTCTCAATTATGAAATTGAACCCAACTAGTTCACTAAGGGATAACTCAATTTATGTCCCCTTTTAATACATTTACATTAATATAATTACACATGAATGATTGATAAAGAAATGACAACCAAACATAAATCTAATAAAATGTGAATATTCTAGATCCTAATATACGTTTATGGTCAAAAAATTGTTTTGATTTGACCTCTTTTGATCCCTCTAATGATTTTGGGGAAAATTCTATAAAGTTAGGACTTTGCTATTTGAATTAATTTACCTCTTTTAATACTTGTGTTTTTATGTATGTGATGCATTGGGAGGAGTTTGGTCCAGGTTGGACTCCCAAACCCTCGTGAATCCATCTCATCCACACCATACCTTGTTTCCCTGGACTTCACAGTCCATGACTCCCCTTCCTCTCTTCTTTCTCTCCTAGCCTCCTCCAATCCCTTGTGTATCCTAATCATAGAAGACTCCACAACTATACTATTTACATACTTTCAAACAACATATCCTCAAACTCAATGAGATTATAGTACGTGATCATCCCATACAACCATGGACACTGTATAACTTGCTATCACCAAATAAAAGGGAAGACCTTACATGATCTAAAATATATAAGATAACCTATAAAAATGATTCATGTTTCATCTTAGATAGAAAAAATTTGGTGTTGTGTTCCCTTCCACTTGACCACCTTCTCTCTCGATCCCTTTCTTCTTGTGTACCTATAAGAGGTGTGGCATAATGGATGAAGCCATGTGAAGCCTTGTCGATCATCAAGATTGTCTCGCCACAGTCTTAAAAACCCCAATCAATGTCCAACCTCGCCTCCATCCACATCTAAATACATGTTCCTTGCTATCAAAAGTAGATTTAGGAGCACAGACAACATTATGATACCTTCCGCCCAAGCTCCATCATGTATTTGTCCCTCTCCCATGGTCCATCAGGTGAATAGAGAAGACTGGAGATCCATGTGGCATCTTTAGTATTTGGGCATCCTTCCATATGTGTAGATGTAATCTAGGAATGTTCTTAGACATCCTCCAATCCCTAGATTTCACTTTTTGATCAAGGTGCATGGTTATCCCTTATTACCTATTTACCTCTCCTATACACAATTCTGACAAGTGTGATCATGTCATCTCCTAGTCTTTATCAATTAGCATCTCTTGGTTTACTATGAAAACTCTATGAATTTTGTTTGTCCATTTGAATTTTTTCACAACTCACATCCATGTCTTGTGGGCAAAAAATGTGGTGGGGAATTTGGGTCCTCTAGACTATAGGAAAACCCAAGACTGGGATCGATGGCTTCATGAGGACATAAAGAACTGGTTGTCATAAGAATAAGTCCATCTTCCATGGTTTGAATGGGGAATGACCTCCAAGTTGCACCTCATGCCCTGGTTTGAGGATGGAAGAAACCATCTTAGAAATTTGCCTTGGTACCCCTGATATGTTAATCAACTAATTCTCGTCGCATGGGTACTTATAGAACTCCACCTTTTTTACTCTTTCGGGGACACACATTGTTGTTTAGGTTGAGCCACATGGACAGGTTCTGGTTGGAGAATGCCACCATCGGCCCGGGTCGAGTGCCTACTGATTTGGATTTTACTACACACGTGGATTTTTGATGTTTATCTATTGGTTAGTTCTTCTGAAATTCATAATAAATCAATGGTTTGTCACAAAATGATGAAAATATGTTTTGGATATGTTTCTCAAAGAGGAATCAAATTTTCATGTTTTCAAATCCTCAATCCATTGTCTTTGGGTATGTTTTAAAAGAAAACCCAAATTGGGGCTTTGGATGTTATTTAAGGTTATAATTAACATAAAGCATGTTTATTTGAGGAAGCCTAGGGTTTGACTCAAGATCAGGGAAGCTAAGTTAGGATCTACTTCTCTCTATTAAATGGGTCATGATATTGTGCATAGTTATTCATGGTTTCTTTGAATATTATGTATAAAGTAGAAATTATGATCTCAAGTTTAATGCTCAAAATCATGTTCATTGTGTAAATTGCTTAATGACGTCTATATTTTATGTCTTATGGTTACCCAACTCACTAATATTAGAGATAATGATTAATGATTAATGGATTTAAAATTCAAGTTTCATGAGGAAGAAATCCCATCATGTTAAAGATTCAATTTCAAGATTATATTCATGTTCATGGTAATGTTAATGTTAATGTTAATGTTAATGTTAAGATAATTTGAATTGTTACAATATTCATATGTTTCTCGAATCATGGACCTCAAGGGGTCTCTATGGTATTTTAGATGCAAATCTAGGCATTCTTGCCAATTATGGGCTTTCCTAGCATCAAGGGCTTTCCTAGTAATCATGTTCTCTTAAGTGGACATCATAGATATTCTTATATTAACTGCTCAATTTGTCATATTATTAAATGACTAATCTTAGACCTAAAAAAGTAGTTATTTGTAGTTTTCTTATTCAAAGAATAATGTATGAATCTTTTCAGATGATGTATGGTGATTTATTTATTTATTTTCAATGAGAATCATGATGTGACATCCCCCTTAAAGAAAAATACTTTTGCAAAATTATATTATTTGTTAAAAAAGTGGCATCAATGCAAATAAGTAGATTTCCACCAAGAAAAAATTCAATTCATATGTTCTATCCCTAGAAGTAAGTGAAAGATTTTAGAAATAAATATACCGGTCTAAACCGGAGATAAAAGTTTAGATAAGGATAATGGTTATGTGTATATATGGTTTTCTACTTTTGTGTTAACTCCGGAATTGTACATAGAATGTTCTCTGTCTTTCTCACATGTTTGTGGTATGTGTAACATACTAAATCTCAGACCCTACCCTAGAAGTTAACACTTTGGACTTAGCCAAACAAGGTTGAAGGTTAGACCTAAATTGATGTTTAGTATAATCCCAATGAGCTAATGCATAAAAAGATCACCTTAATGTAACCTAATGTTCTAACATTAATCTTAGGTTTATAATGGATACATAAAATATGTCACATAACTCATTTTAGTGGTAATATGAAGATAAGAAACTTAATTGGATGAACAATTTAGATAATGGGTCGTTAATGGGCCATATGACATATATCATAAAAAGAAGTCTCAAAAGAGGAAACAAACTTCAAATTCAAAATCTACATATCAAAATTAGCCTACATGTCAAATTTCATCTAATTTGGATAACCTTGAAATATTAGGATAAGTTTAGGAGAGAGAAAATTAGTAAATGACATAAGTAATGAATAATGTAATTATATAACTTCACAATATGTAAATTATGGCAAATTCATATTCAACACATCAAAGATAACTTGTGGATAAATTTTAGTCCGATTTGGATGTTGTTTGTGCGAGTTATGCAATTTTAGGTACATTCTGGACTTTTCTGCAATTTACCCAATTGGGAGGTTTTAATTGTAAATTGACACAAGCATTATGATCCTTATATGTTTCCTTATCATTTTCGAATTTTTTGGGATTTAGGTCTCCTAGTTATACTTGGTTTGGAAGTATTTGTCTTCAAGGACATTTTAGGGTTTTCCCCCTTTAAAGATAAAGATAAGGAGAAAGGTCAAGATAAGGATAAAGGTAAAGATAATGATAAAGATAAAGATAAATATAAGGATAAAGAAAAAGATAAGGATAAGGTTGAAGATAAGAATAAAGATAATGATAAGGATAAGGATAAAGATAAGGATAAGGATGAAGATAAGGATAAGGATAAAGATAAAGATAAGGATAAGGTGAAGATAAGGATAAAGATAAGGATAAGGATAAAGATAAAGATAAAGATAAAGATAAGGCTAAAGATAAGGATATGGATAAAAGAGAGAAAGTGTGGGTAGTAACTAAGGGAGGTGTTGCATGGACATAAAATCTCTAGGATATTGACACATGTACACCTCATGCTTGACCCCTTTCCTATCCATGAAGTTATATATATCCCTTCCTAGCTCCAAATTCGAAATCATTGCTCACTCATTATTTCCTCTAGCTTAGAGCATCATTCCTACTCTACTTTGCCATGAAGGTGATGTCCCAAGGTAAAAGAGGGTGCCTACCTTGGTGAAGAAAGATCCTAGGGTTCCAGATTTCTCTACTTAGGATTTTTTAAGCTCCTCCTTTGTGATTTTGACCAAAACTAGGTTTTCACCTCTACAGTAGAGAAGGTGATCTTTTCTCAAGAAAGTAGCTTGGATTGGAGCAACCAAGACCTTCAAATCTCAGAATCCTTTCTATTTGAACCTTCTTACCTTCCTAGAGGCAAAGTGGAACTTAGACTCAATTAAATTGGTGAAAGTTAGTAATTGATATCATTAAAAGAGGTATGTGCAATCCCTATTTATGTATGTGCATTTAACCTTTCAGTTGGGAATATTTGTGCCTTGACCTACTTTTCTATAATGAGGTTTCATTGAATCCTATTCCTTATACTCTTGATTCTTTGCTATACCTGCCTCATAATCAGTTTTGGAATATTATTCTTGGGTCTTGGTACCCCACTTACATGTTCTTCAAATGAGATTCTATTACTTGCCATAGTTTCTAGTATGCTGATTTTATTAGACTAATTAACTAGTGTAGTGGTACTTGTATGTACAACCACCCATAGTTGGGCATGTATTTAATCGCCACGGGGAATGTGATACTCTCCCTCGCACATGAAATATGTGTAGGTGATTGGGAATGTGTTATTCTCCCCTCACCCTTTTGGTTGAAGGTCTGGTAGGTACCTCAACCCTACATAGTTAAGGTAGTCGATATAAATCATGCATGCAATCCTTTTGTTATATGTTGTTTATGGCAAGCATCTATTGAAATATTCTTTTATATATATATGGCCTCATTCTCTTGATTGTCTTCATCATATGATGAACTCTAGCACATTTTTACATATTTTGCTTATCTTCATATCCTAGAATAGTTTTTTAACACATACTTTTATTTTCCTTTCCCTTTTGCTGGGTGCCTTCCCAACCACCCAGATGTGGAGCAAGGTGATGAATAGGACTTGAAGATCTTGGCTTTGGCATGGACTTAACTGATGGAGTTATGCTTTGGGAGACAAGGCTGTGGTAGTTAGACTTCCCTCTATCTAGATCCTAAATGGTGTATCTTGATGTAACCCTAATGGGAGATTTTGATGTATTTTTGTAAACCTTTTAGACAAAATTGAATATAGTCAGTTATTTTTTTATTTCCGCTGCTTTCTAATGGTCTTTTGTATACCAATGTTTAATAAATTGGGAAAATTTATGCCCATTCCATCATACCTCTGAGAGTGTTTGGAATGGATGTCAATTCTTCAAATTTTTTTGTAAAGGGGTGATTTCACTCCCTTACAGTATGGGTCATAGGATTATGGGGGTTTATAGAGAGAATGTTTTGTGCATAAATATGCTTATATTATACATTAAAGTGCATGTCGTATGGGACATTTTCACGAGGGAGAAGATGAATGTGTGATAATACATGGAACCTCTAGATATAGGACCATCCGACATGTATCCAAAGGTGACAAAGAAAACAAGAGTCAAAATGAAAAGTTTGAGACATATAGTTACCTAAACCTAATTAGATACATAGTGACCAATCCTGCATACGAATATGGTAGATAAATTGACATATATAAGTGAGAAAATAATACACATGCTAATAAACACTATTTTCTACTATTTTATAGTTATGTATTCATCATGTATCAATGCCACGCTAATGTATTATGAAAATCATGTTTTAAGATTTAAAATCATGTTATGTCGATATAGTCCTCTCAACCATGTTATGTGAGCCTTAACCAACCTTATGTGAGCCTTAATTGGACTTATGTGAGACTTAATAGACCATATGTGAGCCTTAATTAGCCTTATGAGCTCTGTGGGATCATTATGTGAGCAATAGTTGGCTTTATGTGAGCAAAAACCGGCCTTTTGTGACCCTTAAACAACCTTATGTGAGCCTTACTCAGCCTTATGAGCTCTGTGGGAGCAATATGTTCCTTATGTGACCCTTAACCAGACTTTTGAGATCTCTACACTAGTACAAAAATTTTATATCTCATTAGTTAATTTTGTCATATCATCGATTATAAATTGACGATGAAGTGGGTGACGCTAAAACACAAGACATATCGTCAAATATTTTTGCAAAAAGAAACTAACAAGATACATATATATCATCTGTGGTACATTACAACCAACTGATGAAATACCACACATTCTGCAATGAAAATGTGTTTTTTGTTGATTGATCCTTGTCAGTTATTCCAAAGAGAACTAACGAGGTAATTCTAATTACATATTTGGTTTATTGTAAAATATACAGTGAAGTAATTTTTAATAGTGTTTTGTCAGTTTTATCAGAGAATAAACAATGAAAATGTAAGAATTTGTCATCTATTTCATTCACAAAATTGATGAAGTAGGTATATGTAGTGGGTACCCAAATAACTGACAACAAATGTATGTGGGTTTTTTATATAGCAGATCTATGGACCTATTGTCTGGATTCTATCCTATGTAGAAACTACAATTCACAAGAATTGCATGCTTTGCAAGCATCACAACTTAACAACATGCCAACAAACTTGTAAGAAGAACGAAATATATATAAGAAAGTTTCTATCCATTTTCACTTCAATGCACACACATATGCATGAACTCACAACTCAGTGGATTTAGTTCTCATCCACACATTCAATTTCACACATATGCACAAATACACATCCAAAAGTGGACTCAAATCTAATTCTCCTCAAGCACTTCACATTTAATTCACAGACACATACGCATGACCTCATATACACATCATCTACCGCATCGTTTAATTCCACATATATAATATATAAAACAAAATATTGGCATCATAATTTCAACACAAATATAAATCAGCCATCCCAATTAGCTAATAAGTCCACATGCTTGATGAAGCAGTCTTCCCACTCTTCATGTAGGTCATTGCTTCAATAGTATCAAAAATTTGCAAAGAGAATGAGACATAATTCAAATTATATCTGAGTGTTTGTATTATCAACTGAGACTACTTAATTAATTACGATCCATGACTAATAATAATACCTTCATGATGCATTTGATTTCTCCTAACACATGTTGGAAAATCTTGTCCATGTACAAAATCACATAATATTTGCATTCCTAATCATTATATTATACATGACACTACATATTTACAATTATGCTAATAAATGTAATTAAGTAGAGTTGGTAATATATATGCATTGGAGTGAGAAGACTATAAACATTAACACTCCTCCAAGCTACTGATTTATTTTTTGTATCTACTTTCTCTCTACCTCTATGGAATTCTTTCAAACCCCTACAAGCTAAATTACTAAATATGTTGCATTATTAAATTGTTATATGATCATATACATTAGAAAATATGTTGAGCGTGAAAAATATATACTTATCCGTAAATGTGTAATTTCATTGGGTGTCCCTCGTTTGGTGTTAGTTCAATACCTACATGATCACTACTATAGATATAACATATTTTGTTGGTTGTTTTTTTAAGAGAAACATAAGATGTTACCTTTGGTGTCAATTCGTTATAGATAACCATTGTGGTTTGTCTAGTAGAGAAGACACATGCTACATTTTTCTTTAGTTGTCGGTCTCTTCTGAATGCAACTAATTCTATATATCACCCAAGAAAGTAAAATTTTGTGAGGCATTTCATTTGCCTCCAAAAACCTACATTGTTGGTTCTTGTTAGGACAACTAATAGGATCAAGTGGTGTACGTGTCGTGTGTCTTGAAAAAACCAATGGGTGTTTCTCGTTGGTTGTACCTACATGGATCGATGAGAATGGTATACATGTTATGTGTCCCGCAAAAATTTTCCCACCCCCAATTTGTGTTTATCATTGGTTTTCTTCACCATAATCAATGACATAGGTATCCCTAGGTTTCACCTGAGATGTCAAACTAGGAGTCGGTTTTCCCTAGACAACCAAAAAAGAAGGTAGTTGTTTTGTTGTCGGTCTTTTACCTATAAATGACGGCCAACATCCTATGTCATTGATTTTGTAAACAACTGATGGGGTAGGTCTTACTTAATGTATGAGAAACCCTTTTCCCTTTCTTTCCCCTACCTGCGTTTCTCTAGATTATCAGGTCTGGAGATTTTTTGAAAATTTCCTCTCTCATCCGCCTCCACTGCTACTGCTACCCGGCGTGTCCACTAGTGATTTTTTATTTATTGGGGATTGTTATTGTTGTTGTTGCCTTTGTTTCTCACTAATCCTACTCCTCTACTGCTTCATGTGATACTCGATGACCTCTACTTCTTCCAGCCGTGCTCCATCATTGATTCAACTTCTTCCTCCTATAGCCGTGCTCCTTCACTGACACTACTGATTCCTCCTCCATCTATGATCCTCTAATGCTAGCTGCCTCCATTACATGTGGCCTCCTTCTTCCTATCTTCCTTGATCCTCTCTCCTCCCTCAGTTCTCCATTTCTCTTTCCCTTCTCTTCCTTCCTCCTATCTCCTCCTTCCCCTATACTATGATTTATTCATAATATTAATAAGAAATTGTGAAGGGAAGGGGAAGGAGGAGAGAGGAGGAAGGAGGAGTGGGGTAATGGAGATGAGGATTGATATAAAATGATATTAATGTTAGAAAATATGCTAGTATGGTGGATAAATGATAACCTAGCTTATGTTAGTATGGATAAATGATGATTCATAATACATTATACAATCAAATAAACATCTTTATGATGTTTGGTGATACATATCTTCAAGCAGATCTCATTTATGCTCTAATAATTACACTTGCATGAAAATGACTTTAAATTAACTTTAATTGACAATATCGATATTTATGTTGACTATCATGCTTGAATCATACGATTTCCCATTTTTATGTACATATCCTAATAATTAGATCCTTGATTCAACTGTGATGGGTCACACTAAGTCTAAATGAATTCATTTTGTATGATGTAAGATGGTAATGAACATGCATCACCTACTTAGATATATTGAAACTAATCTGTGAATAAACCCTAATTTGTGAATTCAATATGTAAATAAACTTCAATTTGTGAATAAACCCTAATATATAAACACTAGTATATATATTTAATCTATAAACCCTAATTCATAAACCATGTTGTTGGCGTATAAACTCGTCCAAGAGTTAATCACTATGAGTAAACCTTAGATAGTCCCCAATTTGGGAATGTCCTTGAGCACTTCATCTCACTTAGGATGTCAGTATATAATGTGTGTTCAATTTCAATAAATTTCACCATCATTTCTCATTTTGTTGTCTAGGTACATATGTACGTGGGTATTTGCCCATGTACAACGGTGTACTTGGAGACCTGCGGGGAATTTTGTCAAAATACATTGAAATTGAACATGCATTATACACTTTCTAGTGAGATGAAGTTCTCAAGAATGGGATAGGTAGTATGTATTCATGGATGTGAATGATACTAGATGATTAGGGATCTAATAAAACATATTTTTCCCTAGCTAGAACATGAAGAGCTACTCGTCTCCCATCTGATCATAGAAATGGACCGATCATGGATGTCTAAACCAAATCTCTTCACTCTGGAGTTTATTAACGGTCTCGATGAGTTTGTAAGATTTTTAGAGGAACATAGAAAACAACCTAGAGATAGGTTATATTTCCCCTGTAGGAATTATAGTAACAACCTAAAAGTTTTCACTGTTGACACGATCAAAGATCATGTCATTTTCAATGGGATTATGAAGGGATATACATAATGGTAATGTCATGGAGAGATTATTGGTATGAGATGTCAATAGTGGTAGTTTTGTCAAAGAAGAAATGGCTAACAATGTTGATGAGAACAAACTGATCCCGATAAACATGGTTAATGAAATGCTAGATAGTTGCAGGGTAAATGTTACAAACCCATCTCCCTTATTTAGAAAAATGCACAATAATGATAAATAATCATACTTAGGTTGTACTAAGTTTATGAACTTGAGCGCTTTACTCAGATTGTTTACTCTAAAGGCTAACAATAGATGGAGCAACAAAAGCTTCAGTTCTCTATTGTCTTTGTTGAAAGAAATTATCACTGAAGGTAATGAGCTTTGAATCTCAACATACAAAATGAAATAAATGTTTATCCCAATGAGAATGAAGGCTAAGAAGATACATGCATGCCAGAATGATTGTGTACTATTTTAAAATGACTATATCGATATGAAAGAATGTTCAAAATGTGGAGCATCTAGGTAAAAAAAGATGACATCGGGTAAGACCAAAATCGAGTCTGTTGCCATGGTGATGTGGTATCTGTCTATAATACCCCAATTTCAATGCTTGTTTGCTAATACCATAGATGCATACAATTTATATTGGCTTGCAGAGGTAAATAAAAACAATGATGGAATGCTTTGACATGTGTCTGATTCCTTGTAATGGAAAAAAGATTAATTTATCGTATCCTGAATTTGGCAAAGAAGATAGGAATTTAAGACTTGGACTTTGTATTGATGGTATGAATCCATATGAAACATTAAGTAGCCAACATAGCACTTGCCATGTCATGATTTTTGTATACGATCTTCCTCTGTGGGTGTGTATGAAGAATAAGTATGTCATATTGTTTTTGTTGATATCGGACCCCAAACATCTTGTGAATGATATTGATTGTTACCTTGAACCTATGAATGATGACCTAAACAATCTATGGGGAGAAGGTGTGATGACTTATGATGCTTTGTGTAGAGAGATGTTTAATTCATATGCTATGTTGATTTGTACTATTAATGACTTTTCTGCATATAGGAACTTATCTGGATATAGCATCAATGGAATTAAAGTGTGTCCTATATGTGAGGAAAATATAGATTCTATCAAACTAAAACATGGTGTTAAAACTATATATCTTAGTCATCGAAGGTTTCTGCTAAAGTTGCATCCTTTTGAAGGTTGCACAAAACATTCAATCACTCAACTGAGTAACGATGTGCCCCTCAAACTATGTTAGGGAGGATGTTTACGCAAAAGTAAAGAACAATGTAAATCATTTTGGTAAGAGACCATGTGCTAATCCCATAGGTGAAAAGTCTTTATTAAAAAAGAGGTCAATATTCTGGGATCTTCTTATGGGAGTTCTTTGAATAGGTTTGACATTGTTTTGATATCAAGCATGTTGTGAAAAATGTTTGTGATAGAATTATTTGCACTCTATTGAATATACCCAGTAAGACTAAAGATGGCATCAAATCTATAATGGACCTATGTGAAATGGGTATAAGGAAAGAATTAAAAAAATAAATTACCAAAGGTTTTTGCACATATCTACCTCCTTCTTATTACACCTTGTCTACAAAGGAGAAGATAACTTTTTGTGAGTGCATGTGTAATATTAAGGTACCACAAGGATACTCAGGCAATACACATAAATTGGAATGAATGAAGGATATGAAGCTGATAGGTATTAAATATCATGGTTGTCACACTCTAATGCAACATATATTACATGTGGCTATTTGATCTATCCTTCCTAAGCATATAAGGTTTGCAATCACTAGTTTTTGCTTCTTCTTCAACACTCTATGTAGAAAAGTAATTGATTATGAGATTCTAGATAAGGTGTAAGGATAAGTGGTTCTTACCCTCTGTCAACTTGAGCAATATTTTCCTCCTTCATTCTTTGATATTACGGTGCATTTAATTGTCCATTTGACTAGGGAAGTGAAAATGTTGAGTTTAGTTTTCTTGCAATGAATATCCTTTGGAGTGGTATATGAATATTTTTGAATGTGATGCTTGGAACCGTTGCTGCCCCAAAGGGAGTAACATTGAGGGTTTTATAGGAAGGTTATGGATTTTTTCATTGACTTTTTGAGATGCAACAAAACTCCTATTAGTGTTGTGAACCCTAATGTATATTTTAGCAAATGTATCTTGGGAGAATGATTCATAAATATCAGTCTTGAAAATGGGAACAAGCACACTTGCATGTTTTACACAACATTGACGATGTGGGTATTTATATCACCGAACACACCAATGAGTTCAAGACATGTTATCCCCAATCCAATTCAATGTGGCTTGCTAGAGAGGATAATCAAACATTTATTAGCTGGTTTGAGAAGAAAGTATTCAATCAACTATCTAAATACCAAATGATATTATAGACACTATCAAATGGCTTGCATACAAGCCAAAGACCCACGTTACATCTTACAAAGGGTTTGACGTAAATGGGTTTTCATACTACACAAAACGTCAAGATAAAAGTGTCATCCAAAATAGTCAGGTCATCCTTCAAGCATCTTCATTCCATATTTGTAGTGCCAAGAGAGTCCAAGTGAAGGAAAAATGTCTTATACAGTGTCATTGAAGACATATGGGAAATTGACTACATAGAGTTTGGAGTTCCATTATTTAGGTGTAAATAGGTTGGTAACAAGAAAGGAGTATTAGTTGACGAACTTGGTTTCAAAATAGTGAATTTTGAGTGGACAGTCCAGAGGAATGAACCCTTCATCATGGCATCACAGTAAAAACATGTATTCAGTATCAATTGTCGTGCATAAGAAATTTGGTTTGTCATTCTTCATAGGAAAAGACAGTTCATTTCAAATCCTATTGATGAAGAAGAGTACTCTTACAAGTATGATGACTCTAGTCCATTTTCTATTGTCTTACCAAGGGTAAATATTGAAATTAACACTAGTGACTATACACATGAAGATCACACAGAAGGGATAGTAGTTTAAGGTATATTGCTCATATGTCATCTAGAATTTTTGCATTATATAACATGATTATTTTTCATATATGATCTGTGTGATCTGACTTTTTATATGTGATCTGACCTTTTTCATATGTTTACTTTTGATTATATAGATGGCATATGACCAGGATCACAATGATCTAGAGCATGAGGATCCTAGCGTGAGGATCCTGAGCATCTTGACCAAGGAGTTAATGGTGCTAGTAAATCAAAACATAAGGGAGTTAGAGAGATGATTGTGATGAAAGATTCCAAAAATAGGCAAGGAAGGAAGGGAGTTGTTGAATTCAATGAAGTAGGCACACCGCTTACTAAAGAGTTTTTCAGCTACTGTGGGGTCCTTGGTCCAATAAATCACCTCTCCTTGTTAAGGATTGTAGACAAGTGAGTACGCTCCATAAAGACCTCATTTGGAGGGAGTTAGAGGTGAGATAAATGTGGTTACATTGTTATACTCTTATTCTGATTCTTTATTTTAAAATTTGTAAATGGTATTGAATCTTGAACCATTTTTAGGGCCGATATGAACTGGAAGAAAGACTTCATCACAAGTCTATTATGCAGCACATCAGGAGAAGACATAGATATTGGTGGACAATCCTCACAAGAGACTATGTCTTTGGAGACAAGAAGGAATATGAACCCTATCTTAAATGGAACTGTTTTCATAAAAAATGATTGGAAGGAGTTTGTTTAGCGGAGAAAATAGTTGCATTCAATGTATTCAATTAATTACATTTTTAGGATTTCTTATGGTTACTTAACAATATTTTTTATAGAATTAATTACATTTTTAGGATTTCTAATGGTTACTTAAAAATATTTTTTATTGAATTAATCAGACCCTTCACAATGCTAAAAAGACAGGCGTGATAAGAATGTGCACAAGCACCTATTGGGTTCAGGTGATTATTGGAAATGCTGCCTAATGAGAGAGTAACAATGAGAGCAAGAGCAAAGGAAAAAGCAAGGGCCTTCTACTTCTATGCCTTCTACTACCTAGTCTTCTAGTGATTGTGGATGGTTGCCTTACTATATTAAATGGATAGATGCGAGGAAAAACAAATTTGAATGAATCCCCATCCAAGCAACTAGGAGGTGGCTTCAAAAATGGTAAATTTCTTGGTCTCACAATAATGTCCATGTTCTTTTTTCACTGGATTGTTATGTTTTACATATTAGTCAGTTTTTGATGATAATTAGTCAGAGTTTCATGCCCGATCAAAGGAGAGTAAGTTCACCCCTCAAGTCACATATGATGAATTGATGGTTTCTCTAGGGATGGAAGAGCATCCAGGATGTGTTAGGAATGTTGGATCGGGGTATGAGATAAAACATTTTTTGGCGCATTGAAGCAAAAGTGCAAACTAGCCAAGAAAGGGGATGTGGACCATGAGTACATCTAGAGATTGATAGATGCATCCTTGGAGAATTTAAAGGCTTCTTAGATGGAACAGGCTTCTTCATTAGTCATAGAACCTATTCATCACTTGCCCACATAGTGCATTTGGAGTAGTCCTTCAGAACTATATGGCTTGGATGGGGTAAAATTCAATTCAAGTCAATTTATATATATATTCCCTCAAGTAAATATTTATATTTATCAAATTAAATTTTGTGTTTCAAAATATTGTAGGTGGCCAAAAAGTGTCATTTTGCCATCGAGCTTCCATCATACAAGGTCGTGGCAGATGTCGAAGCTTCTATCACTGATGTGGTTCATGGTACTCCCCTTTCCACTGATCACGTTCATGCGAGAGTCATATGTGTCTTTCTTGGAATGGGCAACACACCTATTCCATATGAGCACCCAGATGCCACCATGGTTGGAGAGGTAGAAGGCGACTTTACTGGGTAACTCACTTTATCTCACATTTTAATACATTTACATTAAGATAATGACACATGTAGGATTTGTAAGGAAAAGATAATCAAAATCTAAATCTAATAAAATGAGAATGTTCTAGACCCTAAAATAAGCTTATGGTCGATATTTGTTTTATTTTAACCTATTTTGACCCCTCTAGTGATTTTGGGGAAATTTCTAAAAAGTTGGGACTTTACTATTTGAATAAATTGAATCCTTGCATTTTACATGTGTCACACACAAGGAGGAGTCTGGTCTGAGTCAGACTCCTAGACCTGCATGAAGATGTCTCCTCCACCAGAGACCTTTTTTCCCTAGACTTCATAGTCCACAACTCCCCTCCCTCTCTTCTTTTTCTCCTGGTCTCCTCCAATCTCTTTTGTATCCTAATCATAGAAGACTCGACAGCCACCATGTTCACATCATTCCGAGCAAGATACCCTCAAACTCAATGGGATTTTGGGATGTGAACATCCTATTCAACAATGGACTATGTTTGAATCACTGTCATGGTATCCAAATTAAAGGAAAGAATTTCCATGATCAAAACTACATAAAAGAACCAATAAAAATGATCATGAACACATCTCATGTAGAAAACAATCGGTTTTGTGTGCCCTTCCACTCAACCACCTTCTCTCTCAATCTCTTTCTTGATGTGCACCTATAGGACATCAGGCATGATCGATGAATCCCTACAAATCCTTGTTGATGATTACAATTCTCTCCTCATAGTCTAGGAAAATTCCATCTATCTCTAGCCTCACCTCCATCAATATCCAACTACAGGCTCTCTGCTATCGGTAATAGCTTTTGGAGCATAGACAAAATTTTGATAAATTTTTTCCAAGCTACATCATGTACATGTCCCTCTCCCATGGTCCATTGGGCTGATAGAGTAGACTAGAGATTCATGTGGAATCTCTAGCCTTCAGGCATACTTCTAGATGTGCAGATGTGATCGAAGAATGTTCTTAGATAGCCTCCAATCCCCAAATTTCACTATTTGATCAAGGTTGATGCTTATCCTCTTCTTACCTATTTACAACACTGATACATGATTTTAGCAAGTTTTATTGTGTCATCACCTATTCCTTATCATTTGGCATCACCTGGTTTATTGGGAAGTCTTTGTACCTTTGTTTTTTCTGCAATTTTGCATCTGTTTGCAACTCATATCCATTACCTATGATCAGCCATGGTGGACGACCCTAGTGGTCCTCCAGACCAAGGGACAACCCAAGATAGGGCTTGATGGCTTCAAGAGCACACAAAGAACTCACCGATGATCATGGATTCATTCGAGTAAATCAGTATTTCATGGTTTGATCAGAGTTTGACCTCCAAGTTGTGCCTCATACCCTGATTTGAAGGTAGAAGAAACTAGGTCAGAGATTGCCCTTGGTGCACCCGCTATGTTAATCAGTTGATTCTACTCACATGGTTTCCAATGGAATTTCACCATTTCTTAGACTTCCTAAATTGGTAAATCACACGTATAAAATGGAACGGATTTAGAGTAGACAGACTCTTAAACTTATAACCTCACTCTTAGGCCCCCACAACTATTATACAGGGTCCAAAGTAGTAATCGGGTCAAACCACATGGATAAGGGTGGTGAGTAATAAGAATGTAAAGTCTTATCTTAGATACACCAACCAATAAAGGGTAGGTTAAGATGGTGTTCCTTATGGGAATGATGTTACTCCAAACAAACAAAGTAAAAGAATAATAAAGAAACACAACAAGAGAATAAAGGTAAACAAGCACGTGATAATAAAATATGAATAGGAACTTGGATTGGATTTCACATACTAAGATCTCTCACCAACATGCAATGCTCACAACCTTTGTATACCCATAGAAAGATTACAAGAAACCATCATATATTACTATTCCCTCCTCTCTCTCAAGCTTAGGATAAAACTAGATTATAAGGTTGTCTCTCTCTTGAGATGGCAAACACAATCGCAATAACAACCATATGGCCATTAGATTTAGCATTCCAACATTCTCATGCATTCATGCAACTCCAAAACACTTAGACAAGGTTAGTGTTACTTTATTGAGACACTAACAATCAAACATCAAATATGGTAACTAATTATACAAGTGAAGCATCAAGACCAAGTTAATGGAGAAAATCTTTATTAAGAGCATATGTATAAAATGAATGCAAGTATAGACATGTTGGGAGAGTCTTGGTGTCTACTCCCAACCCAAACAATGAGTTTAGCCACTCATGTTAATGAGTAGAAGTATGGTTTTACAAAAGTGAAGATACATCAATATAGAAGAAGGTGTTGGAGGAACAACATTAGAGGGATGATATATCTAAAGAAGGAGGAAGGTGATACACCAACAATACTCCTTCAAATCTAGATCTGGCATCGATGTGGAGGATGGAAACTCCTCTCAAAGAAGAGGTGGATGATGTTCTCTCTCCTCATGACCTTCATCTTTAGAGGTAGAAGATCGATGGATATTAATGAGGGTGACCCCAGAATATGGAAGCACTTTGTCAACTCATGATGTCGCCCTCCTCCATGCATTGAGTGGGTTTCTATTTATAGGCATTTATAATTGACTTAAGATATTCCATTGGAAGTAGGGAGTTAGGGATATTCAACCGCAGGGGTAGCATGGGTTCTTTAGTCACAGAGGCATTAAGACTCAATGATTGTAGAGGCTCCAGGGCAAGCGGCCGCAGAGGCACCAGGGCAAGCGACTGAAGAGGCACTAGATCAAGCAAAAGCAGAGGTATTTTCATTTGTTGATCGTTGTGGATTGTGCTTCTTCAACTGCATGGAGGGTTGATGGTCATCCACCATTGTAGTTTCTTGATATGCACCTGCCGTTGAGGCATTATGGTATGTTCAGAGTATAGGATGTGTAGTGAGTCATGGGACAGAAATGATAAGGGTTACATAGATAAAGTATGGTAAAAGTAGTCAAAAAGGAATAAAATGAAAAGCTAATGACAACATAATTGGAAGTTATGAACTCCCCCAAACATAGAATCTAGAATGTCCTCAGGCTAATCAAACAAAATTAAGGCATCAAATCACTTCGAAGGGCTTTGTTGATTTTTTTTGTGAGTGTGAAAATTGTGATAATGTCAGCCTTAAGTCAAAACCTATGTATTGAGACAAAGGGTTTTTAACTCTCTAAAACTCTCTCTCTCTCTCTCTCTCTCTCTCAGATAAAAGTTGCATCACTCATATTGCTTGCTATGACTTTCTTTATCAGAAAGTTTCCCCCTCATGATGCATCGATGATTCTTTTCCTAGTTGTACTTGTGCAAGGTCCTGGTAGAGGTATCTTTCACATCCAACATTTATTATTTTGGATTTATTAGATATAGTGCTTGGGTGGGCTAATGTTGTAGTGTTTCCTACATTTCATAGGTTTGCTCAACCATGTTAGTTTCCTTAAAGATAGTGTTACTCGGAGGGGCCTTGATGTATTATCTGGTGATTGTGTGAGGCCCCCTTTGAAATATAGGTGTGTAAAAGTTGTCTTCCAAACTCCATTTCTAGTTGTCACATATCTACATTCCTGAGTGTAGCAATATGTTGGTCAGGTAAAGTCCTTCAGCATCTTCTCTGGGACAACTCTCATGATATTATTCCTTTCAACTTTTATTCATGCTCATAGGCTTTGGGATAATAGGATTTTGGGGAAAGTTGGGCTGCCACACCTCTTTTGATCCCAAAGTGGGGATTTTAAAATCTATAAGGGGTAGTTGTTTCCTCTTTTTTTGAGATTAAGCACTTTCCCTCTTTTATTTGGTAATTGGGTGATCAATTGGGAGTGTAGTAAGATGGGTTCTCCTTAGTTTGAGGTTTCATCTTGGTTGACAAACATACTTATACCTTGTTCATTATTTCAATGTTTGGGTGATGTTAAGGCATTATCACACTTGGGGTTTTTGAGTAGATTAAGTACCCTGGATGTGTCATTCTTGAAGTAGTTACTCTAAGAGTTAGCCTGAAGACAAACAGATTCAAATTTTACCTTTTTAGACTACCTATGCAACAAAATTTCCATAAGGATATATATACATGGGTAGAGATTGATTCAAAATTGGCCATTTGGGCTGATAAAATTTTTATCAAAAATTCAAAAGTTTTTTTTGATAGGGAACAAGCATGTGCAAAGTTGATTTTTTTTTAACAAAGTTGAGTGAGCTAAACAAAAATTAAAAGTGAGGTAGGAGACACATGATTTTGAGTGAAGGAATTTATAGAGAAGTGCCTCTCATGCCTATTTATAGACCCCCCAAAAATATCACACACTCAGTCTCAGAGTGTCAAAGAAAGAGAGTGGAATTAAATAGGAGGAGTTATCCAAGTTGAGGTTGTTCATTGATCACCCATTTGGATTGCAGCAACATGTCTACATATCCTCCTCTCAGTGCGTGATAGCACTCATGATTCAAGCTTTCGAATTTTGCATCCTTTGAAGCAATGGCGGTCATCTTCCAAACAGTAAAAGTTGCAGTCGTTTGATTGAGAAATTTGTTGGGGGCTTCTGTGACAGAACTAAGTTTTCTTGAAGTGTTTATTCTTTACATACTTGTACCCCTTGACAAACTTGCAGATCATGTCAAATATTTCTCTGTGCATGTTATCGCTTTTTCTTTAGTTGGCATCTTTGGTGTAGTCATGTTTGTATATTTATTCAATGCTAAGGCTGAATCTAATTTTTTATACAATATTGTAGTCTTTGCCTTGATGTTGATCACCAATAATGTCCAGTGGTTGTCATGGAGGATGGGTAGGAATATAAGTTCTGGGAGGGAATTTAACAGATGAATTTTTAGGTGCTCCTACTCTCTAAACATCTTTTTTTTAGTATGTCATCTTCTAGTATGTAGTAGGCCATAAGTACATTTGACATATTATCTCCTAATAGTGATGGGAAAGCAGACATCACACTTAATTCTAGATATCCTCTTGTCTTTTAAGTGTCTCGTAGGTCATCTTTAAGGACACAAATGGCTTCTCATTCGGAGATGACATCTCCAATATTGTCATGATGAGCAACAATGATTCCCACGAAAGGTCTTCATAGGCCCATCTATCAAAATCAAAAAATGTGGGATCTATTAGTCCATCTGGCCTTACTTCCTATGGCTCGTCCTCATTAATTTCCCCTTATTCTGGTTGACTAGTGGTCATTTTTTGTTTTCTTTCTACTTCTTGTGAGGCTTTTGGCTTCTCATCATCTCTCTTTTCATGAGGTTCATTCTGTGTACCCTGCTTGTCATCTTTCTATGCTTTAGGGTGTTCCCATCCTGCCTTCCATGTCGCTTCTCAGGTTGGTTTAGATGGGTTGAGATGTAGAGTCTTTAGATTCTCTCTCCAAGACTTTTCTTAGGAAGAGAGACTTATGTATGTAGTTTTCATGGCACAACATCAGGAGGCATCTCCAGGTCATTGAAGAAGCGGCCATCATATATGGCATTCATAGAGTAAGTACCTCGTAGGCCATGTAAGTCTTCAAGAAAAAGATCTTCAAGGGGGATGCATTTGTTTATCTCCTCCATTATTCTAAACACTATAAAGGTAGAGTCCCCTGATCCATGCTATTTTTGAGGGACCTTGGTGATGATTATGAAGTTCTTCCAATTTGACTTCTAGAAGTGGCATGCCACTTGTACATCACATTGAAGGAAAATAGGTACCTTCAAGATGTTGTGTGTCTCCTTGTTTTTTAAGATAAGTGAAGTGTTGGGTATCTCTACAACACAACAATTATAGATATATGTATGGTGATCATATAGATTTATGACAATTAGCGCCCAATGCCTAATCATTCTGATCAATAAGGTGACAAATATGGTCTCTAGCCTTGTGACTGCACTTTGCAATTCTTTCACATATTCAAATTCATATTTCTCTTCACACAGTTTCCTTTCTAGATGAGTGGTTCCATTAAACTCTGCCTACACCTTTTCAGGGTGGAGGAATTCTTCCAGGGTTGTTGTAAGAGTACCTTTAAGATATTTTTCTGTACTCTAGCTATATTTAGAAAGATCCTGCTGAAGTGTTCTCTAGTTAGAGTTCTCCCCTTACTGTCATAAACTATGTATGTACTTTGGAGGTTTTCCTCAAGGATGTCAAAGAGGACATGGACGTCTCTACATGTTATTCTGCATACTGATGATATGTCCATTTGGGTCAATTTGCATGGAAGCAGGGGTGATACAACTACTACATCTTTTTTCACAGATGGATGTTGCTCCCATTCTGGTGCACCAACAAGGAATGAGTTTAGACCACTTTCCTCATTGTCTAACATCTCTTCACCAGCCATTTTTGTAGGTAAGGCTGGGGTAGAAGTAGCGGGAGCAGAGGTGAGAGAAAGATCTTCAGTAATCCTTCTTGGGTTTTCTTCTATTTTGTCTTCAATTTTATCTGTGACAGTAGGTGCTTAAATCAATTGGTTTGCAATAGATGGTGTTTTGAGAACAACTTCATTGAGTGCTTCTACAATGGCAGCCATTTTTCCATCATAGATCCCATCACAATGCATGTTGTGATCATTAGGTAGATGTCACAGACATCCATAGATATATTTAACTCATTTATGGAACATTATAGAGTTGTTTTTTGCAAAGATATCTGACTTTACACCACTTTCTTCTCCTAGTTGATGTTATTTTGCATTAGTGGGCATATCCTCAATATGGTTGTGTGTCGTGGGTGAGCCGTTTAAGTCAAACTCCAATGCTACAACATTGGTAGTGACATCCGATGGGATTTTAGAATGTGGTTTGTCTTCTTCAGTTGTTTGTGGTGGTGCACTTACGACCTCTTCATCTTTGTAGATGTCAAAGTTGGAGGGGCTAGAGGACACATGTGATGGTGAAGGATTGGCTCTTAATCTTGATGTTGTCTTGGCTCTCCATTCCTCCATCTATTTTCACTCTTCTTGTTGTTCCTTCATGGCTTCTTCATATCCCTTACACATCATTTCTTTTTCAGTCCCGCATAATTTCCCTTTCCTTCCTGAGGTCCTCCATCTCTTCAGACATTTCCTTGATGGCTTGCATCATCTTGCATTTCTGGAGGAGGATTTTTTCTATGAATTCTAGGAGATCTATAGTCCTTTCGTCTATCCTTGATACCTTCTTTGTTAGTGCTTGTAGGCTAATGGAAAAGAAATGTGCTTGTGAAGACGAATTGTGTACTTGTTGAAAGAGAGTGTCAAAGCGACGTCCCAATCCTTCCCCAAATGTTGGGTTTCATTGTTGTTTTCCTTGTTGGTGTCTTCTTCTTCTTCTTCTTGTTGGTACAGTTGATGATGCAGCAACAAGTTCTCATCGAGGACAAGTTGGTCGATCCTAGTTTGTTGGATGTGTGGTTTGCTCCTGTGTGCCTTCACATTCTATTTCCATTACATGTTAAGCACCTGATGGCTCAGGCCGAACATATGCCCCTTCAAAGAAGTTTGAGAGAGTTGATATTCTAGAGTTCTCAGGGTGGACTTCCCCAACTTATATTATGGGTTCCCATGTGTCTATAGGAGTGTCTAGATGGTCACCCATTTATAGAATTGGTACTTTTGGTACGTTGCTTGTGCCCGAAGACAGAGGTGACACAATCAAAAATTCTTCATCATTGTGATGTGGTTATTCTTTCAAGGATGGTTACTTTGTAGTTTTTTCCTTATTTGATTAAGATGGAGGCGGCTGAATCACTAAGGCTATTGTTTTTAACATAGGTTTGTACTACCCAGTTGCTAGTTTCTTCCTTTTCTCCATGCTTTATTTCTTTATTGTTTTTGTCTTGTTCCTCTTCTTGTTGGATGCTAGCGAGTGAATGTGGGTCTATAGATCTCATGACAACACTAGAGAGAACTTTGTCTACTTTGTCCATGTTGGGTCATAGTTTATTGGTGTCGTAATACACTATATCTAGGAGGGGGAGTAGCAGTTTGGAGTTTCCTTGCTTATAGAATAACTTCTCACCCTTGTGTACCAGCATTCCTACTGTTATCAGGTATTTGATATCGATCTTCATGTATCCTTCAGTTACCTCATGCTTTCTTAGCTCCTTGACATCTAGAAAGAAGGCCACAATAACTATAATTTGACCTCCAACGCAGTAATCCCTCATCCTATGTTTGATGTCTTGATCAACTATTGAGGATAATCTGTCAATTAGTTGTCTTACAATGTTGACTGATCATTTGTCTATCATATACCAGATCAAAAAAAGTTCCCCCTTTGATACAATCCCTATTTCTAATCAGGTGAACACTATGTTAGGAAGGATTTTCTGTATTACTCTATTGAAACAAGAATTTATCTGAGTTTCCTTCGACTTGCCAGGGTTGTGTTTGCCTTCCCCAGTTATCTTCTTCAACATCATGTGGCAACTAAACCCAACGACATATCTATCACTTTTTGCCGCTTGGAAGGATTTGGCTTCCTCATCAGTATTGATAAACAATGCATTTAAAAATCTTTTAATAATATATGAATCTTTTCCTCCTATTCTTACTTTTAGTTTGTACTCCCCCTACTTCATTTTTTTCCTTATTTTTGACGGGAATCTTGATGAGTGAGGACATGAGTTCTGATGTGAGTTTTGTGTAAGAGTTCTGGGCTTCTAGGCATAGGACACTCAAATTTTCCCCTCCCAAGAATTCCACGACTCATTTGTAGAGTCCCAAATTTCTAAAGTTGCCATGGTCCACGTACCTTGTTGGCATGAATTCTTTTGGTGTTTTGAACAAATCATACATCGCTTGGTGTTCCATATCTCTAGGTTTGAACATTGCATTGTGGTCCTTAGATGTAATTGCTTTATCAAAAACTACCATTGTGTTTATTGGTATGCTTACCGCCTCTAGCCTCTGAGCTTTAGACAATGTCGTAACTATTAACTTCTTCTTCTTTGATGTGGGTTCTTCTAGTTTTGATACTTCTCACTTTCTTGTTTGGCTTACTTCTTTCTTCAGTGGTTGGTACTCTAAAGTATTTGTCACCTAAGTGCTTTGTGACTCATCCTCAGGTTTGGGATATTTGTTCCCCAATAGTATTTCATCATGTTCTTTCTATAATAGCATTTGCATCTTCTTTGCCTCTATCAGTTCAGGGTGCTTTTCCAAATATGTATCAATTTCTTGGATTGTGGTTTCTAGCCCTTCGAGTGAGGTGATTTTGCCTGTGTAGGGAAATTGAGGTTGTTAACAATATTCTTCAGTCTGTCCAAAGTTTAGCACATTAGTAAAGGGTTGGTTTCATGCAAGTTATTTAGGAAGATTTTGTAAGTTCAATATCTTCCAACATTATAAATTTCAAAAATACAATGTACTAGCCCTTTTGCGACTGAACGTAGGTGGTGCTGTTATTATGATAGTTGAGGGGGAGGATATTTGTGACCGTAGGCATCCCATCAATCGAAGGTCCTCAGCGATCAGAGGTACTCAGCAACCAAAGGTACTCAACAACTAAATGTATCCAACGACTGAATGAACTCAGTGACCGAATGATATGAAAACATAAGAGATCAAAGAAACTTGTACAAGTCAAAGAAAACAAAAGTGACCAAACAAAAGAAGAGGGTAAGGAAAGGACTAGGTTTGAAAGCCTAACAGTCACTAGGATCATATGATCCCCAATAACTACAGAGTTGCCCAAGGCTTCACAACCACATAGGTGGTGTTTTGCTGTTGTTTTTGGCACACGAAGCATCGATAGTGATCATAGAGAAAGATCCTCAATTGTGGTGATTGTGGACGGTGTGAAATTGCTGCCGCAATGGCGGGTGAGGTTAAGAATGAAAACATCGAAGTATGGGATGAAGAACCCTCTACGATCATCAAGGTGGAGGCATGTAATAATATAGCAAAAAATTGGTTGGTAGTGGCGGTTACCTTCAGCTGGAGAAAGGGGATGAGGAAAAACAAGGGATCATCAACAATTTTTGTTGTCACCGAGAGTTATCGATCAATGGTAGCAATAGTGGCAGCATCACTATCGGCTTCGGTTCACCCTTCATCTTCATCTTCTTCAGTCACTCTGCAATCTTCTAGGGTTTCACCACAGTTGCCAAAAGCCACAAATGGTGAGAGAGCGAGAGGACTAGACCCTTATACCTAGTTGTTATAATGTTTTAATATTTTGATATTGCATATGGTTTTAATCCTCTGTGGTCATTGTTGTCGATGAATTTTATTCGATCGTGACTTATTAGCAATCCCAGTCATCATTGAGGTTCTACTTATCTTCTACAAATGTTGAGGTTGCTCAAACTTCAGCAGCCATAGAGAGATCTAGCTATAAGAAACTCTATGTGTAACTACTGGGGTACTAATTAATCCTAAAATTAAACACTAAGAGTCTAGAGAGATCATTATTAAAGGGAACACAAAATTAAGGTGAAAGCTAAGGATGAAAATAGCACCATTATCTAGGAAAGGAAAGGAATTGAAAACTAAAGAAGTCAGGAAAAGGTCTTCGATTGCCTCACATGAAGCGCTAATTCATAGTATTTCTCTTGACTCTCTATTGTGGATCTTCATGGTGTTTCAGGTGGGGCAGGTTGAGTTTTCTCCAATTAGAGTTTTGACCTTCTTACAAAAACCTCATCCTCATTATACATCTTGACTTGATGACCATTCACCTTAAAAGTCCTAGTCTTCTCACTAGTGATGTCCATCATTCCTGATGGGTACATCTTTAACATAGTGAATTGGCCTAACCATCTTGATCAAAATTTCCTTGGAAATAGTCGAACACTAAAGTGAAACAAAAGAATTTTGTCTCCTTCAGAGACATATTTTCTCTTCAAGTGGGCATCATGCCACACCTTAGTCCTTTTATTATAATTTTAGCACTTTCATAAGCATGTAGCATGAGTTCTTCGAGTTCCCATAATTGTAAAAATCATTTCTTTCCATCTTGGTTCAAGTCCATGTTTAGAAATTTGATTTCCGAAAAGGCCTTGAGCTCCATTTCCACTGGGAGGTGGTAAGATTTCCCATAGATCATCCTATGGAGATTAGTCCCTAAGGGTGTCTTGTAGGTTATACGGTAGGCACATAGTGCATCGTTGAGCTTCATCGATCAGTCCTTCCAAGTTCTGTAGAATGTTTTCTCAAGTATTTGCTTTATCTGTTTATTGGACCTCCACTTGTCCTAATGTCTAACGATGATGGCATCACTAATTTATGTTTCACTCCATATTTATTATACAAGGTTTCAAATTTCCTTTCTCCAAAGTGGGATCCCCTATCACTAATGAAGGTGTGTGGGACCCTAAACCTAGGGAAGATAGTTTTCTCAAAAATTTTGATAACTACTTTGGAGTGAGAAGTAGGTATTGCTACTGCTTCCACCCAAATTAGAGACATAATAATTCACAACCAGAATGTATTGGTTTCCATTTGAAGATGGAAACAATACCATATAATCTATTTCCCAAACATAAAAAAAATCCACTTCAATCCAATTTGACATAGGCATCTCATTCCTTGTCAAGATATTGCATGTCAGTTGGCATTCTTTACAAGTTTTCACATAAGATTGAGCTTCTTTAAATATAGTTGGCCGATAGAAACCAGATTGTAGAGTTTTAGTTGCACTTTTGTCTCCACCTAGATGTCCTACATAAGGTGAAGAGTGGCACTCCTTCAGGATTTGAGGCACTTCTTCCTTAGGTATATAACATCGATACATATTGTCAGTTCATTTCTTAAATAGGAAAGGATCGTCCCAGTAATAGATTTTCAAGTCAGAGAATAACTTCCTCTTTTCATTGTAAGTGATCTCTTGTGGCAATTGGTGACTAAAAGATAGGTTTTTTAGGCACTTATCAAATTTGAATCCGTATACTGAAAAATCATCCATAAGGACTTCCATTATATATTCCAAGAAGTCCAAAAAAAGGGATATCATGCACCTTTGGAAGGTAGTTGGTGCATTGCATACGCCAAATGACATTCTTTGAAAAGCATAGGTGTCTTAGATATAGGTGAAGGTGTCTTGTCTTGATCACTAGGGTGAATTGGCACATGATAGAATCCAAAATACCCATTTGAGAAGCAGAAGTATGAATGATGGGCTAATCTCTCCAGGACTTGATCAATAAATGGTAGTTGAAAATGATCCCTTATGGTTGCAGCGTTCAATTTTTTGTATCTATATAAATTCGCCACCCAGTCACAGTCCTTGTGGCTACTTCATCTCCCTTCTCTCCTTTCAAAATGGTTATTCCTCCTTTCTTCGGTACTACATGAATCATACTTACCCAGTTGCTTTCACTAATGGGGTATATAATCCTTGCATCACATAGTTTTATGACCTCTTTCTTGACTACCTCTCTTAGCATCTAGTTCGATTTTCACAAGGGTTGGGCTAATGGCTTAGCCATTTCATACAGATTCATTCTATGCATTCACACAGCTGGGCTCAAGCCCTTTATATCTTCTATTGAGTAACCTATGGCTTTCCTCCATATTTTAAGATCCTTCAACATCTTGTCCATCTGCTCATCAGTTAGATCTGAGTTGACTATCACTGGGCTTCTTTCTTCATCATCTAGGAATCCATGTCTCAATCCTTCAGTTAGTTGTTTCAATTTTGGCTTTGGCTTGGGTGCTTCTTTTTCTTCAAGAGTATGCTCCAACAATGTATACTTTGCGGTTTCTAAAGTTTTATTTTCTTCATCATTGAGCTTGTTACAACCCCAATTTTTGGGTTTATATGGATTGAAATACAATTTCTCCAATAAAATGTATGATTATGAAATTGTATGATTTATGTGTAATGAATGGATTTATTTGATAATATTTCCTTTAAATATATGATTTCATGGACCCTATTGAGTTAGTGAGTCCAAGATGATAAAAAGAGAAAGAAAGTTGAGGGAAATCAAATAATGCTTAAATAGGAAAAGAAATTGAAATAATAATGAAAATATGAGAAATATGTGGAAAGATGTATGATTGATTACCATGGATTAGATTTCAAATCCACATGGTTTCTAAAAGTAAAAGGAATCCAAATAAAGTTTATAAATGAGTAAGAGAAAGGAAATATGTATAAAATATGCCTTATTATGAGATAACTTGCATATGCAAAAAAGTTACTATCGAATTTGAGTCCCGAACTTGGCACACAAGTATTTTATGTCATTATGGACTTTCCCTTAAAATTTGGGATCAAACAGATTAGAGGTTTAGCAGATATGATTTTTGTGATATTTCCTAAAGTGAGTAGGAATATGGAATATGCATTGAATGTCACGATTTAATGTAAATTGGGAAATTAGGGACCCAATTCCCTTTGTTCTTCGTATGGCATGTTGACCGCTGGATCAAGATCTAAGGTTGACTTAGTCATCGTCTACCCCATACAGAAAAGGAAAATGGGGTACAATAACCCCGAGAAACCTCGGGTTGTACCTCTCTCCTCGATGATGTTCGGCTCCTGGAAACCCTCCCATTGAAATCGGGATATCATTTCAGACTTCCCTATCCCCTATTTCTTGTACTGCCATGCGGGATTGGGATTTCCCCAAATCCCAACTCATCGAGGAGACTGGAGTAGCATGGAGGACAAACATCCTCGCAACCCCACCTATAAAAGGGTCAGGATATTCCTTGGAACTAGGAGAGTGTTTCTGGTAGGATGGAGGATGAGAATCACACCAACAACCATATGTGTCCCACTTTTGATTCCCTATTTCACCGCCAGTGAGTGCTACATCGACGAGTGTATGTTCCTCTCTCTCCAACACATTCAAGACCATTAGCAAGTTCGGTGAAGGCTTGTGAAGGGTGGTACATTGGTTTCTGTCTCTCTGACGTACTAATGCCCCAAGTGAACTGTTGGGTTGATCGACGTAGGTTCTGGGCTTGCGAGCAGGAGGCGGATGAAGGTGGGAGATGAGAATGAATGGAATTACAATTTTACCCTCAGGCACACGAGACATTAATCCCAAGGGTGCGGGGCAGTTGCAACTTTCCCTCATGACCCAATGCCCTTCCCACAGGGAGCGAGCCACCAGCATGGCCGAGGCCCATTGGCCTGGCCTAGTCTACGTGGAAAAGGAATAGTGGGTCGTATTGTTGACGTGGAGACATCCCATTAGTCCAAAGGTAATTAATCTTATGAAAATCGTAACAAATTAGTGGTAGCTCTGATCGTGACAAGTTATATATGGAAATTGATTAGAAAAATCCAAGGAATCTAATTAAAAAGTATTAAAGCCTGAATATGTTCATAGTTCAAAAAGTACATAAAGTTGTGATCATTAATGCTTTCGTGAATAAGAAACCCTAATTTGATGATTAATGAAATTGGGAAAGGTCATATGGATGTTTTCTGTGAATATTAACCTATTCTTATAAAAAAGGATGTTTTGAATCTAAAAAGATGATCCATGTGCTTAATTGGTTAATTTAGGGTGTCATATGAATAAAGTGCATTATTAGGCTTTGAAACCCTAATATAGGCGATTATGACTTTTAATGGTTTATATTTTGAAAATCCATTAATAAGATAGAGATATGATGATCCTAAGGTAAACTGAGAATAAAGAATCCTTAATATGGATAATTTGAGTAATTAGGGTTTTATGAGTAGAAAACTTATTTTAGGGTTGTTGACCTAAAAAGGATAAAGATTTGGAGATTAATCTAAGAAACCCTAATGCATCCTAATGAGACTTAAAAACCTTAGAAAGGTGTCCCAAGTCAATAAGATGTTGATTGGGATATGATGGTAACAGTTAGGCATTTTACATGTTTTCAGGATCTGCTTGATTTGTTGCTTAACTTGCTTGATTGGACAACTTGATTGGATTGGATATCTTATTTATATTTGAGACTTCAAATTAGGTATGTGGTTATTCATGACTACTCGCTTTAGTTTCCCATCATTTTCTGACGTTTCATCAATTGCATGGAAATAACTACTTGGATGACTTTATTTCTATAATCTTTAAAGTAAATATGATTATTACAATTTAAGTATATATATGGATTGCCCAAACCTACATACCATATCTATATGTAAGATTTGAGACCAAGCCCCAAAGGGAAGGTCAGAAGTGGTCAAGCACCAGAGAGTAGTTTTTGAGGACCGTACTTTCATGAAAAAAGATCACAGGTCACCTAGAGAGGTGACCCATAAAGTACCAAGCTCAAGATGGAGAAGATAGCCTAAAGTCCCTGGCAAGGATTAAATCCTTAGAGAGGATATCCCAAAGGACGAGTAACAACAGTTGGGAAGTTATATTGAAAATGTAATCTTGGATTTTTAACAACTATTTGATGTGATTAGGTTGTTATGAAATATGTGTGAGATATTGTTTGCCACTACATACCAATATATTCTTTATATTGACCGATGTTTTGTTTGTTGGCATTTTAGGTATACTTGGAAAAAAGGACAAATAGTAAAGTGATATTTGAAGAATAAAGCTAATTAAAGAAAGGAGGACTTAGTTATATAGAACTCTATTGTGGGTAAAGTTCCAATTCCTATTTTTGAAAGGTATGTGAAAAGTAAATTTTATCCTACTTTAAGCTTAGTCTTTGGTAGAATTTATTAATTATTTTTTATTATTTACAAAACCATTAATCCTGTTTCGGGATAACAACTCTGTCTTCTTGGACTTCCTTAATTGGGGATTATCAGGGAGTGGGGTCATTACAATTGGTATCATAGCATGGTTTTTAATTTAATCCCTAAAAATTATTAAATTTTACAAACACTTTAGAACCCAAGGGAGTTATTAGAGGATTTTCCAATGATGGAGGTGTCTAGAAAAGGATCATAATTTGGGAGCTGGCAAGATTTTCCGCTGTCCCACTAGTCGATTTACGAGCACTCCAAGATTTTGTGTGACTGGTTGGATGAAATCAAAGGATTTGACTCGAAATAAGATACCTCTAGGTCCTCTCTCATCTATCTTCATACCTTCTCTACCCCATTTTACTAAATAAGTCTAAGATATTAGGGTTTTCTCTCTCTCTCCTTCACCCTCTGGAGTTTTAGGGTTAAGAGTAATAAGGATTAAGGAATCCTCCACCAAATAATAAAAACATGTCAGAAAGATGACATGGACACAAGTTATGATAATTAGAAACTCATACTAAGTTTAATTACATATTTAGCTTGCATGGCCAGTGTTCTCGTGCCCTCAAGAGAACGTTGAGGTTAGACCATCATGTAGGATGTGAAGGAGAGTGATAGTTTTGGAGGAAGAAGCCTCCAAGACGAGGAAGAGACATGACACATCCTCTAAGGATGATGCTCAACCCAAAACCTTAAGTGGTTGATAGAGAAAGAGAAGACACGATGAGTTAGATATCATAGGTGACCATGCATGCATGTATGTGGATTTGACATGCATGCTTTACATAAAGGCTTTGGATATGCATGAGAAACATAGACTATGTGTGGTTGTTTGACCCTTAGTGCCTTGTGGTGACCCAACCTTGGGTGGGTCGTGCCTGTTGAGGGTGAGGGATCTCTCCCTCATTGAGAAGGTTAGAGAAGACCATATAGGAACCCTAACAGGCATACATGAGTAGAAAAGAGGCATGCACCTATGTAGAAGTGTGTGACAACAAGACGGGCAGCAGGTTTTAGACCTCATCCAGAAGGGTTATGCCTGATAGTTTGTTAGACAGGCATGTAGAGCCTTGGATGATCTTAGCCAGACATAAGTTTTGATAGTACGTTTCACCCAGGTAGGAATAGATGTGTATCCTTAAAAGCTTGATCCATCTTCTGAAAGATAACCTCCAAGTGGTGCGTCAGAATTGGGGTTAGCTCTTGAGAAAGAGTGAGACCCAGATTAAGAAGGTTGGAGGCCTAGACTCTAGGATATGAGGAACCATGAGAAAGTTTGGTATGATATGGCCTGTAATAGACGACCCTAAGTAGATGTATCTAGTTGCCTCATGTACAATCCTTAGAGGCTTGTCGTACCTCAGATGCCTTTCGAGGAAGCAAATCCTAGAAAAGAGAAAGAGGTTCCTAGTATAGGTATATAGATGATATAAGTGCCTACCTTTCAGGTGTAGGAGAGAGAGTTTCAAAGACCCTAAAGAGGCATGGTATGTAGCAAGTTGTGAGGCCTCAAACCTAGTTGGTTGTCCTGGTGTAGGACTCTAAAGGTTGTTCACGTGGAAGAGTGTTAGGATGTATATGCCCTATCTGGTATAGGTTCGGTTCTTAGTTGAATAGATTGGCATGCAGTTAGATAGTTGATGCATAAGAGGTGAACCTGGGGTTCTTGAACCAAAGAGGGGAAGTAGCAGTACCCGGTGCACATGATGCTCATGAGGCTGATTGAGTTCATAGGAATTAATCATAGCACCCCCCCCTCAAGTGTTAGATCAAAAGGAAACCCCACTTAAACTAAGATATATATTTGATGAACCACTCTCACAGGTTGGTGACATAAGCATGTATGATATTGGTTCAACCTTGAGGAATAATGATGGACAAGTATGACTTGCCAAGGAACTTAAAATGGTTCATTAGGTTATCTTCTCACTAACCATGAGAATAGGTAGCATGATAGGGCAAAGTATGTACAAGTTGATGTAAACCTTGGAGATAAGAATGTTTTGTGACCTTTGTTACTATTAAGAGATAGTTTTCTCATGTCCTGGGAAGGGACCCTTCTTGTTGGGTTCAGCACTGACTCTTGTTTAGATTTGAGGTAAACATTACGAGGTCACTTATAAGAGCTTGAAGAGCTAAGTGTAAGAGCACATAGTATGAACATGAATCTATGGACCTATGTGTGACCATCTCTAAGGGGCATGATGATATGTAGCCATGGAGGTAACTTGTATGGGGCCAGACTGAGATAGGTAGGCCTCCATGATTCTTATGAAGAGATGTAAGAGTACCCAGAGAGATGATGGAAATTTGGGTAAGGATTCAAGGATGAGATGTGGTTGAGTATCAACAAAGGGACCACGAGCTACAGTAGAATCTTAAGTCAATATTAAGGCCAAGTAGGGATAAGACCCCTGGGCGTAGGGGTTTCCTGTTCCCTGGATGCACAAGACCATAGGGTCATGAGGTAACAACTACCTTTTCCCGAGGACCATGAGTTAGGAGGTTGACCAGCTTCATGAGTTCATGGGACCTAAGGGGTAAAAGTGAGAGGCACTCCTTAGATGCATAAGGGAAAGATCACCCCAAAAGTACCGACACCCTAGAGACCTTGAGGGAATGACTAAGTATTGAACATAAGAGTGATGTTAAGACCCAATGTTGTTGGGAAAAGCCTTTCCATGGATGTAAACTTAGAATCAAGGTATTCATGGTATGGAGTAATGAGAAGTAAGTTTCAACTTAGATTGGAAAGTGTAATGGCGATGTGTGATGCACCATCTCCATTCTTAGAATGGGATGAACTATGTATTTGGACTACAACCAAATGCTTATTTCCTCTCATTTTGGGAGTGAGAGACAAAACAAATCATATGCCATACTAAGGATAAAAAAGATATGAGGGGTATATAATTGATTTGAAACCTTTTTATGATATTTTAGGATTGAAGGAAGTACCACACTCCTCTGGAGAATATATTAGATAGGTGATTTGAAAGCATATGGAGAACAAGGGTAATATGAGGGCGTACCTATTGAGTGTAGTGTGGAATCTTTGAGGTACCAATTTGGGTCTGATAACCGAGATGATGGAAGCAAGAGCTCAAATTTTTCTTGACACAGATAGACATAAACTTGAGACAAGGATGATGAAATCAACTATTAGAGTATTATGGTTTCTGAGGAAACCCGCAGATACACCTCTCAGGAAAAGTAGGAGGTGAAATCAACTATTAGAGTATTAGGGTTTTTGAGGATTCTCCCAAGAAGAATTATGTCATGCAAGAAGCTCATGATTCTAAGTACATCATGCACCCTAGTATTACCAAGATGGTTGAGGTTTGTAGTGATACCTTGGAGGCCTGGAATGAAGAAGGATTTAGAGGAGCATGTGACCAGTTGCAATATTAGCCAGAGGGTGAAGGTCGAACACCAGTAACGTAGTGGATTGCTACAGATAATGAGGAGTCCCTGAGAGGGAGTGGGAGAAGATCACCATGGACATTATGGTGGGTCTCCCCTAGACCAAGAGAGGTCATAATGCAATATGGGTTATGATGGATCGCCTTACCAAGTCAGCACATTCCCTTACCTTAAAAGAGAATTGTCAATGTGACAGATTTTATTGAGCTAAAGGGATTGAAGAGATAGTTCAACTACACAGTGATACGATTTCAAATATTGTTGAGCATAGCCTTAAGATCGTTTCCATGTTGTGGAAGTAGGTACAAGAAGAAGTTGATACTAGATTGAATTTTAGTACATGTTATCACCCTTTGAATGATGGACAGTCAAGAGAGTATGATCCAGACGTTAAGGGGTCTGAAGAGAGCATATGTGCTCATTCGGGGTGATACTTGGGAGTATTTCTTTCCCTAACAGAGTTTGCTTGTTATGACAACCACCAAAGCTAGTATCGAGATGTAAGAAGCTCTGTAAGGGAGGTTGCGTCGGTCACCACTTCACTAGGATGATGTCAGTGAGAGGAACTTGTGAAGGTTATAGAAACCACAATGTATGTAGATGAAGTTGCTTTGATCAAGAAATGACTGAGAAAGCCCAATATCGACAGGAGTCACATGTTGATGCAAAGCATACTGACTTGCAGTTCATTGTGGGTGAGCATGTGTTTTTGAAAATCTGACCCCTCCGAGCTACAACTAAGAAATTTGAGTCCTTGATACATGGGTTCGTTTAAGATTTTGACATGGATTGGTGGAGGTGCTTATGTTTAGCCTTACCTATCAGGATAATATGATGTATGATGTGTTCCATGTGTTCGATCTAGTGCACTATGTGATGTACCAAAGCCATGTGTTGAGCATTGAACCTATTGAACTCTAAGGGAGGCTAACTTACCCTGAGTCACCTATGAGGGTACGAGATACCAAGGTGAGAGAGAGCTTAGGAGTAAAGAATAGAGATGATAAAGGTTCTTCAGAAGCACCCTGGAGAGGATGAAGCCACGTGTGAGCTGAAGAAGGACATGGAAAAGTCTTATCCTGAATTGTTTATATGTTTGGTGGAATTTTGAAGGAAAATTTCCTATAAGAGGGGAAGGATGTTACAACCCCAATTTTTTGGTTTATATGGACTGAAATACAATTTCTCCAATAAAATGTACGATTATGAAATTGTATGATTCATGTGTGACGAATGGATTTCTTTGATAATATTTCCTTTAAATATATGATTTCATGGACCCTATTGAGTTCATGAGTCCAAGATGATAAAAAGAGAAAGAAAGTTGAGGGAAATCAAATAGTGCATAAATAGGAATTTTTTTGAAATAATAATGAAAATATGAGAAATATGTGGAAAGATGTATGATTGATCATCATGGATTATATTTAGAATCCACATGGTTTCTAATGCTAAAAGGAATCCAAATAAAGTTTATAAATGAGTAAGAAAGAGGAAATATGTATAAATATGCCTTATTAAGAGATAACTTGCATATGCAGAAAAGTCTCTCATACTTTTGAGTCTGAGACCCAAACTCAGAACACAAGTAGTTGAAGTCATTATGGACTTTCCCTTAAAATTTGGGATCAAATAGATATGAGGTTTAGGAGATATGATTTTTGTGATATTTCCTAAAGTGAGGAGAAATAGGGAATATGCATTGAATGTCACAATTCAAATTGAATTGGGAAATTAGGGACCCAGTTCCCTTTATTCTTTAGGTGGCATGTTAACCTCTAGATCGAGATCTAAGGGTGACTCAGTGTAACGCCCGGGCCTACTACCCAAGACTCTAGTAGAGTTTTAGGAATGACGACTGGCCCCACAGACCACCACTAGCCTTAATTGCGCACTTTGTCCACACTGATTGCAAGCCAAAATCAACTTCCCGACTGGTCACCCATCCTAGTACTACTATAAGCTGAGCACACTTAACTATGGAGTTCTTTAGTGATGGGCTCCCAGAAAAGGAGGTGCACCTTGGTGATATGGGTAGTCCAATCATTCCTTTTAAGATCAACTTATCTGAGGCCTCAAATCCTGGGATGTTACAATCTCCCCCACTTAGACTCTTGACGTCCTCATCAAGTCTCAACTATATGGCCTCATAATCTAACCCCATTTCAGTGCAGACCCACAATGGCCCATGGACACCCAACTCCCGATCATGGAATACCAGCGCAAGGGTGGCTACGTCAACCATGGACAACCCTTTCCTACATGCCTGGACCGCATGGCTCAAGACTGGCATGTCACATGCCCATGTGGGCCCCACCTACTGGAGGGGTTATGGCTCTGATACCATTTGCAATGCCCAGGCCTACTGCCCAAGACTCTAGTAGAGTTTCAGGAATGACGACTGGCCCCACAGACCACCACTAGCCTTAACTGTGCACTTTGTCCACACTGACATGCAAGCCAGGATCAACTTCCCGACTGGTCACCCATCCTAGTACTACTCCAAGCTGAGCACACTTAACTATGGAGTTTTTTTAGTGATGGGCTCTCAAAAAATGAGGTGCACCTTGGTGATATGGGTAGTCCAATCATTCCTTTTAAGATCAACTTATCCGAGGCCTCAAATCCTGGGATGTTACACTCAGTCTTCATCTACCCCAGATAGAAAAGGAAAAAGGGGTACAGTGACACCAAGAACCCTTAGACTTTACCTCTCTCCTTGATGATGTTTGGCACTTGGAAACCCTCCCATTGAGACTGGGAGATCATTTTAGACTTCCCTATCCCCTATTTCCTATACGGTCGTGCGGGATTGGCTTTTCCCCAAATTCCAGCTCATCCAGGAGACTGGAGTTGCGTGGAGGGCAAACATCCTCACAGCCCCACCTATAAAAGGATCGAGATATTCCTTGGAATCGATAGAGCATTTCTGGCATGATGGCAGATGAGAATCACACCAACAACCATCTACATCCCAATTTTGATTCCCTATTTCACCGTCGGTAAGTGCTACCTCGATGAGTGTATGTTCCTCTCTGTCTGATGCGTTCAAGACCATCAACAATTTCGGCGAAGGCTTGTGAAGGGTGGCACATTGGTTCCTAGCTCTCTGATGTATTGATGCCCTAAGTCAATGGTTGGGTTGAACATTGTAGGTTCTGGGCTCACGACCAAGAGGCGGTCAAAGGTGGGAGACAAGAAAGAGTGGAATTGCATTTTTACCCTCAAGCGTGTGAGACCTTGAGCCCAAGGGTGCATGGCAGTAGCGACTTTACCTCATGACCCGACACCTTGCCCACTAGGAGTGAGCCACCAGCATGACCGAGGCCCATTGTCCTAGCCTAGTCTGCATGGAAAAGGAATAGCAGGCTGCATTGTTGACGTGGCAGCATCCCATTGGTCCAAAGGAAATTAATCTTGTGAAAATCATAAATAATTAGTGGTAGTTCTGACCATGACAAGTTATTTATGGAAATTGATTAGAAAACTGTAAGGAATCTAATAAAAATTGTATTGAAGATCGACTCTATTCATAGTTCAAAAAGTACATAAAGTTTATATCTTTAATGCTTTCATGAATAAGAAACCTTAATTTGATGATTAATGAAATTGGGAAAGGTCATATGGATGTTTTATGTGAATATTAACCTATTGTTAATAAAAAGGATGTTTTGAATCTAAAAGGATGATCCATGTTCTTAATTGATTAATTTAGGGTTTCATATGTATAAAGTGCATTAATGGGCTTAGAAACCCTAATTTAAGCGATTATGACTTTTAATGGTTTGTATTTTGAAATTCAATGAATAAGATAGAGATATGATGATCCTAAGCTAATTTGAGAATAAAGAATCCTTAATATGGATAATTTGAGTAATTAGAGTTTTATGAGTAGAAAACCTACTTTAAGGTTGTTGACCTAAAAAGGACAAAGATTGGGAGATTAATCTAAGAAACCCTAATGCATCCTAATGAGACTTAGAAACCTTAGAAAGGTGTCCCAAGTCAATAAGGAGTTGTTTGGGATATGATGGTAATAGTTAGGCATTATACATGTTCTCCAGATCTGTTTGATTAGTTGCTTAACTTGCTTGATTGGACACCTTGATTGGATTGGATATCTTGTTTATATTTGAGACTTTAAATTAGGTATGTGGTTATTTATGACTACTCGCTTTAGTTTCTCGATATTTTTCAACGTTTGATCGATTGCATGGAAATAACTACTTGGATGAATTTATTTCTATAATATTTAAAGTGAATATGACTATCACAATTTAAGTATACATATGACTTGCCCGAACCTACATACCATCTCTGGATGTAAGATTTGAGACCAAGCCCCAGAAGGAAGATCAGAGGTTGTTAAGCCCCAGAGGGAAGACCATAGGGCACCCAGAGAGGTGACCCATAAGGTACCAAGCTTAGGATGGAGAAGGTAGCATGAAGTCTCTTACAAGGATTAAACCTTAAGAGAGGGTGTCCTAGAGAATGAGTAAAAGTGGTTGGAGAGTTATATTGAAAATGTAATCTTGGATTGTTAACAACTATTTGATGTGATTAGGTTGTTATGAAATATGAGCGAGATATTGGTTGCCACTACATACTAATACATTCTTTATATTGACCAACATTTTGTTTGTCAGCATTTTAGGAATACTTGGAAAAAAGGACAAATAGTATAGTGATATTTGGAGAATAAAGCTAATTAAAGATAGGAGGATTTCTTTAGATAGAACTCTATGGTGGGTAAAGTTCTAATTTCTATTTTTGAAAGTTATGTGAAATGTAAATTTTATCCAGCTTTAAGCTTAGTCTTTGGTAAAATTTATTAATTATTTTTATTATTTCCAATTTGGTCCCGTTTTGGGATAAATGCTCTGCCTTCTTGGTATTCCTTAATTTGGGGTTACCGAAGAGTGGGATCATTACAGAGATCTTCTTCAGGATGATTCAAACAGTCCAACATCTCAACTACCTCATGATCTTCTATTATTGGATTTGGGTTGTTTAGATCTCTCATAAGTGGATAAAAATAGCATGATCTGCTTATACTTCTTCATAGTACCAAGTGTAGATATCCATGAAGTAGACCAACTCGAATAGAGAGACCCCCCTCATACCATCTTGCACGTGAAAATAAATATGGTCATTTCTGACATGAAGAGTTATCATACCTTTTGCCACATCGATTAGGTCTCTTCCTGTAAAGAAGTGAAATCACCTCTCTACTAAATATGGTAAACAAAACACCAATGAATAGCAGCAAAAGTTAAAACTTTGACTATATTCAATTTAATAAAGAGTACATCAAATATTTCCCGATATGGGTGTACATACTTTATACAAATAAAGGATCTAAGGTAGAGGGAAACTAAACTACATCAATATATCTCCAGTAAAATAACTTAACAAATAAGTCCTTGATGGAAGGATGAATACCTTTTCCTAGTCTTAGGCTAGTTCACCATGCTCCTGTTGCGCACTCTAATCCTAAACTTGGGTGGTTGGGATCCCCAAGCAAGAGGAGAATAAAGTATGTGTCAATTAAAGGAATAAGGACAAACATAAAGTAAAGCATTGCATGATAAAGAACTACTATGCTAAAAGGGTCAAAAGAATGAGGCAAGTATATAAATAAGAATTCTGCCAATTCAAGTAATAATAAAGTTGCATGCATGATTTAATATGACTACATTAAACTAATATAAGGTTGAGGCACCTACCTAACCTCAACCTCTAGGTGGGGGAGAATTAACACATTCCCAAGCACCCAAATATATATAAAATAGGGAGAATTATCACATTCCCCTAGGCAAATTCACACATGCCCACTATCTGTGGTTGTACAGATGTACACTACATTAGTTAATTAGTCATTTATATTATCATGCTTGAATAATTTAATGGCAAACTTAAGAATTTGAAAACTTTGCAAGTGGGGTCCAAGACCCTATAATAATTAAAGTTAAATAAAAAATAATTGTTGAAACTAATGTATAGGCTCATGCCTCATTGGGAAAGTAGGGTTGGATAAAACATGCCAAACTTAGGGTCTATAATGCACATACCTCTTTTCACTTATAAAGGTTAGCTTGAATAGTATCCTTTGGTCCACAAAGTCAACTTTTCATCCTAGAAACATATTATGTATGTTATCCAAGTCAAAGTGAACATATTCATTCCTATTATATTTTTATATTATTCTTACCCAATTCCCGATCATCTAACGTCATGTTAGGGTTTATGATTTTAATCTTTGTTGAGAGAATCTTTAATGCTTTATATATCTATCTTAGTTATAATTACCCGTCTTTAGTCACGTAAGTCCATGTAACTCATATATATGTAGATAATAATATATATTCTTACAGTTTAGGCTTAATGATGTCATTCACTTCTAAATAATATTAATCCATATTATTCCTCACATCATGATTACCATGTATATTGGTGTAAGTATATTCCACATGAATATATATTAAGTTCACTTATACACATGCTTTGATCCAACTAACATGTCATTTAGATATATGTTTATAAAAGTTCATTCTTCTACATGTTATTATCTTTTTCACCATTTAATTCATAAGAAGACAATATAGGTAGATGCATTCCATAATTATATTTGTATTTATAATTATCATCTATTACATAAATATGTATTTGTGTATCTAGGGTTTGTTGAAACATGATTATCAAAATTCTTGACAATTTATGTGTAGTATTAAAATGTAACTCATCTTATATATTATCTTTCATAATTAGTTGAGCCATGACATTCAAGCTTACAATAAGGCAACATGCTCATCTTACATCCATCATTTGATATGTAGTACTACATGGATACATGTATAAATTAATAAGATGTAGACAAGTAGGTCAATATGTTATAATAATGTGAACACATTTTGCAAAACAAATCCTTAATTATAGATCTACTATATAGATAATAAATTAAGATTTAGATATCATCTTTAACCACACGCTTACATACATGACATATTATGACTCTTTCCTATATATGGTTCAGTATAACAACATTAGGATCATACTCATATGTATAATTGTATTTATATATATACCTAGGGTTAACTTGATTACAAGGTGCATGTATTACCATGGTTATCTAAGCCATTACTATTTGATTATTTCCATTCACCTAGTAAACTAAATCTGCAACAAAGTGTTAGACATGAACTAACATGCAGATTAATAGTTCAACAGATTGGAGTTTCATGTGGTATGGACTCCATGAATCTGCTTAGAGTTGGACCTCATGATGGTGAGGTCTAACGTCTTGTTGCTAGCCGACACAACATCAGGTCCTATTGCATGCATCGCATAGGAGAAGGTTTCGATGTCGTTGCAAGAGATCAGTCGACAGAGTTGTTGTCAAGGTGTGTTGGCATCGAGGATGCTCTTGAAGTGTTAGTGGTGTTGCAGGAATTTCTTGGCGGTGTTTCTCAGAGTGGTCATTGACCACTGTCCTTACATTGAGCCTTTGTCTGCTATAGCAGTTACTATAGGTACAAGGAAGATGGAGTAGTGGCTATGAAGGAGGTTAGGAAAATACTTTAGTGCTTAGTCAATTGCCACTATTAAAATCTAAGCAATTAAGGTTTTCAATACCAATTCAATTGGGACAACAATTAATATCTGATTTCTAAGCAATTTAAAAGGGCAGGTTAATTAGGAGTCAAGTATGTTTCCTTTTTCACATGCATTAGCCATTTATATATATTTAGAGTTTGCATATTCATTTAATTAATTAGGAGGGCAAAGGAATTCCAATTGAATTGAAAATCCATGGGATTGGTAACTAAAGTGTGTGGAGTCAAACATTACGTTAATTGTCTCCTTTTGAACGCATTTTTATTTGATTGTATGATAAGTGCCTAATAAATATATTTAGTATATTTCTTAATCAATTTCGATATAAAATTTCTTATTTCTCATTTTTTTCCCACAAAGCCATAAAATCTATAAATTAGTATAATTTACTAATTATCTCTCATTAATAGACATTTTGCATTATTATACTCTAATTAACACATTAGTTAAGATATTTGTGCAAAAACCCATTCATTGAAATGAATTTGGGTAAATATAGTTTCAACTATTAAGAGTTTCTCAATTTCAACATTGAGAACAAAGAGGATAGAAAAGATAAGAAAATTTAGGAAAAAGGGACAAAAAGGATTTGAAGGGAATAAAATCTTGAAAATGGGTTAAATAGCAAATAAACCCAAGATTTAGTAACTTACATCAATCCACCCCTTAAAGAGGATGTCGTCCCTGAAATCTCAACAAGAGGGAAGGGTGAGTACGTAACATCCCAACCTTAAGCAACTAGGTGGTTACCTCTAATCTATGGTACTTCACATGCTCTACTCATAAGTCAGGTTTTCATGGTTCACTAAGGTTTCTACTATTCATATTACCTTCTATTGAATATAACACAATAGACATATTTGGCTTATTAGCATTGTCTTTATTGTGAAATTACGTCATCCTTATTATGCTATTAATTGTGCCATGTTGTATTGACATTGTTGTCAAAAGAATTACATCTCAACATTATGTACAAATCATATGTATTCTTTACTTACTAATTAAGAATTTTGAGTACAACTAGGATTTAGTAAATCATCTCAATATTTATAAATATATTAGATCACAATCCTTAATAACTTGAATTCAATCTCCATTATCTTCATATTACCATCATACATAATTATCACATATTATTTTGTAAGAAATAAATAATAGTATCCAACAAGTTATTAAGTTAAAATAATGTCACATTAATTTCTTACACCTATATTACACATTGTTACATCATTTTTCATACTTTGATTAATGTCATCACTAACCATTTTCTCCTCTTTACACTTCATATTATAAATTATACATTTCACATCACATTAGGCATTTGGAATTATTATAGACCTAATAATCATGCTTATGTAAATCCAATTACTCTTTATTCATATTTCAGTCATTATATGTATTTTAGTTGAATAATATGGAACACATTAAATATTAATGAATTGATTCATATGTCAATTTATGATTAGGTGATTAATGAGATGTGTATTAGAGAACAAGGTGATGTGCCTTACATATATTGATAACTTGATTAAATTATGATTAGGTGATTATATTTCATCAAGGTATATTATCTGATGATGTCACCTAATATCACTATTGTATCATGAAGGCGGTAAGGATGTGTATGTATATATGTTAAGGTTAGATGATTACATCTTAGGGTTTAGGCCAACATGACCATTATATGTTATGCATTTATCTTATCATTAGGGTGACATGGTCAACATTATGTGTATTCATTATTAGTGAGTTACTCATATTAAGTATTTGTTGGGGTTCAAGCATATGAACTATTTATTAGATGACTTATTAGTATGTAAACAAATAGGTTAAATTATAATTATAATTTGTTTGGTCTATATTAATCACATAAGATCACTAATATGTTGTTTAGAGTTTCTAAATTTAGACTAGCTAGATTTCAATGGATACTACTACTTCTACACTTAAAAGGGTTGACCTATCAAGAAAAATTAAACTAGAGGTAAAAGAGTGAGTCTAATTAAATCATGTATAAGACCCAATCACTCAATTGTTTTACTATTCACTATTACCAAACTTCAAAGTCTAATATAGGGTAGACTACCCATAAACATGGAAATCTAAGACTCATATAAGGAACTTATAGGACATAATATGATTTTATATGGGTAATCAAATTATTATATTAGGTTTCTAAGGATACTCAACATTGAGGTTAATTGCCTAAAGGTATGCTATTTCAAACAATGAGTATCAACTCAGGCCATGCTGATGTCCTATGGATTTGGGAGTCCTCATAAACTAAGTTAGTGGCACAGAGGAAAATTTTTCTAACCCCCAGACCTTGACCCTTTCTAGGCACCCTTGCTTTCAACTTATGTCCTAGTATCTACCTAACTACCTAATAGACTAATCACCTAAAAGTTGACTAAAGATATTTCTAGTATGAAATTCGTGTGGTCCTAAATCAAACTTTCACCATAGATCAATTCTAAGGTAAATATCTTAACTAAAGGGAAACTATATAAGGTAAGGGTTTCTAAATAGGGAGACAAATTGAAATAGTCAAGCTTCTGACTACCATTGGCTCTAATACCATGTTGTAAAGAAGTGAAATCACCTCTTTACTAAATATGGTAAACAAAACACCAATGAATAGCAACAAAAGTTAAAACTTTGACTATATTCAATTTAATAAAGTGTATATCAAATATATCCCGATAAGGGTGTACATGCTTTATACAAATAAAGGATCTAAGGTAGATGGAAACTAAACTACATCAATATGTCTCCAATAAAATAACTTAACAAATAGGTCCTTGATGGAAGGATGAACAACTTCTCCTAATCTTAGGCTAGTTCACCATGCTCATATTGCACACTCTGATCCTAAACCCGGGTGGTTGGGATCACCTAGCAAGAGGAGAATAAAGTATGTGTCAATTAAAGGAATAAGAACAAACATAAAGTAAAGTATTGCATGATAAAAAATTACTATGCTAAGAGGATCAAAAATATGAGATAAATAAATAAATAAGAATTCTGCCAAGTCAAGCAATAATAAAGTTGCATTTATGATTTAATATGACTACGTTAAACTAATATAGAGCTAAGGCACCTACCTAACCTCAACCTCTAGGTGAGGGAGAATTAACACATTCCCAAGCACCCAAATATATATAAAATTGGGAAAATAATCACATTCCCCTGGGTGAATTTACACATGCCACTATGGGTGGTTGGATAGAAATATTATGAATGACCTCCATTAAAAGAATTTTGTTTCTTGTTCCTATGCCCAAGAATCTATAGATTTCTTGGGGAGAGGTTCCTCATGATTTGGATCCTCTGGTTTCATGTATCTATTCTCCTTCTCCTTCTCCTTATTGTCCTTGTTTCAAGATGGTTCACCCTTTCTCTAGACCCCTAAGGTTTTCAGATTCATATAAAACAACTTTTAATGCTATAGTTTTCTAATAGTGCAAGATCATGTCAGATATGTAATATTTACGATTTCAGTCCAATTTTATGAATGAATTTAAATTTAATTTTTACCTTCTTTAGGATAACCATAATCGAGAGAGTATTACAAATCAAGTCAATATTGGATACATAGAAGAAAAGGTGAGAATATAGACTACTTATTTCTAGTAGGTGTATAGGATAGTCCATAACAAACGGAGGAGATGCTAGAAGGATTCTCTATTGATAAAGGAGAACATTTGATCAATTGTTCTATTCACTAACTCTATGTTGAGAAGGGAACCTCATCCACCATACAAAGACATATAGAAGGTGATTATGACAAAATCTCTTTTTGCTCAATCCTAGACACCCTCAATTTCACTATTATTGATTTTAGGGTTTACTTGGTTCAAAGATGTTCTAAATATTATTTAATTATTAAATAGAGGTTGTATGTTGGGATCTGATACCAACTATTATGTATCCAATATAACAAAAACCCCATTCTCATTGCCTAGGTAGATAGTGTCAAAGAAATTTGGGGCACCTATAGCATCTCCAGAATTCCAAGACAAGAACTCAAGTACTCTACTTACAACATCAACAATGCACACAATGGAAGGTTGAGACATGCACAAGAACAATATTACATTCATCAGAAACATACAACATGCACATGAATTTACTTTAGATAACTTGCTACGAACTTGTGCTATATATTTAGAGTTAATATTATCAAAGAACATGTACAAAGACAATGAGGATCTACAACATGCTCCGCCTATCAACTACATGTAAGACGTCACAACTCATTATTCCATTTCCTCACTAAATCTTAACATGTAAGCATTAAAATAGAAGGAACACTCTTCATATATGTGCTAAATATGTGGGACTATACTCTTGATGTTTGTCTAGTCTAATGGGACCAGAAGCATAATATTTTGATAAAATCAGCATTCCTCCCTTGACATGTTTGATACAATATTGTATTGACTGGCATTGTTCCATTATTTGACTTTGCATGTAACTATGGTTATTATGTTCATCTTGATACACATATTTTGTAAACAAGACTCACAAATCCATTTTACCCCAATCTCCATTCCACTTCACAATAGATAGTGTTTAAAGGGTTTGAAGTCATCAGTATCTAACAGAACCAACACACAATATGTGAATATTAAATAAAATTTCTCTTTTTTATTTGAATGAATTTTTGAAAGGTTTACAACATGACTAAAAGGAAAATTGTTAAAGATACAATGGAAAATTTAAACAAAACCCTTTTATGTTTAGAAAAATTCCCACATGAAGAGTGGAGTTAGGCATTTCAGCAGAATAAATCAATCAAAAGTGGAAACAAGGTCTTGGTAGTCCACCTACTATATCTACAATCATAAAATCAAGGCAAGCATTTAATGCAAACACACATGTATGTTGTCGGTGAAAGCAATATAGATTAAAATCCAAGATAAAGTGTGCTTGGAACAACTTACAAAAATAATATAAATAATTTGTGCAAAAATCAAATCATTGGAAACCATAATATTTTATCATAATTTCTATTTTTAGTAAAAAATAGTCAAGATAAATTTATTTACATCCAAATGAAATGCAATACAATATGTGAACATTATATCTTACTTCTTAATGAAGAGTGATCCTAACCACTTCTACAAGAAATGTTATGCCAACGACTTTTATAAGAAGTGCAATTTTAAACAATTCCAAACGAAGTTTGATACATGATAATAATGAAAGTTTCTTTTATTTCTTATTATTCAAGTTCTACATACATACACACACACACACACACACACACACACACACACACACATATATATATATATATATATATATATATATATATATATATATAGATTCATCTTTAATACCCGCACCACCTTCCTGTCACTTTTTTTATTTTTTTCGCAATTGTAGAGGAGCATTTTATCTAGCTCCCCAAAAAATGTCATCCAAAAATAATATCATTTGCCCCACCAAAATAAAAAAATATGTCCATATATTTACTGATTGTATATTTTCTGCGCAGTTACTTTTTTAGTCATATTGTTATTTTTTTATCAATATAGTTACTCTTTTGATCTTAGAGTTATTTTTGTGGCCAGAAGAGTTACTTTTTTGGTTGTTGGGTAGAGAAACTCCAGGCTACCCACACGGATATTAAAAAAATGGCATATATATATATATATATATATATAGGGCCCATCTTTATTGTCCGCGCAGGTAGCTACCCGCCCACCCTTCCAACCACCTTTTTTCAAAAAAGAAATTTCACAATTGCAGAGGACCATTTTGTCTAGCTCCCCAAAAAATTTCATCCAAAAATAATATCATTTACCCCCCCAAAATCAAAAAACCTGTCCTTATATATATCTATTGTATATTTTGTACAGAGTTACTTTTTTTGCCAGCAGAGTTACTTTTTTGACACCATAGTTACTTTTTTGGCTGTCGGGTAGAGAAAATCCAGGCTACCCACGTGGGCAATGAATGAACGCCCATATATATATATATATATATATATATATATATATATATATATATATATATATATATATATATATATATATATTCCGTTTATTCATTGCCCGTGCGGGTAGCCTGGAGTTTCGCTACCCGGCAACCAAAAAAGTAACTCTTCTGGCCACAAAAGTAACTCTGCTGACAAAAAAGTAACTATGGTGATAAGAAAGTAACTACACGACTAAAAAAGTAACTCTGTACAAAATATACAGCAGATATATATAAGGATAGGTTTTTTTATTTTGGGGGGGGCAAATGATATTATTTTTGAATAAAATTTTTTGGAGAGCTAGATAAAATACTGCTCTGCAATTGTGAAATTTTTTTTTGAAAAAAAGTGGTGGGAAGGGTGGGCGGGTAGCTACCCGCGCGGGAAATAAATATGGGCCCATATATATATATATATATATATATATATATATATATATATATATATATATATATATATATATATATATATATATATATATATATATATATATATATATATATATATATATATATATATATTATATATATATATATATTAGTTTTTGCACGTGCTTTGCACGTGAATTTTTATACTTAACCTTTTAATGCATCGGTATAATTTAGATTATTTTATTACACTTGATCTAATTGTCCATCTTCTTTTTAAGTGATTATGGCTCACCCAAATGTTGTTTTAGTCATAGATTAAGTTTTTAAATAGATCTCTCTCACCTTTGGTTGAAGTCTCCATCCATATTTTCTTGTCTATAAGCTCTTTTTTTTTTAGTCTTAGGGAGCCCAGCTCCCCCTACTCCTCAAATAGGGAGGACAAGCCGGACTGAACCACCTGAGCCAAAGTGGTCGGGTCTATAAGCTCTATTTGTGAGTGTTTATGTATGTACTTTCTTAGACTCATTGGAATATTAATTTCAAGGGCTCCATATTGAAATGTGTCTGAAGTTGATCATATGTCTATTATTTGATTAGGAGTCTTTATTTTCTCAAGAAAATACCAAGTTAGTACCACATTGTGTATTATTTCATTAATAGGAAAGAACTTTTGTGATATTATATATTGTGAAGAAATCCTCTTTTCTTAGAGTAATTAAGTATACTTCGTGTGATTAATTTTAAAAAATCAATCGGTTCCTTTCAATAATATAAGAAAAAATATACTTATGTATACATATCAACTTTAGTTGAACAATTTCATATTGGCTGCATTAATTTTACAAATGCTATGAGGATCAGTTCAATTGAATACTTTTGGACAAATATTTTAATCATTTTCCTCCATTAGATCTAATCATTATATGTTAATACATCTTAATTCTCTTTGTTAAAAATAATTGAGTTTTTATGCGATTATTGTTTCTAATGATAGCATTGGTAAAATTCTAACAATTATAATTGAAAGTGTAGTCATACATATACAAGCAATCATTCATCTCTTTAATTTAATAATTCATATTACACGAAATATATCTAAAAATGAAACAATTTATATATCCTAAGATACATTCACTATATGGTCGTGTGTATACTTACACGCAAAACTTTTATGATCATGCATTCACACACAACAATTCAATCCGACCAGTCTTATAACTTGTCATTATCAAATGAACTATGAAATTTTGCATCATAAGAAAGGATTTCAAGTTCATACCTCTTTCGTATAGAGGAAACAATGTACAAAACATGGTGTATATCTACATGTTTCTATGTGGTAAGATAATAATGATGATCAAATACTCTTGCAAAGAACTAAATGATTTGATTGTATAATTTCATGTTATGCGATGACGTAACTAAATGGTATCTTATCTTTTATATGTAACTTAGAATGATTTTATATAATGATACAAACAAGGGTGTTGAACATCATGTATTTATTTGACAATTATATCATGAAACTCATCTCTTATATTCTTTGACAAAGTTACCAGATACAAAATCCACCACTTCTTAGTATATCTAATAACCTTAGATTTAGGTTAACTTTTCATTAACAAATTTTTATGTTTGTTTTCACATACAAAACCTTGTATTTTTGCACCATTTACAATTTCATAGCCAATTCACATTTGTTCCACAAACACACATTTAACTTTCTAAATATTTTCTAAATATTGATATAAATTCCTTTGGTGGAACCTATAAACCCAACCCTACATGGTATAACATTTTTTTTGGTGAACAAAAAAAATATATCCTTATTTAAAATATAAAGGACAATAATGAAATCACAAAGGCAACTGATGCTTCCATGATAAAACATAAATATATCCTTATTTAAAAGCACACCTCATAAGGTACACCACATTCAAAAAACATGAGCTACATCCGTTCTTTGAATAAATTACCTCAATAGTTTGAACAATTGGTAATGGTCTATAGCAATGATGGTTGATAGTAATTATGGAATTTACATTTATAAAGTTAGGGGATTTCTAATTTGCTACTATAATTATATTTGTATTCAATCATGATCATAACATAGTGGTTTTATATAAAAATAATATTTCACATACCCTTCTCTATTTATTTGTTTTACCATTATATGATTACAATTTATATCTTTCAATTGATTCTTAGATTCAATATCCCATCACTTTTGTAGGTGACTTGTTAACCCAAAAATAATCCATGATCATGGATCAAAAGTAAGTTTTTACTCATGTAATAACTTGATAAAATATGAGATTTGTGCATATATTGTAAATACTTTCTTGCCAAATATATATACAATAAAACATAATATTACACAATAATAGAAGTTGTATTTTCTTTTGTTGTATCAATAACAAATACCTTGAACTCTATTATATAATGTCAACTATAATTTCAACCAGCTAATCACATAAAAACAATAATATATTAGCTTAAAGCTATTCTTAATTAGGTAGAAATGGCACATGGAACTTAATAAGCTAAAGAACATACAAATTATTTACAATATATAATTGTTAAGTTGTTTTTACATAATGTCACTATTTGATGATATAGATATAACCAATCAACATGATTTGGATGATGTAGATTATTATCAAAGTAAAAATATTTAATGAATTATACCTTTTCCTGTTGAGTCTAATATTTTTGTTTTTGACATCACTAAAATAAAATACCAATATCTAACACAAAATATACATCCTTTACATGTGTACATAATGGTTATAAACATAGATATCAATAAGTAATAGCTGAAACTCATTCCATCACCTTGATAAAATGTTGAAACATGTACATGTGATTGTATCCTAATTGATTCATAAAAATAAAACATTGTGATTTTAACTCATTATACAAGCTTATAATGACTATACCATGTCTTTATTTAACTCACTTTATTTATTTACTTATTTAATCTGACTAATAATAAGTCAAATTATACATTCTATTATTTTTAATCTAAACCCATTTCATCGATGTTAAAGATTTTAAAATATTCAAAGCTTCTATTTACAATTTGTTGACACTTCAATATTTTTTATATAATTATGAAAGCACGAAAATAATCTTATAGCAATATGTGCAAATAAATAACAAATACATGATTCTAAAAGATTCTCTAGAAGCCAACACTAAAATATGATCTCACTTCACTATTTTTATCAACTAACAAAAATATCATTGGCATTTGATTCATTATGATGAAAACTATAATGATTCTCATTTTTTAATAAAATAAAGGATGTGAAACTTATACAATATTGTTACTTACAAGTGAATTTATTATTTTTTGTTGATGAGCTGCTTTTATATCCACATATGATGAAATCACAAACAATTCTTCATGGGATGTGTGCAACAAATGAATTGTTAATCCTTTTAGATGATGTCATTTGTAGCTCAACTATAAACTTAGGAATGTACATGATGACACTATAAGGTTCCTATTAGTTATATTTATAAAACACCAAAAAATAGAAATATCATCATCAATGAGAACCAAAATGTATAAAAAAGTAAAGATAAAAGTTTAGATAATTTGTCTTACAAGCTTCTCCCGCTTATTATTGAAGTTTTTTGTAGCCACTTAGGGGGTCACTAACTTGCATTTCAAGGGGAAAATCGTAATGAGGTCAACATATGTGTGTATGTCATTTATCAATTCATATTATAAGATATCATCAAAAATCTATATTATCATACATAATTAGTTTATAATATTCTAGAGACACTTTCTTGTCACTAAATAGAGTAATTGATAGAAAAAAAATCTTTTATTTATTGCCAAGTTAGATGATATCTAATATTTTATTGAGGTTTTGTCTTGAGATATAGTACTAATGGAGATATTAACACATCATATAGAAAATGTGTTTCTTTTTAATAGAACATTATTTTGAGGTAACAATAAAAGAAAATAATGTGTTTCTTACAAGCATGCATGATCAAACTCATGTTGTCAGCAGACTAGATGTTGAGTGTATCATGTATTGAGGTGGAGGATCACAACACATATAACACCTTATGGAAGGAGGTTGTCGAACCATGGAGAGCAACCCCTTATGTCAGAGATTTTAGGGAGGAGATCAAACTGATGGACATCAATGAATCAGTGGTTCACAAGGCCGCCAATTCTATACCGAGGGCCTTGGGCAGATGGGGGAAGGACCTTAGAGAAACCTACGTGTGTTCAGATGCTAGGACCTTACCAGCGCACATCAGAGGCATGGCCATTCTGGAGAAGAGGATGACTCCATATGTGGTTTTGGAAAGGAGGAGACTATAGGCTGGGTGAGTTGCTATGTTCGGTCAGGTCTATTATGAGACTCTATGTGTTTGTTGTGTTTGTTCTTAGCTTTGAACCCGAGTTATAAGAGCGGGAGCTGTAACCTTTTGATATTTTGGCCCACAAGAGGGGTGTGAAATGAATAAAAGTGACCCCTGACTTTATTAAAAAAAATAGAAGAAAATAATTTGGATTGATATAAATATTTGAGTTAATCTTACTGTACAAAAATTCAATGGAAAATATTGAGATATTGCCATTTATATTCATAGTTATTATGCCCATTTTTTAGGTCCCAATTCATATAAGATATTTATTTAGAATTGTTATATATATATATATAGTTTGTGTTTTATAAATAGAAGGATGATGTGGATGATATTATCCATTAAATATAGTTGTATACATAAATATGTGTAAAACAATGACACTGGTCTTTTTTACATGTATCTTTTTAACCAATATATGTTGCATCAAACATCTAGGTAAGCATGTGGCGTATGTTTTCTTATCCATACACAAAAAAGTGGCATATGTCAGAGTATATGTTTATTCCAATACTGGACATGAATGTATGTAATACAATACTATACAAAATTTAATTCTAGCTAGAAGACAATTTAATTAATTAATTTTTCCTTTTTGCCCTTCCAACATTGCAATGAATACAATTTTAAACCACTTCAACACCAAAATGAATCGATTTATGTGAGTGAAAACAATGAAAAAAATTATTATAGAATCGGTCCCTATACGTTTTTATAGGACAACCAATCATATTGCAGCTATTCCTCTTCTCTCTTTTTCAATGGCTCACCTCTAGAAAAAGTAAGGAGAGAGAAACACATAATGTGCACTATAATGAATTTCTAGGATCCTGCTAGGTTATTATAGGACCCGTCCTATAATAAGTTTTTCCTAAAGTATGAAGTACCAAACCATACAAATATAAATCAAGGAGTCATTGATGGTGTTACTATTGAACAAAAAAAATGATTATGTAAATTGACATATTCTATTGTTGTCTAGTAAAACCATTGATATAAAAAAACTCAAATGTATCTACCTTATGTTGTGTTGTCACAAGAAAGATTTTCTTCCTGTGACATTCATGAGCCTCCAGTAGGTAATAATAATATAGTTTTTGGAATATAATTCCAATAACAAAGAAAGTAAGTAATAATTGGCTGACATATAAATTTTATAAATTGATATGAAGCTTCTCTTATTGGTATAAACTAATATTTTATAACACAATAGTCTAAGTTCAAGGTTCTAGCTAACAATAGTTGGATACATGTATATATGTTTCTAAGGCCTAACCTACCTTGTTATAAGAAATTCAATATAGTAAAGTAATAAATAAACATATGAGTTAGATTATTTTTATTATGTGTTTAGAGGACATAAAAATTGACAAAACATTCTAAGAATTTAGAATACAATTTCTACACCAGTGACACTCTTGAAGAAAACTCTGAACAAAAAAATCCATAGACATATCTACTTGAAATTCTAAATATAGATGTACTAAGAAAATCAGAATTGGCATCAATAATCTCTCTCAACATGTGAATCCTACTGCTTTCAATTAACCAAAACTACACAAACATTCATGTTCAATAAAGTTTCTTATTTGAAGTTGTATGAAAAAAACTCTATGGGAACCTTACATGATTGTTCTAACATACCGATGATGAATCTTATGTCAAGCATTACAACAATGTACAAGCAAGTTTCTAGCCACAAAATAATAATTGTGAATAAAATAAGCATTAAATTTATTAATAATCAATATTTCAAATAAGCATGATCATGTGTCTTTCTCTAGCGCGATGAGGTCTTTGTATCAAAAGTACACCCATCAACAATGACCATGTAAATTAAGGTACTTTGATTGTTCAAGTTGGAGCATACGGGACAAATCCAAAACAAATAGACATTAACATATCGATTCTTTCATACATAACAGCGGTTTGATACTAACACGTTACATAACTAACTATATGACAACATGCTAGACTAATACAAATCCATCTCATGCAATCTATCATAGGCTCCTCCAAATTAAAAGTTTTCACAAGCCAACGTCAACATGAAAAAAATCATGCTTGTCAATGATCCATATATTAATTAAAAGAAAATATGAGTTCGACAGAAACTTTTAATTGGGGAAATATTGTATCAAATTACACATAATCAGGTCGTTTGACAGGACTTACATTATGAGGATACACCATCATCTTGCTATGAAGGAAGAGATGATCCTATGATTTGTTGGGCAATTCACTTGTACCAGTTGCCACTGCTAGATTTGAACAAACCTACAAATATACAGTGTATATACAAGTGTATAAGAGTATACCTGAAAATCTGGCCGTGCAAGCGCTCGAGTAGCTCATATTCGTGGTGATGAGCAGCCAAACCATACCCTGGAAGGCACACTGACCAAGCTATGAATTACAGCATGTACTGTCTCCCATTTATCCAATTATCAAAACAGAAGCACCCGACAAGTGATATATAGCATATTAGACACCGGGTTATCCCATGCAATCTCAGTGTAGAACTGCACACCAATATGGTTTGGTTGGCAGCATACCCTTACAAACTGCAAGCACCCGAGACAATGGCCAGATTGACGTTCACGAAAAGATGCAGACAAATGATTCTCAAGTAAACAATGCTTGCAGAGGGAAGAAGCTTCACTCCTAACATCTCTTCCCCTATGAGAAGACGTGAATGGATTTTTGAAAACCGCCTTGCATTAACATCACCAACCAACATTGACAGTCGCAAGTACCAACATAACTCAAAAGATAGCCATGAAATGACGCTAGTTGCCACCAAACACAAGGAACAATAAATCATCAATGAAACTATCTGATCTGGCTGATCTAGAAAAAACTCCCTGATATTTGCTCAAACCAAAGACAACTTGAAACCAAGGCAGCAGGCCAAAGGCGACCTCAGCCTTCTTGTTCGTGAAATTTCTTCTCTGTGGCCTTCAACCAGGAGCAGGATATGTTATCACATGATACTGACAAAAACGACTTATTTATCATGGCAGGTTGCGGCAGTGCTCCATACGAAGAAAGGGGCCCGGAAATCCTGGCATGCCACGCTCCCCAACTCATCATAAAATCTCGAAAGGCAGGACTCTTTGCATTTCGCATGTGTTATGGTCGACACCTGCTTATGAAAGACCAAGGTTTCTGCTCCCTGTGTGGTCAGCGACAATAAATCTGAAGCCCAAAGTTAGAGATCCATGTGGTAGCCATCATTGAGACGTCGTTAGAGCTAAAAAGGATCATTACCATTCTGATCGTTATAGCAAGATGGTGAGGTTCTATAATGTAAACAGTTGATGTGGTTATTAGAAACGGAACGTGGAAAAAATAAATTGGAGGTGAGCATGACAAAAGGAGAGTCGGCGGTAGTAAATATTCTAACAGACTTATCTGATAATATGTTACGAAATAGGAGTGTCCGCTAGTAGATGGTTTTCATTGAAAAGTCAATTGGCTAACAAAATACTTGAGGTAAAAGATGGAGTTAATAATATTTCGAAGTAGATAAAATAATCCATAATGAGAGCAGCTGAGGATAGCAGACAAAGATTTTCACGATTGGTCATATCAGGAGTTTTATAATTTATGGACATCGGGGAGGACGGAAACGAGTGGGATGCGAGACCGTGTTTAGTAGAGTAAATAGTATATATATATATATATATATATATATATATATATATATATATATATATATATATATATATATATATATATATATATATATATATATATATATATAATTGTTCATTCGTTACCCGCGCGGCTAGTCAGATTTTCACTATCCGCTGGCTACTCGCACATCCAAAAGAGTAACTATATGGTACACATGAGTAACTCTTCTGATCAAAAGAGTAATTGTATTGATATAAAAAGTAACTATGTGACTAAAAAAGTAACTGCGCAGCAAATATACAGTCAGTAACTATATGGACGGGTTTTTTTATTTTGATGGGACAAATTATATTATTTTTGGATCAAATTTTTTAGAGAGCTAGATAAAATGCTCCTCTACAATTGAGAAATTATTTTTTTTAAGTGATGGAAAGGGTGTACGGGTAGCCACCCGTGCGGGTGTTATATATATATATATATATATATATATATATATATATATATATATATATATATATATATATATATATATATATATATATATATATAGCTTATCTTTAATATCCACGTGGGTAACTTGGAATTCACTACATGTGCCGCCCAAAAAGTAAAACTGGTTAGAAATATAGTAAAATTTTTAGAATACATTTATAATTATATATTTGTTACAACTGTTATAAATATAACTATTTATACATGACAAGTAATATTTTGTAAGGTAAAGTAACCTTCTACATGTGTAAAGTAAGAAATTAGAAAAAAAGTAACCAAATGTGGAGGGGGTAGCTACTCACGTGGGTATTGAATAGGGGTGAGCATTCGATTAATTCGGTCAGTTACGGTTAATTTGGTTTGGTTAAATGGTTAATTTGTGGTTTGAGATTTTAACCATTAACCTAACCAAATTGTGTCGGTTAATTCGGTTATTGTCCAATCGGTTAACGGTTAATTCGATCGGTTAATTTGGTTAACCAAATAACACATGTGTAATAATATTATTTCAAATACTCTTTGAATTTTGAACAATTGTTATATTATAGTGGTATTTAAGGAAATATAATGTTGTATGGCTCGTGAAAACTTGATTACTATGTATATGGGAAGTTTTTTGAAATAAAAGTACAATTATATATGTATATATATGTAGGATATTATTTAAGAATAAATTATAACTATTTGGTTGATTTGGTTAACCATACCAAAAATATCTTTAACCATGAAATTAACCATTTAACCGATTAACCGAATTAACCAAATAGTATAAAAAAAATTAACTATTCGAAATTAATCATTCGGTTAATCGGTTATTAACCAAATTCTGCTCACCCCTAGTATTGAATGAGTGTCATAATATATATATAGGGCGTTCATTCGTTGCCCACGCGGGTAGCCTGGATTTTCGCTACTCGGCAGCCAAAAAAGTAACTCTCCTGGCCAAAAAGTAACTCTGCTGTCAAAAAAGTAACTATGGTGAACAGAAAGTAACTACACGAATAAAAGAGTAACTCTGTACAAAATATACAACAGATATATATAATGACGGGTTTTTTTATTTTGGAGGGGAAAATGATATTATTTTTGGCTAAAATTTTTTAGAGAGCTAGACAAATTAGTCATCTACAATTGCGAATTTTTTTTTTTGAAAAAAGTGGTCGGAAGGGTGGGCAGGTAGCTACCCGCGCGGGCAATAAAGATGGGCCCATGTATATATATATATATATATATATATATATATATATATATATATATATATATATATATATATATATATATATATATATATATATATATATATATATATATATATATATATATATATATATATATATATATATATATATATATAGAGAGAGAGAGAGTCAGGCTAGAATACACTCGAGTGTATCCAGAGCAGAATACACTCAAGTAGTTTTTCATGATGCAATATTTTTTTTGAAAATCTAAACCGTTGATCTTCTTAAACATCTCGTGAACAACTCATACGCAAAATTTGAGCACATTTGGATATGTATAGCTCATGTTATGAAGACCGCAAAAATTATGCATTTCAAATTAGTTTCGCGCGTCGATTTTGTTGCCCTTGGATGAGTGACTTACACTCATCCAAATGGGCTCAAAATTTGTATGTAGTCTAGTTATAGTATGACGGTGAAGATCAACGGTTTACATTTTGCAAAAAATAGTCTTGATATGCAAACACACTTGAGTGTATTCGTGCGATCTGTACACTCGAGTGTATTCTAGCCTGACTCTATATATATATATATATATATATATATATATATATATATATATATATATATATATATATATATATATATATATACCTATATATATATAGGTATGTATTTGCTTCCCACGTGGGTAGATTCAATTATGCTACTCGTGCCTCCCGCGACTTATAGATTTCTAATTTATTGTTTTTTGTGCCACCGACATCTTTTCCTCTCACGTTGCACTGCGTCGCCGCGTGAAGCACCCAAGTGTGAATCTCTCTTACGGTGCTCTTCCTCCGTTGCTACTTCTCTTTTGATTTTCAATGCTCCTCCTCCGTTGCTCCTTCTCTCCTCTAGGTGTTCATCTTTCTCTCTACCGCGTAAGGGGTGGGTTGGTGGCATATCTACAACCTGGGACCCAATGATGGTATCTCATGCTAATATCACGTTTGGTGTCCAGAATCATGATAGAGTAATGGAAGTTGTAGGTGAACAAGGTAAGCAATCCCTTCCTACTTTTACTTCTGGTTTTTTTCTACATTGATCTCCTCTTATTCATTGAGGATCTTGCAGCACATTTGCCAAGATTATTTCATATCAGTTTCTTAGAAAAAGATAAAGCTTTTATTTGACGGCTATCGATGTAATCATCAAATCTCCTAATTGACAAGCATTGTTACATCATATACTTATATAAAAGATTCAACCTATTCTCTGCTAGCCAATAACTTCTCTTGTACTAACAAGTTATCACAGTATTCAATTGGATTTGCATTAGCTTCTATCGGGGAAATATATATTTGATTATGGAATAGTGAAAAGATCAATTTTAAGGATTCATTTATTCATAGATTTCTTATGAACATCTTTTAATCAGAAACATGCATATGTTCAATGTGTAAATTAAAAAAATAGTGACTAAGAAAAGTCTGGATACAAAAGTAGGACTTTCTATCCTTAGACATGCCTCATATTTATAGAAGCTGAAATAGGGAACATAAAGGAGACAATATTATTTGAAGTCCTAAAAGATATAATTTAATGAGATCTCACGAGACATAACTTGTCTCTTACTCATTACCAGCAGCTTGTCAACATGTTATCATAGTTGTTGTGCCCTCATCAGTAAGAATTTTCAAAATGCAACATACTGAAACCTAAAAATATTTTCAAAAGACATTCATTATTATTTAGTTTCCTCTAGGATTGGTTTAAATCACTCTTTCACCAACTAGTTGATGATACATGCCTTAAGGTTAAGCAATGTCTCACAAAGTGAAAATTATATGCCATAATATACAAAGTGATTTATTTTGGGTTTTAATGCAAGGATATATATGTGAAAGTAAATTACTGTTTGCTATATTGTGCTTAAAGTGTCTATTAGATAAGAATTGAATACCTTCATATTTTAAATAACCATTGTAGCATTTATTATAATTTTATTAGATTAAAATTTATCAAATTAATCGACTTAACAAACAAATATCCTTTTCAATGAAAATAATTATATTTACCTTAAAATGTGTTTTATAAGAAATTTAAGTTAAAATATTAACCTTTATCAAAAATTTAAGACATAACTTCTTTTACCATCTTCACTTTATATGTAGAATGACTATTTTACCCCTAGTATAATTTAAGATCAAACTGTAATATTTTATTTGGGTTAAATAATTTCTAATATACTTCCCTAATAATTTTTGTGGCCAAATCATTTGTATATAATTAAATATGTAGGAAATAGGATATTTATACACTTTTTTATAAAACATAGCATATAAATTCATTAACTCACCAAAATACCTTACAAATATTTTATACGGTTTACAAATTATATATTTTAGTTTGAATAAAATATTGAAGGATGACTAAAATTTTATGCCCATCAAAGACCCGAAAATGTCATGAATGCATGTAACCTAATACATGGTCTTAATGTATGCAAAATACAAAATTAACATTTTTATAACGTACTACACTATTTAATATGCCTTCCTCTCAATTTTGGTCTCAATTGGATCTCACATGCCCTTTTATTTAATTATTTAAATTACTAGCTTTCATGTAAATACTAATAACATTTAATTCCTCTGGCCAACTACCCTTTTAATTCCCTGTAATGGCACCCCACCTAGGCGAAAGACGCGTCGACGGCAACGGCCGTCCTTTCCTCCTCTCCCCTTCTCTTCTTTCTCTTCGTCTTCCTCTTCCCTCTCTATTTCTTCTCCTAGTCTCCATCTTACTCTGTACCCCGAGCCCTTGCCGCCAGGTCTTCAACCCGGCGCCAGCCACCAAGGCTGTTGGGCGCCATCTGCATCTACCTCTACTGTCTCCTCGCTCCCTTCACCCCCTTCCAGTTCTGACTGCTACTAGGTTGACCTTCAAATCCCGAAATTTCCTCTCCTTCCCTCCTTCCTAACGTTAGGTTCGGCAGTTGGCGCAGGCGTTGATGGTCCCTAGGCTGCCGGTGCAGGCGTGCAGGTCCATAGACCGTGTGGTTGTGGGGTGGGGGGTGGGGGGTGGGGGAGAAGTGGCCAGCGCTAGGCCTGTACCCCAACGTTGTCGCCAGAAAAGTCATGGGGTGTTGTCTCTCCACACCTCCATATCTATTTCATTGTCCCAAGTTCCCCCTCCCCCGACGTCAATGGATGCTACCTTCACCTGACATTGCGGTCAATTCCACCATGAGCCTAGAGGTTTCCTGAAAGATGGATCAACACTGATGTATGTCCACTAACTCGCCTATACTTAGATCCACAGCAACACCCATTGATGTTTGTTCAGTCGGGCTAGATCTCAGTTGTGTTCCGTTCAGCCTCTGTTTGACGGTCTGGCAGCATCAGCAGGTCCTCCCATCGAGAGTAGCAGGTCAGGGTCTTATTAGTTTTGATACTCTGGAATTAGTAAGGAGCACGACTGCGTAGGATCTACCAGTTAAATACTAATAAATAATGTGTTGCAACCAACCCCAATAACTAACTAATATGCCTAATTGTCAAGCCTATGACATATACATATAAGTATAGGTATAAGAGTGTGTGTACGCCCACAAGTGGATGTCTGAATAATAGTAAATATTTTGCAATGCTATAATAACATTTATGTTTAATGGTCAGTCTAGCTCATCTCTCGTGCCACAAGCAACGTATTATTATACACATGGTAGTATGTATGGGATATCTTGGTACTAAACTTCTTAATATAAAGAAGCCTGAGAACTTCATAGATCTACCATTGGTTAAAATATTTTAGAATTTATTTGATAAAAGAAAAATGTAAGCACGGAATTCATGTGGATTTATTAACCAATACTAATTATACCGAGTGGCATTATAGTATATATGTGTAAATTATTGCATTCAATTATAGTTTACAAGTATGAAATATTCAGTTGACTGACACATACTTGTAATCAACCTATTTTAGAAACTAACTAATAGTAATATATTAGAATGATGGTAATCATAAACATTAGTTAAATTGATAAAATAAACTGATAGCACCAGTGCACCATTGAGTTCATCTTTGTATATATACTAGTATTAGATTATAGTATATCCTTTTGAGTATAAACTCCAGTATATCCGAATTAAGAATGACTCACTTGCATACTGATGATGCATCAAATAATACATGAAATTGTGAAATTATGAACCTAATCATAATAGTAACATAATTCATTTAGTTAACTAGAAACTAATTTAAACTAGAGCCCTAGGGTGGATGTTTACATATAAATAGGTAATTTTAAATTAAAATGGCATTTGTAAACAATACTTAAACCCAATGCTTGCCCTATACACCAGTATATGTCTAAAAACCTAGCTCGACGTCAGGCACGATATACTAGGTTTAGATACATTTTTTGGCTAATTGGTAATCTTGGACTAATGTATGCACGGAACACTTTTAGGTTGAGACAGACGAATTGGAAAATCCCCCTTAGAATTAGCATTACTCTTGAAGATCAGGTATGTGCAACTCCCTATTATTTTGGGCATTTTCTATGAGTAAAAACCCAATATTCCTATAATGAGGCATTCTTTTGTATAAATTTTCTTTTTGACTCAATTGAATATTTTATCGTCCGTATTGATTGGGTTGTAAACCCCACTGTCGTGTTATCTTTTATTGTTCTAAATTTCTCTTGATCTGTGATTATGATTAAATCAAAATTATCTTTCCACTCTACTATGTGTGCATTGTATTAGACTAGTTATCTTCTATAGATGCTTATGCATAACCATTAGGACGCGTTTGTTTCCATCTGGGGTGTGCCTTTTTTCATCCTTATGTTGTATATTTGGGTGTGTCTATTTCCACCTGTATTATTTCTATTTGGGCACGTCTGTCTCCTCCCTGGGTGCGTCTGTTCCCCCCACTTTTAGGCCAAAGGCTCAGTAGTATCTTGGCCCTACATAGGTAGACTTAGTCTATATAGAATTGCATGCAAATTATTTTATTTTATGAATTCTGAGATGTTAAATGACAAGAATTTATTTATCTCTTTTGGCATTCAAATTGTATGCCTCATTCTTTTGTTGAACATTTTTTTGAAACTTACCTAAATTCAGTTAGCCCCCTCTTAAAGGAACACCCTCTTTTGGTACTTACTGCTCGTACAATGCTCAAATATTTCTTTTGTGAACATACACCAGTTTTAACTAACGTATACCCTTTTTATCTATTTTCTGGGTTGTTCCCAAAACCACCCACCTATAGGTGGTTTGAAGTGCAAGGACTTATGGGGATAGCATACATAAAGATAGCTTGAGGATTATCTTGAAATGACCAGGTTGCCCTCTGCAACTAGGTTCTTGTGAAACTAGATGTAGTATGTTCATATTTGTATATGTGTATGGTACATTTTGTAACTCTGTAAATAATTATGTTTTCCGTTGCTTAATCATGCATGGCTTTTTGATTATACCATTTGAGTGGGCCCACTATCAGGTCCCACTTGTTACAACATGATATCAGAGACAAAGCAGTCAGTAATCTGACTATTTCGAGTTATGCTCAAATAAGAAATTAGGTAGCCCTATATAGGATGATAATGAACCTATACATGAGTCGTGGAATGTCAATTAGGGTTTCAATCTCAATCTAAACGGGTAACCTTTACTCCCCAAACCACTTTTGTGGCAGGGACTAACTTTCTAGTAACCCTAATCACCCCACCCTCTCTATGGATGTAGAAACTCCACTATATAGATGGTGACTCTTTTAGTGATTGGTGTGTATCTCCCGCTTTAAGGGAAGGAAATTCATATACTATGAAGTGTAGGATGACTAGAACATTTTTCAGATGGGCTTAACCCTAGTTCTCACCTTAAACCCTTTTTTTGTTGTTTTTATAGCATGCCTCCACTACTTATACTTTAAGAACAAAGCATGCAGTTGATAACAAACTTTGAACCCTGACACAAGTTAGAATTTCTTAGAGTTTACCTCCCTCATCCCTATAGTTTAAATGGATTCCTAGTTGATCCCTTTGACCTATGAAATTTGGAGAACCTAGTTAATGAGGTGATGGGTAATTTGTAGTTCACCTTGTATGGTGAAGACTTTAAGATCATGAACCTACCAGTGATGAGAAAACCCAAACCCCTATGGTGTTGGGACAATCATATGAATCATCCATATCCATTTGTAGCAATGTACGTTATGAACAGGGTGAAGTGGGGAATGATGAATGTTAAGCCTTGTAAGACTAGGAGGGAGGTGACAATGTGTAGTAAGAAATATTTCTTCCTTCTATGGATATGAGTTAGAGATTATTTGTATACCATTTCATATGCTTGGAGAATTATACTCCTTTAGTGGGATGAAGTGATGATAGAATAATGCTATGTGAATCATGTAGAGGAAAGTGGATGACTTCATTCTCTGATCAATTTTGACACCATCTTTAGATTTCATTGTAATGTTTTCTTCATTAAATTTATTATATGAATAAATTGAAAGTACAAAGAGAAAGGTCTCCTAGATTTTATCAATGGTTGTTGGAACCAAGTCACTACTACCAAGGAGTTTTAAGTAGTAAAGAAATTGTTAGTGAAGAACCCTAAGATTGGTTAGGTCAACCCTGAGAACCTAATCCTAAATGTGCAGTACAGAGTGAGAAGTAAAAGTGTTGGATGTATATGACCTAATTTATCTACCCCTTTTGGTCTTGGTTAGATGGTTATTCAGGGTTATAGTTAAATTGTATAAGTAATGGAGTTTTTCAAGCTTATTCTCTAAGGGTGTATCTTAAACTTAAGGACCCTCTAAGCTTAATAGAGGTTATAACAAATAATACTTGACATTTCATCATTATAGCTACCACTTGACTAGGTAAACATGTGAACCATGATAATTTGACCATGATGAATGTAGGGGAAAAAAAGAATTTTTGAAATCGATCTTCTTTTATAAGAATTAGTGAAGTAAGTGTGTTAAATTACCAAGGTATGGATAAGCAATTGGTAAAAGTTTGATTTTGATGTTGTTATACCCTAATTTGCTTAAAATTTAATGGTATGTATAACTCAATTTGGACCTATGACCAAAACTAAATATTTCTTAGCATACATGTTTATGTAGCCTGATGACTCATGTTGGTGTGGTAGAAGATAAGAGGATTCTAGTGACTTAGAACCTTACTTTTGTAAGATATGCATCTAGGTACACTAGGATATGGATGGGTAGATTTCGAGGACAAAATCCTCTTTAAGGGGTGAAGTGTTGTAACATACCGAAACCCAAAAATATTTTCAAAAGACTTTCCTTACTATTTAGTTTCCTCTAGGATGGGTTTAAATCACTCTTTAACCTAAACTAATTGATGATCATGCCTTAAGATTAAGCAAGGACTCACATAGTGAAAATTATATGCCATGGTATTTTGGGTTTTAATTCGAGGATATATAAGCTAAAGTAAATTATTGTTTGTTATATTGGGCTTAAAGCATCTATAAGATATGAATTGAATACCTTCATATTTTAAATAACCATTGTAGTATTTATTAAAATTATATTTGATGAAAATTTATCAAATTGATCGACTCAATAAATAAATATCCCTTTCAATGAAAATAATTATGTTTACCTTAAAATGTGTGTTATAATAAATTTAAGTTAAGATATTAACCTTTAAAGACATAACTTCTTTTACCATCTTCACTTTACGTATAGAATGACTATTTTACCCCTGTTATAAATTAAGTGTTTTATTTTATATAAAATCCAATTGTAATATTTAATTTAAGTTAAATAATGTCTAATATACCTCCCTAATAATTTTTGTGGCCAAATCATTTGTAGATAATTAAATATGTAGGAAATAGGATATTTATACACTTTTTTATAAAACATAACATATAAATTCATTAACTCATCAAAATACCTTAGAAAGGATGACTAAAATCTTATGCCCATCAAAGACCCTACCCTAAAATGTCATGAATGCTCGTAACCTAATACGTGGTCTTAATGTATGTGAAATACAAAATTAACATTTTCATAGCGTACTACACTACTTAATGTGCCATCCTCTAAGTTTTGGTCTCAATTGGAGCTCACGTGCCCTTTTATTTAATTATTTGAATTGCTAGCTTTTATGTAAATACTAATTACATTTAATTCCTTTGACCAACTCCCTTTTTAATTCCCTGTAACACTCCCCCCACCTTAGTGTCCCTTCACCCGCGCGACGCTCGCGCTAGGCGGAAGACGCGTCGACGGCAACGGTCGTCCTTTCCTCCTCTCCCCTTCTCTTCTTTCTCTTCGTCTTCCCCTTCCCTCTCTATTTCTGCTCCTGGTCTCAATCTTACTCTGCGCCCCGAGCCCTTGCCGCCAGGTCTTCTTCAACCCAGCGCCAGCCACCAAGGCTGTTGGGCGCCATCTGCATCTTCCGCTACTGTCTCCTCTCTCCCTTCACCCCCTTCCAATTATGACTACTACCAGCCTGACCTTCAAATCCCGAACTTTCCTCTCGAGATCATCCTTCCCTCCTTCCTCACGTTAACCCGGAGTGCGAGTCCTAGCCACCACCACCTAGTTCGGTAGCCGGAGTAAGCGTTGATGGTCCATAGGCTGCTGGTGCAGGCGTGCAGGCCCATAGACCGTGGAGAGAGAGAGGGGAAGTGGGGGGGCTGGTGCAGGCGTGCAGGCCCATAGACCGTGGAGAGAGAGGGGGGGGGGGGGGGGTGGCGGCTGTACCCCAACGTTGTCTCCAAAAAAGTCATGGGGTGTTGTCTCGCTCTCCACACCTCTATATCCATTTCATTGTCCCGAGTTTTTCCTCCCCGGACGTTAATGGATGCTACCTTCACCTGACATTGCGGTCAATTCCACCATGAGCCTGGAGGTTTCCTGAAAGATGTACCCCAACGTTGTCTCCAAAAAAGTCATGGGGTGTTGTCTCGCTCTCCACACCTCTATATCCATTTCATTGTCCCGAGTTTTTCCTCCCCGGACGTTAATGGATGCTACCTTCACCTGACATTGCGGTCAATTCCACCATGAGCCTGGAGGTTTCCTGAAAGATGGATCAACACTGATGTGTGTCCACTAACTCGCCTATACTCAGATCCACATCAACACCCATTGATGTTTGTTCAGCCGGGCTAGATCTCAGTTGTGTTCCGTTCAGCCTCTGTTTGACGGTCTGGCAGCATCAGCAGGTTCTCACATCTCTGACATAGAGACCAACTCCGGTCCGGGAAGTTGTGAGAATGAAGGCCAGGAAAAGGGAGCTACTTTGTCCATCGGGGATGGCAGCATGACTTATCATAAAGTATACATCCATCGAGCAGCAGGTCAGGGTCTTATTGGTTTTGATACTCTGGAATTAGTAAGGAGCACAACTGCGTAGGATCTACCAATTAAATATTGATAAATAATGTGTTGGAACCAACCCCAGTAACTAACTAATATGTATAATTATCAAGCCTATTACATATACATATAATAAGTATAGGTATAAGAGTGTGTGTAAGCCCACAAGTGGATGTCTAAATAATAGTAAATGTTTTGCAATGCTATAATAACATTTAAATTTAATGGTCAGTCTAGCTCATCTCTCGTGCCACAAGCAACGTATTAGTATACGCATGGTAGTATGTATGGGATATCTTGGTACTAAACTACTTAATATAAAGAAGCCTGAGAACTTCATAGATCTGCCATTGGTTAAAATATTTCAGAATTTATCTGATAAAGGAAAATGTAAGCAAGGATATCATATGGATTTGTTAACCAGTACTAATTATATTGAGTGGCATTATAGTATATATGTGTGTGTAAACTATTGCATTTAATTATAGTGTACAAGTAGGAAATATTCAGTAGACTGTCACAGACTTGTAATCCATCTATTTTAGAAACTAACCAATAATCTATTAGAACAATGGTAATGATAACCATTAATTTCTAGATTCATAAACATTAGTTAAATTGATAAAATAAACTGATAGCACCATTGCACCATTGAGTTCATCTTTGTATATATACTAGTATTAGATTATAGTATATCCTTTTGAGTATAAACTCCAGTATATCCGAATTAAGAATAACTCAATTGCATATTGATGATGCGTCAAAAAATACATGAAATTGCCAAATTACGAACCTAATCATAATAGTAACGTAATTCATTTAGTTAAGTAGAAATTAATGTAAACTAGAGCCCTAGGGTAGATGTTTTCATATAAATAGGTAATTTCAAATTAAAATGGCATTTGCAAATAATATTTAAACCCTATACTTTCTCTATACATCAGTATATGTCTAAAAACCTAGCTCGGCATTAGGTATGATATACTAGGTTTAGATACATTTTTTTAGCTAATTGACAATCTTGGACTAATGTATGCACAAAACACTTTTAGGTTGAGATAGATGAATTGGTCAATCCCCCTTGGAATCAACATTACTCTTGAAGATCAGGTATGTGCAACTCCCTATTATTTTGGGCATTTTATATGACTAGAAATCCATTATTCTTATAATGAGGCATTCTTTTGTATAAAAATTCTTTTTGACTCAGTTGAACATTTTATCATTTGTATTGATTGGGTTGTAAACCCCACTATCATGTTATCTTTTATTGTGCTAAATGTCTCTTGAAATGTGATTATGACTAAATCAAAATTATCTTGTCACTCTATTATGCGTGCAATGTATTAGACTAGTTATCTATTGTAGATGGTTATGCATAAACATTAGGATGCATCTGTTTCCACTCAGAATGTGCCTTTTTCAACCTATATTTGGGTGTGTCTATTTCCACCCTGGGTGTGTCTCTTCCGCCCACTTTTAGTCCAAAGGCTTAGTGGTGTCTTGGCCCTATATAGCTAGACTTAGTCTATATAGAATTAGATGTAAATTATTTTATTTTATAAATTTTGAGATGTTAAATGGTAAGAATTTATTTATCTATTTTGGCACTCAAATTTTATGCCTCATTCTTTTGTTGAACATTGCTTTTGAAACTTACTAAAATTCAATTAGCCCCCTCTTAAAGGAACACCCTCATTTGGTACTTAATGTTCGTACAATGCCCAAATATTTCTTATGTGCACATACACCAATTTTACCGGACGCATACCCTTTTTATCTATTTTATGGGTTGTTCTCAAAACCACCAAGCTATAGGCGCTTTGAAGTACATGGACTTATGGAGATAGCGTACATGAAGATGGCTTGAGGATAGCTTGAAATGGCTAGGTTGCCCTCTGCAATTGGGTTCTTGTGAAATTAGATGTAGTATGTTCATTTTTGTATACGTGTGTGGTACATTTTGTAAATCTATAAATAGTTATGTTTTCCGCTGTTTAATCATACATGGCTTGTTGATTATACCGTTTGAGTGGGCCTACTATTGGGTCCCACTCTTTACACAAAAGCAGTACATTGTCTATGTTTACTCGTTGTCTGGTTCTCATTGTAGTACATTGTCTCTGTTAACTTTTGTGTGGTTCTCATTGCAGTACATTGTCTTTGTTTATACTTTTTGTGGTTCTCGTTGTAGTACATCATCTCTATTTTCTCTTTCTATAGTTCCACCACAATAAACTACTTTCAGTCATTATCTATGTGACCTATTACAATGCACTACTTTCATTTAGGTAATGTGTGTCTCCGTTACAATTTTTTTCCTTTGTTTTACTGTATGTGTGTTCTCATTATAGTGCATCACCTCTATTTTCTCTGTGTGGTTCCACCACAATAAGTTGCTTTCAGTTACTATTATGTGGCCTATAATAATGCACTTCTTTCATTTACATAATGTGTGTCTCCATTATAGTTTGATGCCTTTGTTTTACTATATGTCCGATCTCATTATAATACATCATCTATATTTGTTCTTTATGTGGTTCCACCACAATAAACTACTTTTATTTATTGTCTATGTGGCCTATTACAATGCACTACTTTTATTTACGTAATGTGTGTCTCAGTTACAATAATCTGCCTTTTGTTTTATATAAAGCTTGCCTGCATAACATTTTTTGCTTTTATTTATTGGAAGTGTGTCACCTTTACATTTTATGCAGGTTTTTGTTTGTGAGGTTGTGACTAGTATGGAATCCTCTTCATCTGTTGATAGCGAGATCCTTACTACAGCTGATATACCTAGGATTGAACTTTGTGTTGGAAGTTTAGATGATGGTGTAACTTTTTATTGTAGATATGTTGGATGGATTGGTTTTAATGTCAGGAGAGATGATAATCGTTATCAAGGTCATACTAAGGTTTTATTGGCAAAAGATTTAATTTGTGATAAACAAGGTGAAAATAAGAATTCTAAGAGATCTAATGGTCTTTTGAGTTATGTTTATGAAGATGTTGTTGATATAAATGAGAAATTATCCAAGAGTCATAGATGTTCAGTGAAAAGGTGTGGGTGCAAAGCCATGCTCCAATTGACATTGGACAAGTCCTCGTCCAGATGGGTCGTTAGAGCATTTATTGAGGATCACAATCATGATCTTGTGGATACTACTCACATGCGCTATTTGAAGTGTAATTCATCTTTAGACCAAAGCCAAAAAGATATGATTTCTTGTGTGAGCCAAGCAAACATACCCGTGTCTAAGCAGCTTGCATTAATAGCGTCCGAGTCTGGTGGTTATGATAAGTTGATATTTACAAGTAGACAAGCTCATGGACACCTCAATAGGAAGAGAAAAGAGTTTGGTGATCATGATGTGGATATGATGTTAGATTGTTTTCCAAGATTCAAAGTCTTGGATTCTAAATTCTTTTATATGTATCAAAAAGATTCTAATGGTTGCTTGACATATTTGTTTTGGTATGATCCATCTCTGTTGATGACTGTGCGCCCTTTGGTGATGCCATTGTATTTGATACCACTTATCATACCAATAAGTCTTCAATGGTTTTTGTAATTTTTGGTGGTGTTGATCACCATCACAAAAAAATATTATTTGCTTCAACTTTGTTGTCGGGTGAGAAGTACAAGAAATTTATATGAGTTTTCAATCAATATTTATTGTGTTTTGGTAAAAAGCTAGTCTCCATCATAACTAATCAAGACCCAACAATTAATGGTGCGATTATTACTACTTTTTGATCATGTAAGCATCGTTTTTGCAGCTAGCACATTCTAAGAAACTCCCTTCTAAACTTGGTGGAGTACGTAACAAGGATCAGATCATTACTGCTTTGAATGATTGTGTCTGGAATGTAGATCATATAAACAATTTTGAGGAGAGATGGAGTTCTATAGTTGAAGAGAATGAATTATTGTAAATTAGTTGGTTTTGTGATGTGTATACTATGCGGTGGTAATGGGTGCCATGTTTTATGTAGAATTCTTTCTTTCCTGGCATGAGGACAATTCAAAGAAGTGAAAACCTTAATGCATTCATTAGAAGACACGCCAACAATAGAAAAATACTCTTTGAACTTGTTTGTAGCTTGGAGACTACTTATTCTCATGTGCGGGAGATAGAAAATTTCAAGGATTTTGATGATGAGTACAACAATCTGCCTTTGGCTTCATTATAGCCTTTGGAGGAGCAAATGAGAGGTATATACAACAAGTCTATTTTTAAGATCTTTCAATCTGAAGTTCATTAAAGTATGATGTATAACATGAAGGAAACTTCTGATGAAGGTGTGTTTGAGGTCTATCATGTTGGTGGTTCTACTTGTCCTCGTGTTTTCAAGAAAGATTCATCTACATATATGCAATATTGTAATTGTTTCATGTTAGAATTCAAAGGAATTTTATGTAGGCACATTCTTGCTTATCTAAAGAATCATAATTTTTGCACTCTTCCTAAGCCATATATATATATATATATATATATATATATATATATATATATATATATATAGTCAGGCTAGAATACACTCGAGTGGATTCAGTGCAGAATACACTCAAGTAGTTTTTCATGATGCATTATTTTTTTCAAAAATCTAATCCGTTGATCTTCTTAAACGTTTTGTGAATAGCTCATATGCAAAATTTGTGCACATTTGGACATTTATAGGTCATGTTATAAAGACCACAAAAATTATGCATTTCAAATTAGTTTCACGAGTCAATTTTGTTTTCCTTGGATGAGTGACTTACACTCATCCAAATGGGCTCAAAATCTATATGTAGTCGAGTTATAGTATGACAGTGAAGATCAATGGTTTACATTTTACAAAAAATAGTCTTGATATGCAAACACACTTGAGTTTATTTATGCGATTTGTACACTCGAGTGTATTCTACCCTGAATATATATATATATATATATATATATATATATATATATATGAGGTGGAACAACAAATATAGAGATCACTCTTTAGTTTTTGACAAAGTATATGTTATGCATTCATCCACTAGAAGTACACTTCATCTGGTTTCTACTTGTATTTCAGTTGTGAACATAGTGTGTATGAACAACGCTATAGATCTTTGTCATGAAAGACTCATTGCTTTGTAAAAGGATTTGTCAAAATTAGATAATTGTGATGTCAGTGTAACTGGTTCTAATACAACTTCATCTTCTATTGTCAAGGTCAACATTCCTAATATTTCCAAAACTAAAGGAAGACCCAGAGCGACTTATCTATGATATAGATCTTGAGTTGAAATTTCCTAGTCTAAAGTGAGACAATGTAAAAACTACTTGCAATACAGTGTTAATCATGATAGAAGAAATAGTCCTTCGAAGAAATAGGTGTTTCTTTTACCCATTTTGCAAATATATATTGTAAATCTACAACATTGTCATTTTATCTTTCTTTTTGGTTTGTATATGTATAGGAACTGAGTCGGGTTTCTATTTTGAAAGTTGACAAGGTCTTCGTAATGAAGACATTGCTTCTATACTAAATTTTTTATTCTTTTGCTGCTTTTTGACTTGACTTATATACTTCTTTGATGTTGTTGTTGGATTTGTAATGGTATTGCTAGATTTATAATGGTGCTTCAGGATTTTTAGTGGTGTTACTGATTTGCAATGGTGCTTCTAGATTTGTAATGGTGCTTTTGGATTTGTAATGGTGCTTCCAAAATTGTAATGTTATGCTAGATTTGTAATGGTTGTGCTAGATTTGTAATGGTGCTTCTGGTTTTGTAATGATTTTGTTGAATTTGTAATGGTTGTGTTGGATTTGTAGTGGTACTTCTGGATTTGAATTATAATGTAATTGTGTTGAGTGACACATCCATTATGGTAGTTGTAATTCACAATCATTTTCAGATCAATTTTATAAAAACTCTTCCTTTTGATTTGTGTTTGATCAAATTTAACTGTGTTTTGGATGGCTATTGATTATGTAATGATGTTTATTTTCTTACATAAGAGCCGAATGTGATGCATCTGGTCCATATTATAGAAAATCACCCTTCATTATAGTCCTCTCCCTCTCGTTACATAGACACTAGCTCTCTGTTATGACCCACTCTGAGCTTAACTAGTAAGTATAGTGATTAGTGCATCATCATGTTGATTAAGTTAAGATAAGTGTTCACAGATGTGATCAATGCTTTGATTAGTTGATATAAGCTAGTTAGTATGTTTTCTTGCCTTGAAGTCGTAGTGGATTCCATTCTTGAAAATTTGCAAAAGAAATCACTCGATTTGGACCTCCGAGGCAAAATTTATGATATTTTCAAGTTCCTTGGTTCAAATCTGCAATTTTCCCATTTATTGGTTATTAATTCTTTTCCCTTATCTTCTTCCTCCACTGATCGACTTAAGTGGTGCCCAATTAGCGCCCGATCAAGAGAAATAGAAGGAGAGAGTGGGGCAATTTAGGGCATCAGTGAGCAATCGAGCTCCGCCCACCTTTCTTCCACCTTGCTTCCTTCTTCTTCCTCCATCCTTTCCCTTCCCCTTCCTCGCCCTAGTGGTGCCTCGACCAGCAAGAATAGCGGTCAGCCTGCAACAGTAATTGCGTGGAGCAGCATCCAGGGAGCTACTTTGGGCGTAGCTAGCACCCCAAAACGGTGGCCTCGACTCCGACCTTAAGGCCTAGACTTGAATATGCACCCCCTCAGCCACGAGCAGCACCTAGCTGTGTTTCTAGCTTCCCCTTTCCACCTGTGCGTGAGAAAAGCTGCTATTGTCTGTAGCAGATCCGAACTAGGGTAAGCCCAAGGTTGAAGACGACCTAGTGGACGCCCGAAAGCAGGCCTCAGATGAGTTTCCAATTGAATTCGGTCATCCTAGACCATTGTGAGTAGAATCTCACTCACCAAGCATGATTTAACTCCAATAATCATGCGTTTTCATTTAGAACTATGTTTTATGTGGGTAACAATGTTTACCCAGGTGTCGTGCAGTGTCGACGTCGCCTAATTTCAAATTTGCATGTTTTTTCATATTCGTGCTTACACAACCATAATTATTTAACTAATTTGTATGATTTGAGTTACTGAAACTATTTGATTGATCAAACCCTAAACTGCTCAGTTTAGAGGTTAAAGACATTAGCACACGACCCAGATTTGCAATAGCTGTACGGTTTGGGTATAAATCTAGGTTGTACGATTTTAATAATTAATTAGTTGCACGATTGAAAAGAAATAGACAATGACCTGTAATGTTTCAATAGAAACATGTTTGCACGCTCCCAATTATAGTTAATGTGTGTGATTTAGTATTAATACAAATTGACACATTTCTCAAGGATATCATTAGAAATTCTCAGTTATTATCAATAATTTGTGCCATGATAAGTAATTAACTCTTGATTGAGTTATGTGATGCACAACTCAGGATTTGGGTTGATGTGCACAATTTCCAAGAAAGTACAATTAATTTACATGTGTTAATGACAATTATTCATATGGCAAGCAATTAACTTTTATCAGTGTATTAAGAAGCTCAATTGCATGATTTCAGTGCATATGTGCCAAGTTGACATTTAATCAGTTTATTTAAGAATTTTAGTCTATCTGCATTTACAATATGTTGATTTCTCAGTAAATTACAATGTTTTAAATATACTGCTCTGTCAAGTTTAGGAAGATGTACATGTTGTATTATAAACTTCAATTAAATAGATGTAGTACCATAGAGATACCAGAGTCAAGTATAAGTAAGAGAGAGATACAATCTAGTAAGAGCTTTCTAAGAATAATAAAATAATAGACATAGGTGCCCTGAACACCGTAGATTCCCTACGGATGTTTGCACTATAGGGAGAAAATGATCCACCCTGACAGCGACCAGTATACGGAGATCGGAATGCACCCACAGAGCATGCGGGGAGATGAAGCCCTAGAGGAAGTCTCCTAAGAGAAGATAGGTTACCCAACATAAACTGGAGATCCCAGTGGTAACCCACAGGTACCCACAGAGCGTACCAAGATGAGGCCCACAGAGCGTCTCAGACCCTCTGCCTGTGTACTCAGCCTAGAAGGAGAGGTCTAGTTAAAGGCCAACTGTCTAGCCGCCTTAGTTAGATGCGACGGTTTCGAGTCAAGTAGACCCGGATTCAGTTCTAGGCTTAGCTTCCTGGGTTTTAAGCTAAGTCTTGTACGCTGAGATCGTAGTTCGCTATGAGTCTTCATATGTAGAGTACACTGCATATGATCAGGGCATAAGCTAAAATATGTTCATATAGGTTTAAAGAGTTTCTTATAAGTAAGAAAGGTTAAGAAAGATTTGGGTACAGTTTCACAATAGTTGTTCTTTTAATGTAATATTTACATTACATGTGGTATTTAATTATAATTGTTAGATCTGCTCAGTGTAGAAATTCCTACATTTTATTTTAGTTTAATAAACATAAACGAGTTATCTGTGATGGTTGGGTGAAATTCTATTCACTGAGTCGGTAGCTCACCAACCTACTGAAATATTTTTCAGGTCTGCATCAGCACAAGGAAGCTGAAGGATCTTATCACCTAGGCTCCTAGAAGGTAGTTTGTAGTTATATTAGAGTTCTCTTAGTCCTTTCCCCTCAATCCTTGGGCATGTGGTGTGGTAGAGAGAGAATGTAATGTATTATGTAGTTTAGTATTAATTTATCTGTTGTGCTTTATATTCCGCATGAAAAATGAAATATGTCGTGTAACTCTATTTTATCTTCTTAGTAAGGTAAATAGTAAGTTTCTTTTGTGTTAATATGATTCGGTGTTATCCAAGTTATATTATTTTCCTTAGGTTAATTCTAAGTGCTTAAGAAAAGAAAAAGTTAAGGGTGAATCTTTGTATTACGTTAAATCCTCAATTTATGCCCTAATCTCATGATTAGTGGTAATTGTGAGATCGGGGTGTAACACTCTCCTTACATTCTTCTCCTTCCTATTACATGTGATCCTTTCTAGTTACGACGTAATGATTCTCCTTATAGAACGCAATCCTTGGTTACTTTTTCTCGTTCGCTTTCCTATTTTTCCATTATAATTATAGGATGTTCATTCTTATTGCGATTCAACCTGCAATCCTTGATTACTTTTTCTCTTGTAGAAGAGCAAAATGTGACACATCCATTCCGTATTAAAGAAAGCCACCCTTCACTACAGTCCTCTCCCTCTCGTTATAGAGAGGCTAGCTATGCTTGCATTCCTCTCCTTCCTATTACATCTGATCGTTTCTAGTTACAACATAATGATCCTCCTTGAAGAACACAACCCTTGGTTACTTTTTCTCCTTCCATTTCCTATTTCTCCATTCTCATTACAGGATGTTCATTCTTGTTGTGATTCTGCCTGCCATCCTTGGTTACTTTTTCTCTTGTAGAAGAGCATAATGTGACACATTCAGTCTGTATTATAGAAAATCACCCATTATTATAGTCCTCTCCCTATTGTTACAGATAGGCTAGATCTCCTTACATTATTCTCCTTCCTATTACATGCGATCCTTTGTATTTACAACATAATGATTCTCCTTGTAGAATGTAATACAAATATATCCAACATAAAGATACACAAAAGGCATCAAAACATAATACATATAACTTATTGTTACAGTTGCACAAAATAAACGTATGAACAAGCATCCAATTCGAATTTCCACATAAAAGATGTTGCCTCACAAGCATAGTAGGTTTATACATTTCACTTTGATCACTGCATCAAAGTAATAACTTCAAACATTACAAAAAGCTAAACTTTGGTCAAGCCACAATTAGTTTTAGAAATCAGATGATTACATCCTCTACAACTGAGCTTTGGTCAAGTCATAGTTAGTTTCATATCTACATTAAAGTTACATCTTCAAACATTACAAAAAAGATCATCTCTTATCTTCCCCCTTTGACTCTTGCTTGTCTTCACTTATTCCCTTTGACTCTTTCATTTCTTCAATACTCCCCTCTGACTCTTTTATTTCTGCAATGCTCCCTTTGACTCTTAGATGTCTTTTGTTACAACCCCAAATTTTAGATTCGTTTGGTGAGAACTGTAATTTCTCATATTAAAGATATTTGAACAAATAATGATGTAATTTGCTTCAAATAAATGGATTTCGTTTACAATAGCCTTGATGATTTTTTTGTGGGCTTTATTGGCTATTGGGCCCAAATAATAAGGAAATTCAATTAGTAAATGGATAATTGAATTTTTAAGAAAAGAAATATGTAGAAACATCTAGAAGACAAATCCAAAGAGGATTTCGTGCCTCTTGGGTTCCTTGGGTACCAAGGAGTCCAAGGTTGCAAAAAGAAAGCAATGAGAAAAGAAAATGTTAATTAAGTATTTCTTTATTAAGAAATAAATTGAAAATAATGATAAAATGTGGAAAATGAGTGGAAAGAGGCATAAATGAGATTTCTTGGTGAAATTTCGTATCCATGAGGTTGCTTATATTAAAAGGAATGCCAATGAGGAAAATAAAAGAGAAATAAAGAAAGATTCTCAAAAAGAGTTATTTTAATGAGAAATAAACAAGATAATGTGAAATAATGCATTTAGATGCATCTAGAAGGATAATAAGTATCCAATAAAAAGAATTTCGAAATAATAGAGTGTCTTGGGATCCAAGGCGTCCCAATGAAGAAAGAGGAAAGAGAAAATACCTATAAAAAGAAAATAAGAATATAATGTGAATATATTTTTAATGGATTAAGTAGTATTGCTAAAAAGGAAATAGTTTCTACTAAAGGAAAATGGAAATTTGTGCCAATGGTTGAAAAAGCAACAATAAAGAGAATATATAAAGGGAATTTCGAATTCAAGAAATAAGAATATCTAAGAGGATTATGAGGAGAGAGAAGAATACTTCTCCTAGAAGAAAGATGATTCCTATTGAAGAGGGACTACGTTTCTTTGTGGGAAAGACATCCTAGGGCTTCGTTGACCCTCCCCTATATGAGGGGTACGACCTAGGGCCGAGTCCGGGGAAGTCCCACACAGCCCTCTCTCCTTTCTTCTTGTTCCTTGCACATAAAACCCTAATGAATGTATAGATCTGTCCAGAGAGCAACAACATGTTTATTTGTAGGTTAGTCGGAGGCAGGACGTTCCCACGATTACCCAGAAGGGATCTGCCACCACCCCCTCTCTCTTGTCCTTACGCAACACCTGCAATAGGGTTGTAAGCCCGCAAAGGATCGCAGACCTGAAGCTCTTGAGACTGGCTATCTCGGCCAGGGTTTATGGCCTGTATGAGTGCGAGGAGGGAGGACGGAGGTAGGGGATGAGTCTCGGCTGAAGCTGAATGCTGAGGCGATGGGGGGCGGCCTTCGACGCTCTGTCATGGCCGCTAGGGCAGCAGCAGGCCGTCGTCCCAAGGAAGAAGAGAACTCGGGGTCTTCGGACAGTTATGCCCCTCTGCGGGCAATAGCAGCAAACAACTTAACTGAGGGTATAACCGTAATTCAGTTATATTTCCAAACAGTGATCGCGAGATCGTTGCATGGGGTGGAGCGACGTGGCGTCTCCTGATTGGCCCAGGTAAAGATTTATTGCAAAAATTGTAGTTAAATATTTGTAGCTCGGATGACAAAAGTTTATATATGAATTTTGATCAGAAGAACACAAGGAATCCAATAAAAATAGTTTTATAACCTGAATCTGATCATAGTTCTAAAAGTAATGTAAACTATCATCTTTAATGAATTAAAGGTTAAGAAACCCTATTTTGAAACTAATAAAGTGTTTAATAAGGTTTAATGGATCAGTAGAGTTGATATTAACCTGTTAAATGTAAAACGGTACATTATGTTAAAAAAGGAAGAACTTTGCACGTGATTAGTCTAATTTTGAGTTTATGTGCATAAATATGTTTGAAATTTGAAAAGGGCATAAAGTTGTCATCTTTAATGATTTAATTAATGAAAAACCCTTAGATTTGATGATAGATGGATTTAATGTTGTTTAATGGATAATTTAAGCCAATATTAACCTGTTGTTGATAAACGAGGAAATAGGATCTAAAAAGATGATCTTTTTATATAATTGGCTTAAGTTCGTGTTTTGTGCATGATTATGCATTAATGAACTTAAAAACCCTAATTTAGATTAATATTTATTTTAATCGTTTTAATGGTTCAAATCCATGATAAAATAGAAATATGATGATCCTAAGTCAATTTGGATATAAAAGATTATTAAAATGAATAGTTGAGCGATTAAGGGTCATATAAATGGAAAAGAGTATTTTAGGGTTTGTTGACCTAAAATGGATTAAGTTTGAGGAATTGATCTAAGAAACCCTAATGAATTTTATGGAACCTTCATGCGGATTAAAAACCCTAGAAAGAGAATCTAAGTCAATAAAGTAGATTCTTGATAAAGTGTGTAATAAATAGAGTACATATTCTTTTCAGGAATTATGTGATGATTGAATTACTTGCTTGGATCTGTTGATTGGCTTGATTGTATATACATGAAGTATATGTTCAATAATCTGCATGACTCATCAAGTCAGGTATGTCGTTACGCTTATGACTATACCGATTAGTTTTCCGAGGTTTGTATCGGTGTTTCCCTCAATGCATGAAATAACTATTGGATGTTTTAATTCATGCAACTATAAAGTGACTATGACTATCACTATGAGTATACATGTATAACTAGCTAGATCTGAGTCCACCCCTGTGGCTATGCAAAGGCTAAGGATAACCTAGAGCAAGGTCTAGGGTATCATGAGTTAGAAACTGGGCTACACATGTGTAGTGCCATGAGACTCTTAGCATACCATGAGTTAAGGAGTGGGATACCCACAGGTAGTGCCATGTGACTCAGCCCTAGAAATTGATTCACCTATTAGGTGAAGTCATGAGGGGTAAAATGGGAATCTACCGCAAGGGAGGTAGTATCCAGGTCCACTACAGGGACAACGCAGGGGATAGGGTACACATGGATCGCATAGTTATACTTAAAACGTAAATTTGTTTGTTAAATGATAATTGAATGTGATAAATTGTTATAGATATTTGCATGATTATTGTTTCCCCCACATACCAGCTTCGGCTGACCGACGTTTTGTTTGTCGGCGTTTTAGGAACAAGCCAAAAGGACAAACAGTAAATCGTCACATTGTGAAATACATGAAGAAAAATACAAGGAGGATTAGTTAGCGTAGAATCCTTAAGTGGATAGAAGTTAGAAATCCAAAATTTCAAAAGGTATGCAAAGTTTATTTTTCTTACAGCTTTTCAGTATAGTATGTTAAAAATTAATAATTATTCTTGGTTAATTGCTGAACCTTTGATCCGTAAGTTATGGGTGCGGCTTCGACCTCTCGGTCTCCCTTAATTGGGGGTTATCGGGAGGTGGGGTCGTAACATCTTCACTGCTTCCCTTTGACTTTTTTATTTCTTTGATGCTCCCCTTTAACTCTTACATTTCTTCAATGCTCTTTAATTTCCCAAATGTCATCATCTTGTAAAATATATCACCTCATATTGCCGCAATGTCTTCTCCTATAAAGGTCATACTATGTCCATTAACCAAGCATTCCAACTATTTCATAACAAACACGCAGCAATCCACCTCATTTTCTGCATATTGTGGGCATTCAACATATTCAACTTCCCATTTATACATTTGGATCCCTCAATCAAACAGTCCTCTTAAGTATTCCAATAGCCATCCAACCTAGAAAAAAGTAACAAATTCATTTCTAGAAAGAGAGTTAAATGCCCTAAATTTCTATTGTAAGCTAAGTTTTTAGAAATAGAGTTAAATGCTTGATACTTACCCATCTTTGTACCTCTCGCTTGTAAGCTGAATTTATTGAAAGAGAGTTAAATGCCCTAAATTTCTATTGTATGAAATTATCTTCCAATAGACGCCAATGTGTGCCATTGCTTAGAATAGTGAACAATGAATCCATCGTATATAAATCACTTGGTCTGATGTTGAATAGATTTGGTGTTTCACTTATTATCTCCACTATAATTCTTTGTACAGCCATGTGTATTTTTTTGTTGCAAGAAACACAAATTTACACCAGTACATAATTTACTCAAGCAATGCCATTAGTACAAAAATTTACATCAGTACATAAATTATACTAGTACATAAACTCTTCTTATAGTTCATTCTTACCTGGACATATGTTTTCAAGCAATGCCATTTGATATGATTTTTTTTCTTGAAGTTGCTTGGATCATGTCCACAAAGCAGTCCATCACATGTTCATTACACTCAACATTACTACATAATTTATGTGAAAAAGTTATATCTATATTATATCTTGAGGTGTAAACATTATAAGAGATTCAATCATTTGATTCTTGAAGCCTTGATATTGTTTTCTTGTGCACCATGTGTCATCTCCAAAATACCATTCCCTTCTTGACCTGTAGAATAATTTTTTCCCAATATGTTAAATAAGGTTGATTATATGTATGTATCACATAATTCTTCTCTTGTGTTTTCTTACACTTCATCAATATTCTCCTTGAAGTTCTTTACTTCTTTTTTCCACTCATCACCCTTGAAGTGTTCATATCCAATGAAGTTTGCATTCCTTTCTTGTATATGTGTTAGATTACAAGGATTATTAATATTTATTGTAATGCACTTCCTACAATACTCAAGGAAAGAGGTACATAAAAAAGAAAGATATGTACTTACCACTAGATCCCATCTAATCTTTACATTTGCTTTAATGCTTCCAAAGTTTGAATTTAGCTTCTTTTTCTTCTTGGCTAACATCTTCATTTTCTTCTTTTCTGGTGTAGGTGTTTCTTGTTTTTCTGCTACTAGAGCTTCTTTTATTGCTGAAGGTGTATGTTCCACATAGCTCAAATGTAGTGGAGTGAATTGTGGTGATTCCTCTATAGAGATGAATTGTCTCTTCAAATTTTTGTTCTCTTCCTCCAATTCTTGAACCCTTTCTTTCAACTTCTTGTTTTCCTCCATTACCTGTGCAAAACTTGTGAAGACATTCATTGTGCACATCTCCTTTTGCTTTGTTAGATCATCCTCAAGAAACTTGATTCAATCTACCATGTTATCATTTCTTATGTCAGGTTCTTCATCTAACTATTTTCTTTTTCCTTTGACTTTATACTCCTCCTTGATAACCTCTTATTTTAGTCGTTTATCTTAGTCTTTTTCCTTAGTTTTCCATACTCTTTTTAAGTTTAAACTATACATAATCCTAATTTTACCCCTTTTTGTAAATACACCATCAGACTAACTTTTTCCTTTTATATATGCAGAAAAAGCACAAAAAATCATAAAAAAATAACCCAGCATCAAGACCGCATGGAGTCAAATGGTCTCAAGACCGCATGAAGCCAACCGGTCCCGAGACCGCATGGAGTCAAACGGTCTCAAGACCGCATGAAGCCAACCGGTCCCGAGACCGCATGGAGTCAAACGGTCCTGAGACCGCATGGAGTTCAAACGGTCTCAAGACCGCATGAAGCCAAACGGTCCCGAGACCGCATGGAGTTCATACGGTCTCAAGACCGTTTGAAGCCAAACGGTCTCACAGTCCAAACGGTCTTGAGGCCCCAAACGGTCTTGAGGTCCAAACGGTCTCCAAACCATTTGGACTTCACTCAAAGCCTATAAATAAGACCCCAAGGGTCCTCCAAGAGGGGGATCTCAGACGCCCAAAGGCTGCCCCTCCAGTTCCAGAGCAATTCCATCCTTCATCCATCGCTCTAAGGCTGCCGGTTTGAGGTCCACATCTCATCATCAAGCTACCTTCTCTCTCATCAACAAAGAAGGTGGGAAGAGAAGATCCATCATCTAGCAACCACGAAGTGTGAAGATCGTTGCTCTCTCCACCAAGGGTTCAACCTTCCCTCCTCCGTGGAGATGTCATTCTTTCTCTCTCTTCTCACCCCCTCCTTTTCTCTTGAGATGAGCGAGTAGTCCTTTTCACTAGGGTGCGGGGAGTAGCCCCACTACCCATGTTTTCATTTCATGCAATGTAATTCAATCGTTTGCAATAGAGATACTCTCCTTTTTGGCTCAACATCAATCGTTTAATGAATGCTTGTTGCTTGATCACCAACTTGTGTTACTTATTGTCTCTTGGTATGAATTGTCTACGTTTATACCCTTAGATTTGAATATCGATTGAATGTTGGTTCTAGATATATGTAGTCACCATATGTCTGTTTCGGTATCTAGGAGTGCTTTCACGAGTGGAGTAAACTCACTCCCATCGTTGCACTTTCATACTATGAAATGGAATCAGTTGACATATGGAAGTGCAACCTTGGTAAGGTCGAGGAACACACTTCATGAAGGAGTAATGCAAAGTAAGTGACCATTCGTTAGGGGATGGCTGGCATTGCAATACTCCACACTCCTCGTAGTTGGTTATCCGAAAGGAAGCTAAGTCTACAAAGATACTAGCTGATTGGTTTCTCTTTGCAAGTCTTTTTATTATGTTGCATGTTTATGATCCATGTGTAGTGGTGTGAAACCCGGCAACATCCTAGTGGTTTTTAATCATTGTTTACAACCTTAATTTCTACTTTCTTGCTTTACTTTCCTTGCACTTAGCTTAAAACCAAATCAAACTTTCGATCTAAATATCAACTGTTAAGTAGTTAAGTACGACTAAAACGTTTTCCATCTTGATTACATCAAGACCGCTGTCCCGAGGATTCGACCCTTAACTATACTACGATAAGACTTCCGCGTGTCTTAGCACACGTGGGTGGAGATCTTATCATAGTACTAGCAAGGCTAAACTTAGAGATTCATTTATCTCTAGGATTTTTAGTGGCGTTGCAAAACTCCATCAAAAATTGGCACTATTGCCGGGGACAACAGAACATTTTAGTTTTCACTTAACAACTTCTTGGTTGGTTAGGATTTTACACTTTTCTTTGATAACTACTCCAAATCTGCTTGACTTCTTGTTTCCGTTCATTACCTTAACGTGTGATTTTCTTTCTACTCAGGTAGAAAACGTGTATGCAAACCCCGCATAGCATCGGATTCTCCCCTGAACCAGAGTACGACTCTGAGGTAGAAAGAAGTTTCCACCGAAGGATTAGACTTAACCGCAAAAGAGCCAGACAGATGGCTGAAGAGAAACGCCTTGTTGTAGAAAGAGTTAACGCCGCCATAGCAGCACAACGAGCACAACTTATTGCAGACACTCGTGCTCAAGTGCAAGCTGAGATTCGAGCTGAGGAACAAGCCCGCATCCAAGCCAAGAATGCTGCTGCTCAACTTGCACTAAGAAACAAGCAACTTCGGGACTACGCAGTCCCGAAGAATTATGAAGATGATCACCCAGTCCGACCACCGATTATTAACATACCAAACTTTGAAATCCGGACGCAATGGATCCAGATCATGCAAGGCATCTATTTCTCTGGAGCACCCGGAGACGATTGCATGGATCACCTTAAGAGATTCAAGTCACTCTGCCGACTTGTACCTCAAGCAGGAATCACCCTGGAAGCAATAATGTTACACCTTTTCCACTTCACCTTATCTGGAAGAGCGCTAAGCTGGTACAATGCTTTAGATAGACACCCCATCATCACTACTTGGACTCCTTTAGAAGAAAAGTTTCTTGAGAAATTCTTTCCACCTTCACTAACCTATGAGATTAGGGGACAGATTAATCACTTCGCCCAACTACCTGGAGAAACACTTGCGGAAGCTTGGGAAAGATTCAAGGAACTCCTGAGAAAGTGTCCTCACCATGGCATATCTCAAAATCAACTAATAGAAACATTCTACAGAGGAGTAAGTGATGATATCAAGCAATTTCTAGATTCCTCATCTGGAGGAAATTTTATGAGAAAGAACTATGAAGATGCTTGGAATATAGTTACGCTAGGGGCCGAGAACCAATCCAATTGGGGAAGGTCGTCTAACCAACCCAAGGGAGTTCTTAAAGTCTACAAAGCTGAAGAATCTATGGAACTCAAGGCCATTGCAGAGGCCCTGAAGACTATTTCTAGCAAGCAACAAGCCCTCAAAACTTCTTTCGGGTAATATGACAAGAAGAAAAGCTCTCAAGTTCAACAAGTAAAAGCAACCACTGGAACTTGTGAAGCATGTCATGCATCTGATCATCCCACATTATCGTGTGGTCTGTTGTACAATGTCATGATGGATTTACAACCACCCGTGCCGCAATATGAGCCCATTATTGAGCATCCCGAGGACCAAATGCCAGAGCAAGTCAACTCCATCCATTCAATACCTCGCCAGGTGTATTACAATCCTGATAAACCAAGAAATCACCCAGGTTTCCAATATGGAAATCCTGCAGGAACTGCCAATCCTCAACAACAGATACAAGGTGGATCTTTCAGCAAACAACCACCAGGAATTCAGAATAACTTCGCCCAAAATCAAGGGAATTATAGAAATGGGTTCCAACGATCCAATTATCCTAGGAATCCCTCCTATCAATACCCAGTACTACACCCACAGCTGCAACAACCTCAGTTGCATCAGCCACAACAACCGCAGTTGACAGCACCTCCACAGCAACCCCAGGGGCAACAAGTCACTCAATATCAACAGAGGAGTGCTCCTTCCCAACCATCTGATGAAATATCTTTGATTAGGCAGATGCTGCAATCTCAGCAGACCATGCTTGCGAATCAACAAGCTCAACAAAAGGCGGTGGAGGCCCAATTAGCACAGATTGCTGCTCAGTTGAAACCACCACCAGGCACCTTCGCTGGGCAACCAGAGGCAAACCCAAGGCATGACCAAAATAGACCTGAGCAACTGAATGTTGTCACCACGAGGTATGGTCGTGTCCTTCCTGATACCATTAGAATCATCCATGATGATGATGATGTAGCTATTCTCTCACCACAAGAAAGCTCAACTCATGAAAAGGAAAAGTCCACTAAAACTAATGAAAGGGAAAACGAAAAGGGACCTACGCCAGAAGCTCCGCTCAGAATTCCTTACCCGGACAGGCTGAAAGGAACCAAAATAGATACTAGGTTCCAGAAATTCAAAGAAGCTATGAATAAACTGTATATCGATATTCCGTTTCTAGATGCCCTTTCTGAAGTACCCGCTTGGGCCAAATACCTGAAAACCCTGCTGTCGAGAAAATATATGACAGAAAAGCATGAAACAGTGAAACTAGCTCAGACCACTTCAGATATTCTGCTTAATAAAATGCCAAAGAAAAAGAAGGACCCAGGTTCCTTCGGTATTCAGTGTTCGATTGGAAGTGGCTCTAGCAAAAAGGGATTAGCATATCTAGGAGCAAGTATATCCATTATGCCCTATTCTATGTGTAAAAGATTAGGCTTCACTGATTTGTTACCTACGTCAATGACAATTCAGTTAGCCGACTCTACCATAACTGCTCCCCTTGGAATTATTGAAGATATACCCGTCAGAATAGGAACAAATTCTTATGTCCTGTGCGACTTCATTATTATGGACATACAAGAAGATCTAAGATACCCGATAATCTTCGGAAGACCTTTCCTAGCTACCGCCCGAGCACTCATTGATGTAGAAGCGGGAATGATTATACTAAGACTTGGGAAGGAAGCTTTCCAATTCAGAGTCCTTAACAGCATGAAAGGACCAAGCATTCAAGAGGAAGTTTTTCTCCTAGATGTTATATATCAAATGTCCCAGTTAGAAATGTCTGAACCCTCCGATGAGTTGGAAAGTGCCTTGACAAACCCGGAAGTAGAATTTTCGGCAAATGAACTAGTGCAACAATGCCTTCAATATTTAGAAAAAGATGAAGAAGCCCCAACAGCCACCTTTGAAGAACTCAAGGCTGTCACCGTTATAGAAGCAACCGAGCCACCTAAGGCCCCTGAATTGAAGGCCTTACCCGAAGGACTCAAACATGTCTTCCTTGACAACGAGAAACTTTGTCCAGTGATTATCAGCTCTACTCTAGAAGAAGACCAAGAAAACAGACTTCTTGATGAGCTAAAGAGACACAAGAAAGCTATCGGATATAAAATGACTGACTTAACTGGTATAAATCCAGCTTTATGCATGCACAGATTGCCTATGGTGGAAGAATTCAAACCATCGAGGGAACATCAAAGAAAGTTGAACCCTAATCTCAAGGAGGTAGTTCGCATCGAGGTTCTCAAACTTCTAAAGGCAGGTATCATCTACCCAATCTCGGATTCTCAATGGGTAAGCCCCGTGCAGGTGGTCCCTAAAAAAGGGGGGACCACTGTTGTTCTTAATGATAAGAATGAACTGGTACCTACTAGAACAGTAACTGGGTGGAGAATGTGCATAGATTACAGAAAACTTAATAAAGAAACAAGGAAAGATCATTTCCCCTTACCCTTCCTAGATGAGGTTCTCGAGCGCTTGGCTCATCAGAAGTTCTTCTGTTACCTAGATGGTTATTCCAGGTTTTACCAAATCCCTATACACCCGGAAGATCAAGAGAAAACTACTTTTACCTGTCCTTTTGGGACATATGCTTTCAAAAGAATGCCATTCGGGCTTTGTAACGCACCAGCCACTTTCCAAAGATGCATGTCTGCTATCTTTGCAGGATTAACAGAATCTATAATGGAGGTATTCATGGACGATTTCTCAGTTTATGGAGACTCTTTAGACAACTGTCTGCTCAACCTGGTTCAAGTTTTACAAAGATGCGAGGAAACAAACCTCATCTTAAATTGGGAAAAATGCCATTTTATGGTAACTGAAGGTATCGTTCTCGGACACAGAGTGAGCGACAGAGGGATCGAGGTGGATCAAGCAAAAGTTGATGTTATCTCAAAATTGTTGCCACCAAAAGACGTAAAAGGGGTACGTGCTTTCTTAGGTCATGCTGGGTTTTACAGAAGATTTATTAAAGACTTCTCTAAAATAGCAAAACCCATGACACAACTGCTGACCAAGGGCACGGAGTTTAACTTTAACCAAGAATGTTTGCAAAGTTTCACAACTCTGAAAAATGCCTTGATTTCCGCACCCATACTAAGAGCTCCAGATTGGTCACAACCTTTTGAAATCATGTGTGACGCGAGCGATTATGCCATAGGGGCCGTATTAGGGCAAATAATTGACAAGAAACCCTATGTTATATACTACGCATCCAAAACGCTTGATGAAGCACAGAAAAATTACACCACTACAGAAAAGGAATTCTTAGCTGTCATCTACGCATTCGAGAAATTCCGCTCATACCTGATTGGAGCTAAGGTCATTGTCTACACTGACCACTCCGCTATACGGTATCTAATTCAGAAACAAGATGCAAAACCTAGACTTATCCGCTGGGTATTGATGCTTCAAGAATTCGATTTGGAAATCAAAGACAAAAGCGGAGTGGAAAACGTCGTCGCTGATCATCTCAGCCGTATTGAAGTCGAGGATGAAGACAAAGTACCTATCCGAGACTCCCTCCCGGACGATCAACTAATGAAAGTCGCTAATGGATTCCCCTGGTATGCCGACATTGTTAATTATTTGGCAACAGGAATCATTCATCCGTCTGCATCCTATCACGACAAAAAGAAGTTCATTCATGACGCTAAGCAGTATTTCTGGGACGAGCCCTGTCTATTCCGCTTATGCGCAGATGGACTTTTTCGTCGATGCATTCCAGAGACGGAAATCACCTCGGTTCTAGAGCACTGTCACTCAGGCCCCATTGGGGGCCACATGAGTTCTAAGAAGACAGTCCTCAAAGTCCTGCAATCTGGTTTTTACTGGCCAACCATCACAAAAGATGCACATGAATACGTGCGATCATGCGACAAGTGCCAACTATCCGGTGGAATAACCAAAAGAAATGAAATGCCATTGAATATATGGCAAGAAATCGAACTCTTCGATGTATGGGGAATAGATTACATGGGTCCTTTCCCCCCATCTTACGGATTCATGTACATCTTGGTTGCTGTGGATTACGTTTCGAAATGGGTAGAAGCTCTACCAACCATTTCTTGTGATTCAAAACTGGTAATCAAGATGTTTAAAGAGATAATATTCCCCAGATTCGGCGTTCCAAGAACAATAATATCTGACGGTGGAACACATTTCTTGGAACGAAGCTTTGAAGCCTTATTAAGAAAATATGGAGTCAACCATAAAGTTTCTACACCGTATCATCCACAGACATGTGGACAGGTTGAAGTCTCCAATAGGCAAATTAAAGCTATCCTGGAAAAAACTGTCAATCGGCACCGTACCGATTGGTCCACCAAACTATCTGACGCTCTATGGGCCTACCGCACAGCTTTCAAAACACCAATCGGAACAACACCGTTTCGATTAGTGTATGGGAAGTCTTGCCATTTTCCAGTTGAATTAGAGCATAAGGCCTGGTGGGCCATTAAGCAACTAAACTTCGATCTCAAAGGCGCTGGTGAATTCAGACAACTTCAACTCCAAGAACTAGAAGAATTACGAATGACAGCCTACCACAATGCAAGAATCTATAAAGAACAAACCAAGATGTGGCACGATGGCCACATAAAAAGAAAGGATATAATCGTCGGAGACAAAGTCCTCCTATTCAATTCCAGACTAAAAATGTTTCCAGGAAAACTGCGTACTAAATGGTCGGGGCCTTTCACAATCAAACATATATACCCGACAGGAGCTGTCATTATTCTCGGTGATAATGGAGGATAAAGGACCGTTAATGGTCACCGATTAAAGAAATACCACACTCCGGCAGACAAATTATCAAGACAAACTATAGGGATCCATGATCCTATAACAACAGCATAGCTGGAGCAAAATTTTGTCGAGCCAGCGATGTTAAACCAAGGCGCTACTTGGGAGGCAACCCAAGACTTCTACTTCTTCCTTTATGATTCTGCTCTTTTATTTTCCTTAGTTTTATCTTATGAAAATACAAAAAAATCTACATAACTAAAACTATAAAAAAATATAATACTAAAAAACAAACAACATAAAAATGCATAAATCAAAAACAAACACAAAAATATAAAATCTTTTTTGCCTTTGTCCTTCCAAGCGGTCCCGAAACCGTTTGGATTCCAAACGGTCCCGAAACCATTTGGATTCCAAACGGTCTCCAAACCGTTTGGAGCCAAACGGTCCTGAAACCGTTTGGACTCCACACGGTCTCCAAACCGTTTGGAGCCAAACGGTCCTGAAACCGTTTGAACTCCACACGGTCTCCAAACCGTTTGGAGCCAAACGGTCTTGAAACCGTTTGGACTCCAAACGGTCTCCAAACCGTTTGGGACCAAACGGTCTTGAAACCGCTTGGAAAACAAAGGGTCGCTAATCGTTCCCTATAAATATAAACCCTACCCCTTCGTCTTTCTCTCTTCGAACTTCTGAACTCTCTGGAGCGCTTGTGCGAAGAACTGTTCTTTTGCTTCTGCTTCCTTTGTTCCCGCGCGATCACACTCCCGTTCACCAACCACCTGCAAGGTAGTCCGGTGACCACAACGCACACCGCCCTTCCTCCCTACCACCTTCGTCGCCGTTCCTGAACTTTCACCATCTGTTCCACCATCGCCGCCTTCTCCACCGATGGTTTTAATGACCATCCGCACGTCACCATCATTCTCACGACGCCATCATTCTATCTTCCACCATCTTCACCACAGTCATCACCTTCGATTCAGACCACTATCGTCTTCGACGATTTCTTCACCATCATCTACATCACCGTCATCATCGCCGCCCTCACCGTTGTCGTTTTCATCACATCACTGGTTTCACTGCTGTTTTCGTCGTCGGCACACCCTCCGCCTCCGCGTCGGTTCACCTTCGTCTTCACCTGCGCCGGCAACCCTACGGCTTTTCGTTTTCTGAACGGTCCTCAAACCGTTTGGAACCAAACGGTCTTGAAACCATTTGGAACCAAACAGTCCTCAAACCGTTTGGAACCAAACGGTCCTCAAACCGTTTGAGACCAAACGGTCTTGAAACCGTTTGGAACCAAACGGTCTTGAAACCGTTTGGAACCAAACGGTCCTCAAACCGTTTGGAACCAAACGGTCCTCAAACCGTTTGAGACCAAACAGTCTTGAAACTGTTTGGAACCAAACGGTCTTGAAACTGTTTGGAACCAAACGGTCCTCAAACTGTTTGGAACCAAACGTTCCTGAAACCGTTTGGAACCACACGGTCCTCAAACCGTTTGGAACCAAACGTTCCTCAAACCGTTTGAGACCAAACGGTCTTGAAACCATTTGGTCTCCCACACCCATTAACCTTTCACAAAAATACAAAAAGACATAAACTACATATAAAATCTAATTTGTTTCTAAAACTTTTCGCTCTAACTCATAAATTCCTATTTTTCAGATATGGTATCACCACCAAGCAAAGCCATCAGGTTCGAAGGTCTTGAAATCTGGACAAAAGAGGAAATGCTGGAAGAACAAGCCAGACTTCAAAAGATAAGAACAGACTTCAACAGGACTGGGAAGGCACCCCCAAACGTCAAGATGATGGACGTCCTGTGCGAACTTGATCGCCTAGAGAGGATCTTCTCTGAGCCCCCTGAGGAAGAAACTGTCATCTCCTCTTCTGATGAAGATTTGGAGTACAATCCTAACTCCGAAGAGGAGTCACCTACCAAAGAGAAAAAGGGGAAGCGCAAGGTCCCGGAGACTGCATCTGGGCAGCCCTATAAGAAGCGGGCAAGGAAACAAGTCCGACCCATTTCTGCCATGGACCAACCTCTCGCCAAACCTTCCACCACCATCCTGGCAGCTATCATCACTGCTACTACCACCACTATCACCACCATACCCACCACCACCACTATCCCCATCACTACCACCACTTTCATTCCCATCACCACCACGATACCACCACCAGAGAACCTCTTCATCCAAACCACCATCTCCACCGATAAAACCCTAAAACCTACCAAGTATGTCTGCTCCAACATACTAATCATGATGGGGATACATGATCGTATCTTCAACGTGCTAGACAAAGTCAACCTCACCAGGTTGTGTCTAGTACCTGAAGTATCCTACAAGGAGCCCGTCGACGCCACGGATAAGTCTCGAGACGGGGGTGACAGAAGGCTTGTCACCCAAATTTTTGGCAGCAAGGTCGTCATAACAGAGAATATGCTGAACACCATCTTTATCGACGACCAAGAACAGCTGTGAAAGGCTAAAACAGTGGGAACCGATCATCCAGAATTCAACAGACATACATTCTGGAAATCCTTAACCGGGATCCCCACTTATGATGCAAAGACGTGCAAGGCGTCAAACATACACTCTGGTTTTGTGCGCACTGTACACAAAATCATCGCTGGCACACTCTTCCCCAGGACAGAAGGGGGGAACGTTATAACATCTGATCTTTTTGTTCTCTGGTCTATTCTTAACGAACGGCCAGTTAATATCGGCCGTCATCTGATCCAGAAATTCTCAATCTCCATCCTGGGGAAAGAGATTTGCATGGGGGGTCATGTCACATCTATCATCAAATATCTCAAGATGGACAAACCTTTACCCCGTTGCACGCAACTAAAGGGCGACATCCTCACCAACGAGCAAACTCTGAAGAACTCGTTCATAATCAAGGAAAAGTTGGGAAAACTACACTATGTATTCTGCCCTATGGTCAAGTCATCAAGGAATCTCCTCCCGCTCCCAGAGTTAGCATACTATGATATGACACAGCTCCTTTTCTCTGACGAGGAGCTTACTCATCTGCTAGCTTCGGTTAAAAAACTTGAAAAGAAAGAAACAGCGGGTCAAACAGAGATGAGTATCACAGCCCCGACAGCTCGACCCACAAAAATGCCTATCAAACGGCCTTCTAGAAGGCAGTTGCAGGCCCAACAGCTGTCGGGGACACCAACATCTTGGCCAAACCCGGAGGCCGAGCAGTTCCATGAAGAAGTCTTAACAACATCCTCCATCGACTCTTTTATCCAGAGTCTCCACGAGCAGCTAACCACTGCCACCACCACTCCGCCTTCCACCATTCCAACATCTACCACTCCCTTCCTCCCCACATCCACGCAACCATTCACATCCACTTCTTCACCCATTTTTATGTCGAACTTCCCTTTCTCCATCCCTATGCCCGACTTCACCACCCTTGCATTTACTCCCGCAGTTTCCACCCCATCATTGTCGCTACCACCACTTTCGCCTCAAATACCACCACTTTTCACATCCGCCACCACCCCGACACCGCTGGTGACTACATCCACAGTCACTACGCAGCTCGGGGCATCATCAGTGTCTCTTCCGCAAGACACTAACACTGTCCCACACAGACCCCAGTCATCTCACCCTTCTGCTTCTGGGGTCCCTTTTACTAACATCGGTGAGGAATTCGGCCGTCAATTTGACGCTGTCCGAAACCTCCTCACCGATCCTTCTAACATATTAAATTCTATTTTTTCTTGTGTACAGGATTTATCATGACAGGTAACCAAGATCGACAAACAACACCGAGCCTTGCCTACCTTCCTCCAAGGCATCCAGCAACGACAGGACGAAGTGGCTAAGCAAGTTGAGCACATCAACAGCCACACCAACAACCTACCGGACCTGGTCCTTGGAGCAACACGTCAGCAAGAAGATACAGCACAAAAAGTCGATGAGATCTCCAAACAGACTCAACCTCTGCCAGAGAATCTCCGCAAGCTTGAGCAACATCAAGAGGCCCTGAGCACGCGCTTGGCTACCATTGATGGAACACTTACGCAGCTACATCATCACCAAGAGGAGGCAAATAACGATGAAACCCAACAGCTACGTGCCCAAGTCACAGAACTAACAGCACATCTCCTCTCCGCCGAGGGCAGATTCACAGATCTCAAAGAGGCCCACGATGCACTGCTCGAAAAACACGAGCATCTGCAAGTGGCTTTCGACGAGCTACAAGCCACTCATCGGCGGTGTAAAAAGTCTTCCAACAAAAAGCAAACAGACGAAGCTGCAGATGACAAAGATGACGATGATGAAGAAGACAACGACTCTGACTCATCTGCTGACTCCAACAAAGATACATCTTCAGACGACAAGCATGATGATGGAGAAGACCCCGGGCATGCAGCAGGACCCTCCCAAAAAGGGTCCGAAAAAGGTCACCAGGACAGTGACCATCACCCCCAAGTCCCCACACAACGACAATGTCAACATGTCATATGGGGATCAATTCTTTGACTATTCAGCTATGGGGTCCATCGGGGAAGCTGCCAAGGATGCGGCCTACGCTTAGTTACAACAATGCATACTAGGAACCAGCGCCAGCCCGCCAAAAACCTCTGCTCTCTTCTCAGCACCTTCTCCCCCTTACCAAGACGAGGCAGACCGAGTAGGTCTAGACACGGACGAGGATCTTGACTCTGCCTCTGACTTGGACGATAATCTAGAGGGCCATGTAGAGGCCTTCGAACAACCTGCTTCTCCTCCACCACAAGAGCTTCCCCCGCCACCTCCTCTGCCGCACAAAATGAACGACCTAGATATGGCAGCCATCTCTACTTTAGATGCTCAGGACATTTTTATACTGAACACTATAGTGGACGATGCAAAGGAGGGGAAAGACATAATCTATCATAATACCAAAACCAGGCGTAAGTTGACACGCGAAGACTTCCGTAGCATCCTCCGACCTCGGTCCACGGTGCCAATGGCGATCTTCCGTGTCCTCCTCGCCAATTGTATAGAAACATATAGAAGTCACAAGAGGAAACAATCGGTTTTTAACGCTTCACCCGCTCTGTCTTTTAGCCTTTTATACAAAGACATACGTGAAAAATCGGTTGAGCGGCTGCGGGTCAGTTTGGCACGAAGGGCACATTATCTTACACTGCCCTTCCAAGTCTCGGACCACTGGTTTTTTATGATCGTGGATACCGAGGCTCGGGACGCCAAAGTATACAACTTCTGTAACACCGAGCTACCAGCCGGCACAATAAATTTTGTAGGAGAAGCAGCAGGAGAAGCCAGGTGTATACCCTTCCGGCTGCTTAAATTAATCTGGGCTGCACGCCCATCTCTTCGACAGGACTGGAGCCAACCATGGTTCAAAATCATAAACCCTCCAGTCCAAGCCACCGAGGGATCTGGGGATAGCGCTTTCTGCACCATCCGTCACATTCAAGCGTTGAACCAGGAAATCCCATTCAACGACCTGGTAGCTGAAGACTTTCATTCCCTACGTGGACGTTACGCCATGGAACTCATCTGTGATAGACGATTCTTCAACGACCCACCTATGTCACCAGATGACGTTCCTCGCTACCTTTTCTCAGCTGTCCAGCGTCGACAACGGCGACCTTTCTGATAGGTTTTGAAGGAGTCAGAACAGACCAAGTCGCCAGAGCAAGATAAAAGCAAGAGCGATCCTGCTTACACCATCAACCCAACATTTCCTGATTTTGATCGCGATGCTTGCAAGGGTCTTAACGATCTTGAATTGTATATCATTATGGCGCGACTCTCCGCAGACAAAGATGACCTGGTATTCATGTCTCGAGACATACTTGTGATGGCAGATTCACTGCGAGAGACTCTACAGGATAAGGGATCCCTTTCTGTCAGCCTCATGGCCGCCTACCAATTTCTACTTGGCCAAACCAACCCAAACACATACATGGCATCTCCATATATGAAAGATGATCTCCTAAAGCTCAAGAACTTCGGCACAACCGACACACTAATCTCATATCTCCAACACACAACGCCAAAGTTCATCATGTTACCCATCCTGTATCATGAGCATTGGATTCTCCTGGCAACAAACCTCCCAGACGGAACAACCACAATATACAACAGTTCCGACAGCCAGTTCAACGCTCGATAGCGACACTACGTCGTGACGCCAAAGACGCCAACAGAAGTAGTAGCAAAGGAGTGCGCCGAGAAATTAATCGATTTTCTGAGTCAGCATACAAAGGCGTACGACAAAGAACATTTCCATCGCCCCGCCTTCTGCCACAAATGCCCCCAGCAAATACGACAATCGAACGATTGCGGCTTCCACGTCCTCTACTGGATGTACACCATCATTTTTCTTCAAAGACCAGTAGAGAAAATGACTGATGTGGACTACCACGCTTTACGAGGACAGTTCGCATCCAATCTACTTCGTTCTCCGGGGGCAAATGAAGATTTACCTTAACCCGTGGCCCTTGTCCTAATGACTTCTCAACCTCTCACTTTGCCACTCTGGGGACAGAATGTGTGATAAGTTAGGGGGGGTACATTAGACAAGGGCGAGGTATCAATTTCTACACTCCTCTTTCTATCTAACACTCTATTCTTAATTTTTTTTCTTAAACAATTCTTTTTACAATTCTTTTTACTTAATTTCTTTTTCAAAAATAGTCACCTCAACTAACTCTAGAATCACGTTAGTCCCTATAAGTAAATAGCACTTAGACATCGAATGGCGATTTATCAATTTCCACCCACTAGTGATTTCATATTTTTTTCTTCAATTCTTCATCTGACTCTCCACAGGTCAAAATCAAGGCAGAAATAAGCCAAGATCTCGAGGATGAGAGGGAAATCAGGCAACTTCCAAATCAAAAAGTTCTGCAAGTGGACCACAAACCAAATAAGTGCACGTTCAAAAACTTTAAGAACATCTTTCCTCTTTTCAAAATAAAAGAGGCTTGGCTGCCCAAATAAATTCTCAAAAAATCCCAAAACCCAAGCCTGTGAGTTATTGAATAAAAGCCAGAGAGACAAATAAAAGTATGAGAGTTGTGCCACGCATAAGGATCTATACGAAGAACTGACGAAGGTCTCACCCGGCCGGCACATTCCGCTGCCCTCACAAAGGCAGATGTGTCATGCCCGGTAGTGAAACCCTAAAGTTTACAAGTATATGAAGGGCTCATAAAGGACTCGCCTGGCCGGTACATTCAGCTGCCCTCATAAAGGCAGATGTGTCGTGCCCGGTAGTGAGATTCTAAAAAGCATAGACAACCCCTCCCCCACTTGAAGGGGGAGCTACACTTCAAAGCCTTTAGCCAACCCTCATACCCTCTCTAGCTTCCAGTAGGTTTTTCAGAGAGGTATAAAGCTGATTAGAGTCAACAACATGCACAAAATAAGGTGGTCCCAATGCAAACTTTGAGATACGGAAAGAACCTGAGATCCAAGCAACTCTCGAAATCTGAAAGAATCAAGGCATGCAATAAGACTTGATATGACCCCAGGGGAACTCAGGTCAAGAATTGAAGCAAGAGTATGGAAATCCTAAATAAAATCGCCTCGCCATTACATGTCTCAGCTCTATCTAGCTTGAGGACAAACTAGATGCTAAGTTAGGGGGGGTGATAACCTCTTATTTTAGTCGTTTATCTTAGTCTTTTTCCTTAGTTTTCCATACTCTTTTTAAGTTTAAACTATACATAATCCTAATTTTACCCCTTTTTGTAAGTACACCATCAGACTAACTTTTTCCTTTTATATATGCAGAAAAAGCACAAAAAATCATAAAAGAATAACCCAGCCTCAAGACCGCATGGAGTCAAACGGTCTCAAGACCGCATGAAGCCAACCGGTCTCGAGACCGCATGGAGTCAAACGGTCTCAAGACCGCATGAAGCCAACCGGTCCCGAGACCGCATGGAGTCAAACGGTCTCAAGACCGCATGAAGCCAACCGGTCCCGAGACCGCATGGAGTTCAAACGGTCTCAAGACCGCATGAAGCCAACCGGTCCCGAGACTGCATGGAGTTCAAACGGTCCCGAGACCGCATGAAGCCAACCGGTCCCGAGACCGCATGGAGTTCAAACGGTCTCAAGACCGCATGAAGCCAAACGGTCCCGAGACCGCATGGAGTTCATACGGTCTCAAGACCGTTTGAAGCCAAACGGTCTCACAGTCCAAACGGTCTTGAGGCCCCAAATGGTCTTGTGGTCCAAACGGTCTCCAAACCGTTTGGACTTCACTCAAAGCCTATAAATAAGACCCCAAGGGTCCTCCAAGAGGGGGATCTCAGACGCCCAAAGGCTGCCCCTACAGTTGCAGAGCAATTCCATCCTTCATCCATCGCTCTAAGGCTGCCGGTTTGAGGTCCACATCTCATCATCAAGCTACCTTCTCTCTCATCAACAAAGAAGGTGGGAGGAGAAGATCCATCATCTAGCAACCACGAAGTGTGAAGATCGTTGCTCTCTCCACCAAGGGTTCAACCTTCCCTCCTCCGTGGAGATGTCATTCTTTCTCTCTCTTCTCACCCCCTCCTTTTCTCTTGAGATGAGCGAGTAGTCCTTTTCACTAGGGTGCGGGGAGTAGCCCCACTACCCATTTTTTCATTTCATGCAATGTAATTCAATCGTTTGCAATAGAGATACTCTCCTTTTTGGCTCAACATCAATCGTTTAATGAATGCTTGTTGCTTGATCACCAACTTGTGTTACTTATTGTCTCTTGGTATGAATTGTCTACGTTTATACCCTTAGATTTGAATATCGATTGAATGTTGGTTCTAGATATATGTAGTCACCATATGTCTGTTTCGGTATCTAGGAGTGCTTTCACGAGTGGAGTAAACTCACTCCCATCGTTGCACTTTCATACTATGAAATGGAATCAGTTGACGTATGGAAGTGCAACCTTGGTAAGGTCGAGGAACACACTTCATGAAGGAGTAATGCAAAGTAAGTGACCATTCGTTAGGGGATGGCTGGCATTGCAATACTCCACACTCCTCGTAGTTGGTTATCCGAAAGGAAGCTAAGTCTACAAAGATACTAGCTGATTGGTTTCTCTTTGCAAGTCTTTTTATTATGTTGCATGTTTATGATCCATGTGTAGTGGTGTGAAACCCGGCAACATCCTAGTGGTTTTTAATCATTGTTTACAACCTTAATTTCTACTTTCTTGCTTTACTTTCCTTGCACTTAGCTTAAAACCAAATCAAACTTTCGATCTAAATATCAACTGTTAAGTAGTTAAGTACGACTAAAACGTTTTCCATCTTGATTACATCAAGACCGCTGTCCCGAGGATTCGACCCTTAACTATACTACGATAAGACTTCCGCGTGTCTTAGCACACGTGGGTGGAGATCTTATCATAGTACTAGCAAGGCTAAACTTAGAGATTCATTTATCTCTAGGATTTTTAGTGGCGTTGCAAAACTCCATCACTCCTCCCTTGTTGCATACACTTGGACTTGCGGTGTGTGAACTTTTTTCTATGTTATGCAAAATGGTATATATTTTAAATCATTGATCACTTCCCAGTCATCACTGTTGTCCACCTTCATCTTTTTTAGAACATGTATAGACTATACAGAGAAGATTTATATGTAATTACATAGATGCATTCTGTAATGCAAATAACATTTATGTAAAAGAAACTTGCATTTTGAAAGATAAACAATATTTTTGTAACATAGAGCAAGATAAACAATATTTTTGTAACATAGACAAGCATTTTGTAATAGGAAATCAATCTCTGTATTAGAAACAACGATTTTGTAACACAAACATAAAAATTGTAACAAAGACAATGTTTCAGTAAGTCAAGCACATAGTTTGTAATGGAAACAAAGCTTATGTAATACAAAATAAATATTTTGTAATAAAGAACAATCGAGTACTACAAAACTAAACTGTAATAGAGATAAGAATTCTATAAATTGTAATTGTATTTTGTAAGAGAAACACAAATTCAGTAATACAAACATACATCTTATAATGGAAACAATTTTTTAGTAATATGAAAATTTACCTCGTCTTTTCCTATTGATGATTGTTCTTTTGTCTTGTTCACTGGAGTTTCCCATTTCATAACTCTTGACTTTGGATTCTTGTATTTGGGTTCCGCAATGTTTGTCATCTCTATTGTCGAAACCTACATTCATTCTATTGTAGCTAGTACATTATCAGTTTATTGTCTTACTTAAGAAGGAAAAACACAAAAGTAAATATGGTTTTTCATACTTACATATAAGCACACCATACTACCAGTGGCATAAAGGAACTTCTTTGTCATTATTTCACCTGATCTCCTTGTTTTAATTTTTCTTTCATGAACTCCATCCGCTGGAAAATTTACTTGTGTACCAACTTTGCCCAATTTAGGGATGGATTTGTTGTCACATCATTGAGATAGTGTAAGATATACAACGAGGCATTGTACCCTGTATCTAGTACAAGGAATGTGACCATGAGGTACAACATCCAACACCTACACATGTTTTGGCAATCAACCTCAGAATCACCAGTCATCATTCTTTGCCACGTCTTGGCAAGGTTTTCCCCGTGAAGTAGCTCCAGTTCTTTCATCCTTTTCTCCTACAATGCCTGTTCCCTATCTACCTTATTTGTCATTTTGGAAAACATTTCCTCCCCAAATATCTCCTCCCCAACCTTCCTAACTGCCTTTGAATTCTTGATTGGCACTATATCAATACCCACACATGGTATTCTTAGAATGACACCAACATCTTCTACTGTCATTCTAACTCTTAAACCCTTCAGCATCTCAAACTCATCACCACCAAAAAAAATCTCATTAATGTCCTCTAAAACTCCAATCTCATCTTTTAGCTGTGGCATATTGATTAGGTTGGAAAATGTTGTACTCTTCATCATTTTAAGTTGTTTCTCACTAAAAATATGTCCATTTCTAATTTGGATATATCCATTGATGATTTAGAAATTGAATTTCTTCATTTGTATAGAGAAATTGACATAACTTCAATATTCTAATAATATAACCACACATAATATGATAATTGAAATGGAATTATAAACAAGATGCAGAAAATTGTTGAAATGTGTTCCTTTTTAAACCATTACATTTTTATCATTACATGTTTCTTTGACTGAATATAGTTTACCAATTTGTATTACAAAAGGTTGATTTAGGGTACAATTATATACTTCACATTACATTTACTCTATTTGTATTACATCATGTCAGATCTCTTTGCATGTGACTTACATGCATAAATATACTATAACAAAGATAAGAATTCTATTAATTGAAATTATATTTGGAAGAAAAACACAAATTTAGTAATACAAACATGCATCTTGTAACTGAAACAAATATTCAATAATATGGACTTTTACCTCATATTTTCCTACTGATGACATCCCTTTTTTCCTGTTTACATTTTATCATGACATGATTCTTTGACAGAATACAACTTACCACGTTGTATTATAAAAAGTTCATTTAGGGTACAATTATGTAGTTCACATTACATTTACTCCATTCGTATTACAACATGTCAGTTCTCTTTGTGAATATGAATTACATGCATAAACACAATAGACTACATGTGATTTGTTCTCCCAATAGCAAAATGCTATTTTAGTGGAAGGTGTAAGGAGAGTATCAATATCAGTAGCTACTTTTTAAGGAGAAAAGGCTTAAGAGTATAAATATGAGATAACTAGAATAATGGATTTTACCTCTGGATTTACTGACCATCATTTTCCCTTCATGTCAACCATCTCTCGATTACCTCCTTTATCTTCTTCCAATTCATCAACACTCCTCTTCTCATTAATTTCTTTTCCATTATCATTTGAATCTGTGTCTACCCTACTGTATCTTTTTCAATTGTTCCCTCATTTGTGTGAACCCCTTTATCAGAACTGTCAAGAGCTTATGGCTCTTTGTGAGCTTTCTTTACAAATATAACCTCGACAAAATTGGCATTACTGTCAGCCCTACCTTCATCTTGCATAGGAACTGCGGCTCCTTTGGTATGCCCCTTGATTTTCCCATAAATGTAATTTGAATGGGGAAAGAGGAAAGATGAATTGAGAATGAAGTAAGTTGGAATCGATTTTACTGGAAAGGAGAAAGGTGTAGGACAAATCAAGTTTAATTAAAACATAGGGTACCTTTCTGTCTTCTTGACGATTCCAAGCAGCAACGGAGCCGAGTGTGGCAGATTATTGCTGTGGAGCCGAGCCTTTGCTAACTCCTCTTCCTATGAAACTCCTCAAACAATGATCGTACACCTCGACAAAATCTTCTCTGCATGGATTCCCTCTTCTGCGTTCCTCCACAACAGATTCTCTACGGTACACTTCACTCTCTGCAAAGGCTCTAGTATAATGTCATTAGGAAGAGCAGGGGTATTATGAAGGCATGGGTAACTAAAATTAATCTACCTACGCGGCCAGTAAATACATGCCATATATATACACACACACACACACACACACACACACACATATATATATATATATACATATATATATATATATATATATATACATATATATATATATATATATATATATATCCCATTCATTCGCTACCTGTATGGGTAACTAACCTTAGTTACCCGTGCATCTATTTTGTAATAGGAAGATACATATTCGTAATGAGATAGATATTGTTTGTAATGTGATGACCAAATTTATAATACAAACACTCATTTTGTATTACACGTTTGGTTACAGTAAAAATGATATTTATGACAGTAGTTTATGCTATAATACAAAATGAGTATTTGTATTATAAATTTGGTCATCTCATTACAAAAGTTGTCTATCTCATTACAAACATGTACCTTTCTATTATAAAATAGATCCACAAGTAACTAAAGTTAGTTACTTGCACGAGTAGTGAATATATACCTATATATATGTATATATGTGTGTGTATGTATATATATGTGTATCAGTGTATATATATATATCTATATATGTATTTATATTTATATATGTATATATGTATATATATATATGTATGGCCAATCATTCGCTACCCGTATGGGTAACTAACTTTAGTTACTTGTGGATCTATTTTGTAATAGAAAGGTACTTGTTTGTAATGAGACAAACATCGTTTGTAATGAGATGACCAAATTCGTAATACAAACATTCATTTTGTATTACAACACAAACTACTATCATAAATATCATTTTTACTGTAATTAGACATGTAATACAAAACGAGTGTTTGTATTACAAATTTGGTCATCTCATTACAAAATTCGTTTGTCTCATTACAAACAAGTATATTTCTATTACAAAATAGATCCGCGTGTAACTAAAGTTAGTTACCAATGCGAGTAGTGAATATATACCCTATATATGTATATATATAAACACACACACATATATATAGAGAGAATAAGGGTATAATGCACTCAAGTGTACTAATCACATCGTGTAAGCTAATGGCATTTGCTATGTTGACTACGTTTTTAAAAATCTAATCTATTGATCTTCATGGTTACAATACTCAATATTATAAACATGAGAGTTTTACGTCAAAATAAAAGACAAGCAGGCAACAAGGTGTACCGCTAGTCCTTTTTGGATGGAAAAATCAATCCTTTAAAACACTACATCCATACACTTAGGAGCCACAACATTACTATTCATAACTTTTTGGACCCTCTTCATAAGCTCCACAACTTCTGGTCTAATAATAATAGGTCACATATAAAATTTGAGCCCATTTAGATGAGCGTAAGTCACTCATCCAAGGACAGAAAATTAGACGACAAAACTAATTTGAAATGTATGATTTTGGCCCCCTTTAGATGAATGACCTATAAGTGTTCAAATGAATTGAAATTTATTATGTAGTATGGTTCATTAGATATTTAAGAAGATCAATAGTTTAGCTTTCCAAAATAATTTCTCTATGATAGAAAATGACTGAGGTATACAACGTCTCTGGTACACTCGAGTGTATTCCAATTTTACTCTCTTTATACCTATGTTTTTGTACATTTTGTGCAATTGTAGCTAGTCCCAAGCTTGAGTAAAGGAGGAGGGTTGGTGGTAGGTTGAAAACCAACCATAAAAACTTTATCACTCTTTCCATGACATGGATCCCTATAAAAATTTCTTTGGAGCGTCCCTACCTAGCGACGTGTTGCATCGGCACCCCGGTGCAATGATAAATATGCAAGGGGTTTCGACATAGCGGTGCCCGATTGTGTTGAAGGACAGATAAGGGCGTCCACATCTTGGATGGGTGTGGGTAAAGAAGCTAGTCCTGTTGCATCATCACTCGGATGTAGTGAAAAATGTGTAAGGGTTTCTACATCTTGGATGTGTGTGGGTAAAAAAGCTAGTCTCACCACATCATTGCCCATATGTAGTGAACAAAGTGCAAGGGAAACATTTTCGACGAAGGCAGGTAAAGAATCAAGTTCAACAAAAAAATAATTAGAATTAGTTCTTGGAATATTGACTCTTTGATAGGGAAATCTTTGCAGATAATGGATACCACGTTGAGAAGAAAAGTCACTATAAATTGTTTGTAGGAAACAAAATAGATAGGGGAATGATGTAGAGAGATTGGAGACATAGAATGTAAAATCTAGTATACAGGTACTGATAAACATAGAAATGACATAGGTATCATTGTTGATAAGATGTTGAAGGATGATGTCGTCAAGATCATAAGGATGAGTGATAGAATCATAGCTATCAAGGTTGTTCTTGTAGGAAATATTTTTAACATTTTTCACGCTTATGCCCCCAAAGTTGGCCTTAGCGAGGATGCTAAGAAGGATTTTTGGGATGACATGGATGAATTGATGTAGGGAACCTGACAGAGGAGAAGATTATTATTTGGAGTGATTTAAATGGCCGTGTGGAGAGTAGTAATGCTGGATATGAGAGAGTTCATGGTGGTTTTGGTTATGGAAGAAGAAACGGAGAAGGAGAGAGGATATTAGATTTTGTAGTTGCATATGATATGATTTTGGCAAACACCCATTTTAAGAAAAGAGAATCTCATAAGATTACTTTCAAGAGTGGGCACAATTGTAGCCAAATCGATTACCTCCTTACGAGGCGGGTGGATTGTAATATATGCAAGGATTGTAAAGTGATTCCTAGCAAAGAACTCATGACCCAACATAGGTTGGTGGTTTGACATTAACATGAAGATCAATAAAGGCAAGCATAACAAAAATCAAGATACCAGGATCAAGTGGTGGAATCTTAAAGGAGAAAAGAAGTTGACTTTCCATGATAAACTCCTCAAGGAGGGAAATTGGAACCTAGAGTCTAATGTTAACACTATGTGGCATAGCATGAGCTCCTGCATAACAAAAATTTCAAAGAGGTTTTGGGGGAGTCCAAAGGTTGTGGGCCTCCACAAAAAGAGACTTGGTGGTGGAATGATGAAGTATAAAAGTCTATTAAATTGAAAAGGGGAGATCTATAGGAGCTTGCCCAAATATCAAGATGATGCAACATTTCAAAGATACAAGCTAGCAAAGAAAGAAGCTAAAAAGGTTGTTCGGGAGGCAAGGTCTAGATACTTTGATGATATTTATAAGAAATTGGACACAAGAGAGGGGGCAAAAGATATATATATAAAATGTCTCATATAAGAGAAAGGAAAGGAAGAGACTTGAGTCAAATGAAATGCACTAAGAATGAAGATGATAGAGTGTTGGTGAAGGATGATGAAATCAAGAACTGGTGGAGAAATTACTTCCATAAGCTTTTCAATAGAGATACTGCAAATAATGTTAGAGACTCGTGTGACATGGATAAAAGAGATATCATTTACACCTGACGAGTTTCACCATTTGAGGTCAAGAATGCTTTGAAAAAGATGAAAATGAGAAAGGCATGCGGCCCACACAGTATTCCCATTGATGTATGGAAGAGTATGGGGGATGAAGGAGTTATGTGGTTAACAAAGTTCTTTAACAAGATCATGAAGACCAAGAAGATGTCATATGAGTGGAGAAATAGTACTATAGTCCCCATCTACAAGAACAAAGGTGATGTGTAGAGTTGCACAAACTATAGAGGTATCAAGTTGATGAGTCACACAATGAAGCTTTGGGAAAGGATTATTGAGCAGAGGCTCAGATCTATAACACATATATCAAAAAACCAATTTGGTTTCATGCCTGGAAGATCAACAACAAATGCTATTTTTCCTAATTAGGAGACTTATGGAGAATTATAGAGAAAACAAAAGATATCTTCATATGGTGTTTATTGATTTGGAAAAGGCTTATGATTGAGTAGCTAGAGAAGTGTTGTGGATGGTCTTGAAGAAAAAGGGTGTGCCAATCCAATACATTGACTTGATCAAAGACATGTATGATAGTTCTACTGCTAGTGTGAAGACTCTTGGAGGAGAGACACCAATGTTTCCTATAACATTTTGGGGTACACTAAGGATCCACACTTAGCCCATATATGTTCGTTCTTGTTATGGATGAGTTGACAAAGAATGTTCAGGATGATATCTCTTGGTGTATGTTATTTGCTAATGATATAGTTTTGATTGAAGAAATTACAGATGGATTGAATGATAAAGTTGAACCTTGGAGAAATGCATTGGAATCAAATGGATTGATGATTAGCAAGAGAAAAACTGAGTATATGCATTGCAATTTCAGCCAATCTTGCAGTGTGAATGATGGAGCCAAGTTAGATAGAGTAGATATACCAAAATGTGATAAATTCTATTATTTGGGTTCTATTATTCAAATAGATGGGGATGCTCAAAATGACGTTTCTCAGCAAATGGAGTTATGTGATCAGAAGATCCCCTCTTAGGTAAAAAAGTAAGTTTTATAGAACTATACGACCAACCATGCTCTACGGGAGTGAATGTTGGGCGGTAAAGAACCAAGGTGTCAGCAAGATGAACGTGGCTGAAATGCGTATGCTGAGATGGATGTGTGGGAAGACAAGAAAAGATCGCCTCAGAAATGACTATATCAGGAATAAAGTAGAGGTGGCGAGCATTGAGGACAAGTTGTGCGAGGGCCGACTCAGATGGTACAAATACGTGCAACACAGACCGACTAATGCGCCTATATGAAATAATGCTATTGAGTCAAGCATAATAAATAGAAGAAGAGGAAGGCCTAAATTAACATGGGATGAGCTTATAAAGAGAAATTTTGAATCTCTACATCTTAACAAGAATATGGCCCATGATAGAGCTGAATAAAAATGTAGGATCCATGTAGCCGACTCCAACATAGTTGGAACTGAGGCTTAGATGATATATATATATATATATGTGTGTGTGTGTATATATATATATGAGTCAGGCTAGTGTACACTCGAGTGTACCGGAGGCACCGTACACCTCAGTCATTTTTAAAGATAGAGTAACTTTTTGAAATATCTAAACTGTTGATCTTCTTAATTGTCTTAAGAACCTACTATATAATAAAATTTAGTTCATTTGGACACTTATAGGTCGTGCATATAAAGGACCCAAAAATTATGCATTTCAAATTAGTTTTGTGCGTCGATTTTGTTGTCCTTAGATGAGTGACTTATACTCATCCAAATGAGCACAAATTTTATGTGGCCTATTATTATTGTAACCATGAAGATCAATGGATTATATTTTGGAAAAATATGGTCTAGATAGGCAAACACCATTGAGGTGTATGACGTGATTTGTACACTCGAGTGTATTCTAGCATATATATATATATATATATATATATATATATATATATATATATATATATATATATATAAGCTTATCGTTAGTACCCCCGTGGTAACCTGAAATTCGCTACCCGTGCTGCCCAAAAAGTAACTATTTGGTCAGAAAAGTAATTCAATGAACAAAAAAGTAATAATATTGACTAAAAAATAACTATTCGACTCTCAAAGTAAAACTGGTCTGAATACAAGTAAAAATTCCATAATAAATATATAATTATATATTTGTTACAACTGTTACAAATGTAACTGTTTATGTATGAGAAGTGACTGTTTACGTGGTAAAGTAACCCTCTACATGTGTAAAGTAAGAAAATCTACAACTGTTACAAATGTAACTGTTTATGCATGAAAAGTGATTGTTTATGTGGTAAAGTAACCCTCTACATGTGTAAAATAAGAAAATCTACAACTGTTACAAATGTAACTGTTCATGCATGAAAAGTGACTGTTTACGTGGTAAAGTAACACTCTACATGTATAAAGTAAGAAAATCTAGAAAAATTAACCAAATATGAGCGGATAGCTATCCAAGTAATTATCTTTAAATATGTAATTATATAATTGTTATAGTTGTCACAAATATAACTGTTTATGCATGAAAAATAACATTTTTTCAAGTAAAGTAACTCTCTACATGTGTTAAGTAAAAAATTCCAAAAAAGTAAGGATGTAGAGTGGGTGGCTACCCGCACGGGCAATGAATGAACGCATATATATAGTTTTTCAAATTAAACCGATGACAAAAATGAGCTTCCCGTTCTTCAACTCCTATGTTGTGACAAATTCTCTTTATCAACTTGTTATGAATACCATTGTTTGGACTACGGCTACTTCTAAAAATATTAGATACGTAATACTTGCCGTGAAGTGAGCTGCTCGAACAAATGAAGAAACACAAAAAATTACTAGGGAATGGGATACAAGAGGATGCTGGTTCCTTGTAATTTGCCGCGCCCTTATCACTTTTTGTAATGGTATTACCTACAGGAGTTGCTACAATTATGCTCGCATGCGGTTAATATGCAAAGATAATTAAATTACAGTTTTCATAAAGAGTTGGAGCTTCCTGTATTCTTTGTACTTGAATATTATATTTCTTGAAAGAGCGCATGGACAACCATATTAATGATTAGACACCAGTCTTCTTAACTATCAGAAATTTGGACAAGCATGCCCCAAGATTTCTAGTAATGCTCCTCATAGGCCATTATGCTTTCACGATGCCAAGAGCAACATTGCACAATTGAACTGGACCGGAACCCGGTCGTCAAAGCGCACATGCACATGTTGACATAATAATGTTCAAACATCTATACTACTATAAAAAGAACGAGTTTGATGCTGCTTTCTTCTCTCCTTTTTTTAAGGAATTTTACTCCTACAAATATTTATTCTCACACTCTCTTATTAACTTTTATTATTTTTAATTCTATATTTCTCTCTCCATCTCATGGAAACGGTTCTTTGATTCCCTCCTTTCAAACAACCAACACAAATATCTTTTACCGTAGGAACTTTTCACGGATGAATCCTCTCCCCGCATATTTCAAATAAATTTTATATGTCACGTGCATGTGCACGTGTGCGTTCACTAGTCTATATATATATAAGGCGCCTGGAACTCGGCCATTATGCTTTGACGAGGCCAAGAGCAACATTGCATATCTATCTTAACTGTAGGTCTGCCTTCTAGTTTCCTTTCTCTTTCCTTTATTAAAATGTGTGACATTTAACATCCTTCACCCGCCACTACTTCTCTCTTGCTCATAGTTTCACTTTCTTTCTCCTTGCTATCTCTGGTTCCTTCGGCTTTCCGCCCAGCATAGTTTCTTGAGAGCTCGATGACATCTATTTGGCAAAGTGGAGCAGTGCCGACATTGTACCTAGAATCTTCGGTCCTTTGCGTCGGGGCTCTGACCGGAAGGATCCGCCCAGGGACGATCCTGATCCTCTTCCCCAAAACCCTCGCTGTCGCCTTGGACGGAGGAAGAAGCAGGCTCGATCAATTGGAGCAGTCTTCGCAATCCCTCCTCGGTTCTCTGCCAGACGGCAGCAACAGGATGGGCGTCGGGAACCAAGGACGCCGTCTGGTCACCGCGCCGGCGGCGTGATGGTAGCAAGCGTGCTGGAAGTTTCAACGACCTCCTTTGCTGCTGCTACTCCTCCTCTTCATGGTGCAGCGCCCCTCCTCCGCAGGTATCGCTCCCTCCATCTAAGATCTCTTGCTCTCGCTCCTTCTATAGTCTGTATTACCCCATTTATTACCTGCCACTTCAGTACCGTCGGTTCTCCGACCTGGAGCGAAAGCAAAACCCTTGGACTTGTTTGACCTCCCGTGAATTCCCTGATATGGTGGTGTGCAGTGCGCCTGTTTCTAAACCACGATATGAAGTTATTTTGTATCACCAAACAAAATATAAAACAGGAGACTTTTTCTGAAATTAATCTGCCATGTGAGCCCACCAAGAGGAGGCCAGGACTGAAGTACTGAAATATATATAAATAAAAATCACTAAATAAAAACCGCATCTTCTTTTACTGAGAAAATAATAGTTAACTCACTTCTTAAGAAATCTTGTTGCTCCCGTCTGTTTGCACGCATGTTGCGTCATGAAATGCGAACACTGTAGCCTCCTTTGACTTTCTGACCACGATTCCATACAAATATCTATCAGCCCCATCAGCAGCCCACACACTCAGGCGAGTCGTCGCCCGACCGTACTCGTCGCTGCCCGCCAGGTACCAAGCCCGCCACGTAAATGATCAGTACCTCTTTTTCAGGGAAATCACGGGAATAAAGAAGGCGAAAAAGCCGGCTGAAAAAGAAAAGGTAGTAACCCCACGATTGAACTCCTCTGTTTCAGTCTCAAAGTCCATTATAGCTGCTGATCAGTCTCCCTCAGTATAATACCCCAAACTCGTCAACACTCTAAAAACTGCCGCCGCCCCCTCGACACGTCTTCCTTTGCCCTGTTTTGGTTTCTCGGTTTAGGTGTTAGCACGGCAATACTGTCTCCTTCCGCTCTTTTAGTTCCGTGAACGGCAAGAAGCTCTACTCCACTGTCCGTCGCGGCCTTGATTGCTTGATTAGGAAGGTTGGTGACTAAATCCGTTGCATGCGAGAGCAACTCTGTATGTTGAGCTTTCTTCTCTAGATTAAGGTATGTAAAGTGCAACCCGCGAATTTGTTTTGGGTGTTCCCGTATGGCCAGAATTAGACACCGGAGTGTATGACATCTCTCATCATTTGCTGTTTTTGTTGATCGACTGCAGTGTCAAATTGATGATTAGTAAACCAAGCTTATATAGTGCAGTTGTCTTGGTATTAATATATGATACCCTGTTTATAAGTATTTGGGCAATAAGTACTCTCCCCAATGATAGTAAGATCTTCCTCGTATCGATATTATACCCTGAATATATACTCACCGCGACCTGCATAAAATATGCATACGATTGAACTTGTTCGTCCCAGTCAGTTTTTCTCTCTCTCTCTCTCTTTATATTACTAAACTTGGGCCTGCTTGTGTACTTTGGGAAAAATTCCACAAGTTGCCATCGCAAAGTAATCTTAAAAATTAAATGAAAAACAATTCAAGTGAACTGGAAACATTTAGATAATCTGTTGTCATCAACAAACGTGTTAAAGTAGTGTGATTAACAAGACTAATACTGTATATCGATTTTTTTTAAATCTCTATTTACCACAAGCTGCACATTGGACAAGACTTATGTTTACCTTTTAATAAATGCTTGATTATATGACGAAGCCCTTACTTGTGTAGTGCTTATGGTCCAGCTAGCTAAAATGTTACTATGTAGGAGTTTGGGCAATAAGTACTCTCCCCTATGATATTAAGATTTTCATTGTATCAATATTATACCCTGTTTATACACTCACTGTGGCCTGCATAAACTATGCATAGGATCAAACTTGTTTATCCTAATCTGTTTTTCTGTCTCTTTAAAATAATAAATATATCAATGGCTCCTTCCTTGGGCTTGCTTGTGTAGTTTGAGAAAAATCACACAAGTTACCATCGTAAAATAACCTTAAAAACTAAATGAAAAACAATTCAAGTGAGCTGGAAAAATATACATAATCTGTTGTCATTACCAAACGTGTTAAAGTAGTAACAAGTATAATACTGTATATCGACTTTATGTCTTATCTCTACGTTACCACAAGCTGCACATGGACAAGGCTTACTTTTACCTTTTCATAAATGTTTGATTATATGAGGAAGCCCTTATTTCTGTAGTAATTGTGGTCCAGCTAGCTAAAATGTTACTATGTAGGTGTTTGGGCAATAAGTACTCTCCCCTATGATAGTAAGATTTTCATTGTATCAATGTTATACCCTGTTTATACACTCACCGTGGCCTGCATAAACTATGCATAGGATCGAACTTGCTCATCCTAATATGTTTTTCTTTCTCTTTAAAGTACTAAATATATCAATGACTCCTTCCTTGGGCCTGCATATGTACTTTGAGAAAAATCCCGCAAGTTACCATCATAAAATAACCTTAAAAACTAAATGAAAAACAAATCAAGTGTGCTGGAAAAATATAGATAATCTGTTGTCATTACCAAACGTGTTAGTGTGATTAACAAGTCTAATACTGTATATCGACTTTCTTATCTCTATGTTACCACAAGCTGCACATGGACAAGACTTACTTTTACCTTTTCATAAATGCTTGATTATATGGTGAAGCCCTTATTTCTGTGGTGATTGTGGTCCAGCTAGCTAAAATGTGACTATGTATTGTAGATGCTTTGATGTGATTTTGTGGTATCTTGATGGCAGTCATAAGCATATAGCTGTGATGACTGGAAGTCTATATCAATGTTGATGTGTTTGTAACTTTGTATGTTACTGTTTGTGGCATTCCAAGGAGTTGTAGATCTAAGTGCTACGTGCAGCTCATTGCTGCCTATAAGTATATATGCATTAAGTGTGGGGACCTGTTGCTAGTATGGGAATAAATACCTACTAAGGTGAGACTAAACATTTGTCTTGAAAACTAACACAAGTCACTCAACACACCCCCTTAAGCTAGAGTACTCACATCAAGTAGGGCTAGCTTGCTACTTATATTCTGAAAAAGAGATGGAGGCAGAGGCTCAGTAAGAAAATTGTGCCATTTGAGTCATGTGAATATATTTAGTTATCTTCCTTGACATGATAAAGATTTCTTACAAAATGATAGCTTGGCTCAATATGTTTAGTCCACTGTGGAACACATGATTATGGGCTTTATGACTTGCAACTTAATTATCCACATCATGATTGTTAGGTACTAGGAAGCACAGATACGGATACGTATCCGATACGAGTACGGGTACGGATATGGGGAAATGACAATTTTTGAAAATATAGGATACGGGTACATCATGGATACGACAATTTTTTAATATTTATTTTAATATTTTAAAAATAAACAATATTTATTTTAAAAATAGATGAAGACAATCAAATTTCATTAAAAAATCACAATATTTCTAAAGAAAATGGAAACCAATACCATAATATCAAACAATGATTTAAAATGGGGTCTTTCATTCATATTAATGTGAGACAGGAGTTACAAAAAGACATGATAATATCATATTCTAAAGCTTATTCATTTCATGTAACATGTAATGTTGTGTTGTAAAGTGAGTTGTGTCATCTGTGATACCAAACTATCTTCTTTCATGTATGGCTAGCTACTATGAAGCACGGATATAGATACAGAAATGGATACGGGTACGGTACGAGGATATGCCAATTTTTGAAAATATAAGATACAAGTACATGGATACAACAATTTGTCAAATGTTTATTTTAAATTTTTGACAAGAAATACCAATTTCATTCTCAAATCACAATACAATAGGGGGAGTCTAGAGTTGGAAGTCACATGGTTTTGGGATTTTGAGGGATCACACGAGTGGGGTGCTCTCTTGGCTGCTAAATGGGTTGGTTGTATCCTGGCTGCATTGAGGTCATATCATGCTAATAAAAAAAAGAATACGGCTTAAGAAGTATTTGGTATGTATTAGAGAGTATCTAGGGAGTATTTGTATCAAATATGCATTCAATACTGGTAGGACACCTATTTTGGAGTATCGGTGCTTGGAAGTTCTTTAAAAAGTGAAATCAAAAGAAAAGACGAGGTACAAACAATAAAGAGAAGGAAGATTGGCATTTAGCAAGAGGAATGGTGACTAACCTTGAACTACTTCAAGGAAGCAACTATGACAACCTTGCTGCAAGCTACTACTTAGTAGAGAGGGTTGAGAGTCTTGAGACATGAGCTGATGTCAAATGCTAATCAAGCAATTTCATGCCCAGATATTTTTTTTCTCTAATTTTTACTGACTGGATACGGCTTGGATACGGATGGATACAGATTAGGAGTATCCGATACGTATCCAGGAGTATCCACAGAGTATTGGTATCCGATATGTATCAGATACGGGTACGTCATCTGTTTTGGAGTATCCGTGCTTCATAGGTTAGGTAGTATGCAGGGATTCCCAACTCAATTAGGATGGTTTGCAGTCATCGAAGTTTGCAATAAGCATGGGGCATTTCTCGATAATCTATCTCAGTGTTGGATCAAGCAACTACATGTTTTTTTACTTCTTCGCTTGTTACCAAAGTGTCCAAGAAGGAATGCACAAGGGTCAGATGTAGATCGTCTATATATCACATCTCTTGCCCAATCAACATCATAAAATTTGACTAACAAGGATCCATTTTGTGTCAATTTAGTCAATTTAGCTTATTTTGGGGCAATTTTAACTATCTCAAAACCCTAGAACTTCAAGACAACTTAGGTTTTGTTTTCAAACTTCTAATCTGTTAAAATACATGTCTTTTTAGGTGGATAAAAATTCCATTCATGCCTCATTTACGAAACATATCAAATCACCCTCCCAAAAGCTCCGAATTCTGATGAATTCTAATCTAAAACACTTTGAAACAACATATCAACATGTAACAAATGGTATTAATAGATAATTTATGCTTGTCTTAAGTTATCATCTCGCTAATTAACAAATATGTGAAGGTTAGATCAGGTTGGGGTTTATCATATTTTAGCTGAAATTAGCATAAATTAGGATTTACATGCTACCATTAGGTAAATATCTAAATATACGGGTTTCCTTGTACCTTAATCATTCATAATCATAATTGAAGGTTTCATCTAACATTAATATGGATTTAAATCTTTTACCTTTTCATAAATGTTTGATTATATGAGGAAGCCCTTATTTCTGTAGTAATTGTGGTCCAGCTAGCTAAAATGTTACTATGTAGGTGTTTGGGCAATAAGTACTCTCCCCTATGATAGTAAGATTTTCATTGTATCAATGTTATACCCTGTTTATACACTCACCGTGGCCTGCATAAACTATGCATAGGATCGAACTTGTTTATCCTAATCTGTTTTTCTTTCTCTTTAAAGTACTAAATATATCAATGACTCCTTCCTTGGGCCTGCTTATGTACTTTGAGAAAAATCCCACAAGTTACCATCATAAAATAACCTTAAAAACTAAATGAAAAACAATTCAAGTGAGCCGGAAAAATATAGATAATCTGTTGTCATTACGAAACGTGTTAAAGTAGTGTGATTAACAAGTCTACTACTGTATATCGACTTTATGTCTTATCTCCAATGTTTTTGAAAGTGGGAAGCGGGAGGCGTGCGGAGAGCACCTTGTGGCCGCTTGAGCGCCAGGCGGGCGCTTTTTGAAAAAGCGGATACTGAAATTATTCTATAATTTGATAAAAAGATATACATGTTTGATTATAAGTTATATATATATATATATATATATATATATATATATATATATATATATATATATATATATATATGTTCTCATTCAATTTATGCAGGATATATTCTGTAATATTTGTTTTAGACTTATCTATACAGCCTACACAACAAAATAAAGCACCCAGATAGTTTTTAACACAGTTGTAATATGGTATTTGGGTATTACTAATACCCAAATTGTTTACTTTTACTGTAGTGAATATATTTATAACTATATATACTAAAATGCAGTAAGCAGTAGAAGATATATAATGTATTAATGTAGCTTATGCAGTAAACAAATAGAATATATATAATGTTTTTCATTAATATCCAGTAAAAAATAGAATATATATTACACTATAGAATGTATTAGTACATTATAGTTATATAAGGTAGAAAGGTAAAGAAATACAATTTGCAGTAGATAAGTTTATATTTATGTATGTATTATTGTATTATAAAATGTATTATACAGTAATGTTTCATATTAAACAGTGTACAGAAGCAATGTATTACATTATTACAGACTTCTAGTATTGCACATTATATTACATGGTAATATAGTCACTCATGCACATAGATAGATACTAGGAAAGTCAATATATAGTAGCAGCAACAACATTTGATTAGAAAAAAATGAAAAAAGAAAGCAATTGTACAAAAATCCAGCGCCTAAAATTTAGGCGGCCAAAAGCGGGCGGCCAAAATAAAGAATCAGGCGGGCAAATAGGCGGGCCAGGCGGGTTTAGGCGGCCGCTTAATGGGCTGCCGCCTGAGTGGCCGCTCAAGGCTGTAACCAGGCGGTTGAGCCTCCTGGCCGCTCAAGCGGCCGCTTAGGCGGGCGCCTGGGGCGCTTTTCAAAACAATGCTTATCTCAATGTTACCACAAGCTGCACATGGACAAGACTTACTTTTACCTTTTCATAAATGCTTGATTATATGATGAAGCCCTTATTTCTTTGGTAATTGTGGTCCAGCTAGCTAAAATGTTACTATGTATTTTAGGTGTTTCGATGTGATTTTGTGGTATCTTGATGGCAGTCATAAGCATATAGCTGTGATGACTGGAAGTCTATATCAATGTTGATGTGATTGTAACTTTGTATGTTGCTGTTTGTGGCATTCCAAGGAGTTGTAGATCTAAGTGCTACGTGCAGCTTATTGCTGCCTATAAGTATATATGCATTAAGTAAGTGCGGGGACCTTTTGCTAGTATGGGAATAAATACCTACTAAGGTTAAACTAAACATTTGTCTTGAAAACTAACACAAATCACTCAACACACCCCCTTAAGCTAGAGTACTCACATCAAGCAGGGCTAGCTTGCTACTTATATTCTGAAAAAGAGATGGAGGCAGAGGCTCAGTAAGAAAATTGTGCCATTTGAGTCATGTGAACATATGAAGTTATCTTCCTTGACATGATAAAGATTTCTTACAAAATGATAGCTTGGCTCAATATGTTTAGTCCACTGTGGAACACATGATTATGGGCTTTATGACTTGCAACTTAATTATCCACATCATGATTGTTAGGTAGTATGCAGGGATTCCAACTCACTTGGGATGGTTTGCAGTCATCGAATTTTGCAACAAGCATGGGGCATTTCCTAGGAAGCACGGACACAGACACGGACACGGACACGGGACACGGAAATTTTTAAAAATGTAGGACACGGACACAGGGCCGGACACGGCAAATTGTTTTTTCCACATATATATGTATGCATTATTGATGTATAAACACATTCTATTATAGAAATTTAATTGTGGAGTTTGCATTTCATTTACTTAAAAGACATACAATCATCCATCAAACACATTCATCCAAATAGGAAAAACCCATCAGATACAACAAGCATGGCCTAGTGATATTTATAAATTTATGTAAACGCATTCATGTCCATGCTTCCAATCAATTAAATCAAATTGTCAATTTAAATCATAACGCAATGACTTTTGAACAGTAAATAAACAATAATTAGACCAATTCAACAATAAAGAAATCCAACTCAGAATGATGTATGATTAAATACAGTAAATACTACAGATTTGTATAACATAACTGAACCAACAACAGCAATTATTGTTAACATTATAACAAAACAGAAGAAAAAGACTTATTAGAAAAATTGGGCATAGATTGATAGAGGGGCAGGATTACAGTAAGAAAACAACGAAAATTTGGAGTGAAATTGAGGAGAAGGGGAGCAAATATCGGTGGGTTAGGGAACATGGACGGGTTTAGTCTTTTTTCCTAACATAACTGGACCTGGATGTGGCTGGGCTGGGTCAGCCGTGTCCAAGCCGTGTCCCAGCCGTGTCCTAGCCGTGTCCAAGTCAAAAACTCTTCAAAAAAAAGTTGGACACTCCGGGGCCGTGTCCACCGCGTGTCCAGCCGTGTCCACCGCGTGTCCAGCCGTGTCCACGGCGTGTCCGCATCCGACACGCGGCAGACACGACCACGACACCTCCCGGGAAGTGTCTGTGCTTCCTAGGGCATTTCTCGATAATCTATCTCAGTGTTGGATCTAGCAACTACATGTTGTTTTTTACTTCTTCGCTTGTTACCAAAGTGTCCAAGAAGGAATGCACAAGGGCCAGATGTAGATCGTCTATATATCACATCTCTTGCCAATCAACATCATAAAATTTGACCAACAAGGATCCATTTTGTGTCAGTTTTGTCAATTTGGCTTATTTTGGGGCAATTTAAACTATCTCAAAACCCTAGAACTTCAAGACAACTTAGGTTTTGTTTTCAAACTTCTAATATGTTAAATACATGTCTTATTAGGTAGATAAAAATTCCATTCATGCCTCATTCACGAAACATATCAAATCACCCTCCCAAAAGCTCCGAATTTCGATGAATTCTAATCTAAAACAGTTTGAAACATCATATCAACATGTCACAAATGGTATTAATAGATAATTTATGCCCGTCTTAAGTTATCATCTCACTAATTAACAAATATGTGAAGGTTAGAGTAGGTTGGGGTTATATCATATTTTAGCTGAAATTAGCATAAATTAGGGTTTACACGCTACCATTAGGTAAATATATAAATATTAAGAAGTGGGACAAACCAAAAGCGGTGCCGCTCTCTCTCTCTAGGGCTTCGCTCCCCCTTCTCTCTAGTCACCCCCGGCGGCTGCCGCTGGGGGGAGGGACGCTTCTTCGGCGTTTCCTCCCCCTGACCTTCAACAAACGCGGTGAGGTCGCTGTGATGAGAAGCTTAGGAGCGTTTCTCTGGAGACGAGAGCTGGTCGGAGTTGCTGGCGCCTACTCGGAAGATTTGGGGTGAAGGAGGTGTGACGCGCCACGAGGAGTCGTGATCTGGGCCAGAGGTGGCGATTCGACCATGTCGAACTCTGCTCCGTTCAAGTGTGACGGGTGGAGAGAGGCCGCTCTCAGCCAGAACTGGGATCGTGTTGCTGCTCCACCACGCTAGGGTCGGGAAGGGGTTCCTCTCTTCGTCTCCAGTACCTTCTCCTCGTTTCCTCCGTGTGAACCCTGGTTTACCCAGGCTGCTGACGGCCATGATTCCGACCAGGCTCATGCCTTGGTGGATACGGCGGCAGTAGGGAGCCTCGTTGGGTGGATTGGTCCTCCTCTGTCCGCTTGGCGGGTGTCCCCTCCTACTGCCGTTTACATGGAGGTGCGTTCCTCTCGGCAGGGTGCCTGATTTCTGCAACTGCGGGTTGGGGCTCGTGCAACCTGGAATGCAGCCCGAGACAGTGTGTTCATCGCGTGATGGTGCATCTTCAAGGTGCCCGGGGCTCCTCGTTTCATCGTCCTCTGCACAGGGGGATCGAAGTGACAAGGCGGCAGCTGATTCCAGCTTGGTGTCTAGAGAGGCCTATCCTGCCGTTGCAGCTCCGGGTGCACACCAGGCGTTCGACGGCAGTCCAACCTCCAACCATTTGAGACGGACACCTTCAAGGTGTTTGACGAAAAGCCTCAGTTTGTTAAAATGTTGTTGTGCAAACAACAACTGACAGGCCATTTCATGGTGCTTCATATTTGATTCTCATTGCAGCTATGATCCTGGAAGATGGCGATGAAGGGAGGTTTTCTGTTCGAGTTCTGCTTCATTATTTGTGGGTGCTTGTTAAAGCAGTGAAGGGTAGCTTGGACGGTCTCCTCTCTGACTCATTATGTTCCTGTTTGAGCAGTCGTGGTGTTTTTCTTGTATGATTTGCTGAGGTTTCTTAGATGTATTCGAGGGGGGGTGCTGTTTCTTCCCCTCTTTGGCCCTCTTGCTGTGCAGCGTGAAGAGAAGAAGAGAAAAGCAGGCCTCTAAGCAGAGGACTTGTTCTGGTTGGGATGACCTCGATTTCTGGTTCGCCTAGTTCAATGTGGCTGGTTGGAGTCCTCTCCTGTAACCACTGATTTAAAAAGCGGCTGAAGCGGACGCTGTAGCGGCCGCTGAAGCGGCCTAGCTGATTTGCTGCTGCGATATAGCCAAAGGCGGAAAAAAAGCGTTTCACTGTGTAGCGGGCGCGTTGGGCCGCTTTAGCGGGTTGTGGGCCGCTGTAGCGGCTATAGCGGGCGCTTTGTGACAATATTACTGATATTTACTCTCCGTTTCACCTAACAACGCGACTCCTCGATACTCCTGGACTCCTTTTCCCATTCCGAACCGTGCGCAACCGCAACCGCTGCCCTAGGCTCCAGCCATGGTTCCGGATGAGGAGAGGACTCTCCTCAACTCATTCTGCGGAACTAAGCTCTCCCACATGGTTTGCCTACAAAGCAAACAAGCATTAGATGGCGCTTAGTCCCCTGCCGGAGACAACCAAGTATAGCGGCCCTCAATGGCCTGCTGCTTATTCGGCAGCTTCCAAGGAGGCCGCCAAGTACAACGGCGCCACAGAGAGACAAGCCTCCTCCAGTGTACGACGCCAAGTCTTTCTTCTGTGGAGTTCCCCGTTCTTCACAGCAGCGCCAAGAGCCGTAGGCTGTTCTTCACCAGAGTCCACTCATAGCTGGAGATCAACAAGTAAGTAATCCTCCCTGCTATTGGAAGCTTCTTCTCTACGTCTCTATTTTTCTTTTCAATTTCATTAGCAATCGTACTGCCCCTTCTCCCTTATGCTTTCTCCCTGTTCCCTGATCATACTCCCCCTTTTTCCCTCTTCCCTTTGACAAAGTCCCTTAAACCTTTTCCGTGCTGTACATTCCTTTTTCCATATTCCTTTCTCCCTGTTCCCGTAGCCTCTTCCTTGCTGTTCTATCTTCGTTCTCCTTGTTCCCCTTTAGTAATGTAGAACTTCCTACTGTAATTACCATGTACATGCTACAACATACGTTATATTTATTTTCAATGTAGGCAATATACAAGATGATGAGATAATTTCATTTGGATTTAATCTTTAGGCTGTTATTTAATTGTATACAAAGTGCAAACATGAATTATGAATATGATCCATCTATTTTTTAATTGCATGCTGCGACTAGGGGTGAGCAGAATTTGGTTAATAACCGATTAACCGAACGGTTAATTCCGAATGGTTAATTTTTTTGGGTCAATTTGGTTAATTCGGTTAATTTGGTTAATTTATTTCGGTTAATCGGTTAAATGGTTAATTTGACGGTTAAAGATATTTTTGGTTTGGTTAACTGAATTAACCGAATAGTCAGAATTTATTCATAAATAATATCCTACACATGCATATATACATATATAGTTGTACTTTTATTTCAAAATACTTTCCCATATATATAGTAATCAAGTTTTTACGAGCCATACAAAATTAAATTTACAATAATACTACTATAATATAACAATATTGTCCCAAATTCTATGACTATTTCAAATAATATTATTATGTGAGTGTTATTTGGTTAACCAAATTAACCGACCGAATTAACCATTAACCGATTGGATAATAACCGAATTAACCGACTCAATTTGGTTAGGTTAATGGTTAAAATCTCAAACTATAAATTAACCGTTTAACCGAACCGAATTAACCGTAACCGACCGAATTAACCGAATGCTCACCCCTAGCTGCGACATTTTGTGTGAATGTAGCCGGTCCCAAGCCCGGGTAAAGGAGGAGGGTTGGTGGTAGGTTGACAGCCAGCCTATAAAAACTTTGTCACTCTTTCTATGACATGGATCCTTATAAAAATATCATTGGAGCGTCCCTACCTAGCGACGCGCTGCATCGGCACCCGGGTGCAGTGATAAATATGCAAGGGGTTTCGACACAACGACGCCCGGTTGTGTTGAAGGACAAACAAGGGTTTCCACATCTTGGACGGGTGTGGGTAAAGAAGCTAGTCCCGCTGCATCATCGCCCGGATGTAGTGAAAAATGTGCAAGGGTTTCCACATCTTGGACGGGTGTGGGTAAAGAAGCTAGTCCCACCGCATCATTGCCCAGATGCAGTGAAAAATGTGCAGGGGCAACATTTTCGACGAAGACAAGTAAAGAAGCAAGTTCAACAAAAAAGGATTAGAGTTGGATCTTGGAATATTGGCTCTTTGACAGGGAAATCTTTGGAGATAGTGGATACCATGATGAGAAGAAAAGTCAATATAGCTTGCTTGCAGGAAACCAAGTGGACAGGGGAACGCTGTAGAGAGATTGGAGACACAGGATACAAAATATGGTATACAGGTATTGATAAACATAGAAATGGTGTAGGTATTATCGTTGATAAGATGTTGAAGGATGACGTTGTCAAGATTACAAGGATGGGTGATAGAATCATAGCTATCAAGGTTGTTCTTGGGGGAAATATTTTTAACATTATTAGCGCTTATGCCCCCCAAGTTGGCCTTAGAGAGGATGCGAAGAAGGATTTTTGGGATGACATGGATGAATTGATGCAAGGAATACCGATCGAGGAGAAGATTATTATTGGGAGTGATTTAAATGGCCATGTGGGGAGTGGTAATGCAGGATATGAGAGAGTTCATGGTGGTTTTGGATATGGCAACAAGAACGGAGAAGGAGAGAGGATATTAGATTTTGCAGTTGCATATGATATGATTTTGGCAAACACCCATTTCAAGAAAAGAGAATCTCATAAGATTACTTTCAAGAGTGGGCACAACTGTAGCCAAATTGATTACCTCCTTACGAGGCGGGTGGATCGTAACATATGCAAGGATTGTAAAGTGATTCCTGGCGAAGAACTCACGACCCAACATAGGTTGGTAGTTTTGGATATTAACATGAAGATCAATAAAGGCAAACATAACGGAAACCAAGATAGTAGGATCAAGTGGTGGAATCTTAAAGGAGAAAAGAAAGTGACTTTTCATGATAAACTCATCAAGGAGGTAACTTGGAATTTGGAGTCTGATGTTAACACTATGTGGCATAACATGAGCTCCTGCATAACAAGAATTTCCAAAGAAGTTTTGGGGGAGTCTAAAGGTTGTGGACCTCCACAGAAGGAGACTTGGTGGTGGAATGATGAAGTACAGAAGGCTATTAAACTGAAAAGGGAGATCTATAGGAGCTTGCCCAAATCTGGAGATGATGCAACGTTCCAAAGATACAAGCAAGCAAAGAAAGAAGCTAAAAAGGTGGTTCGGGAGGCAAGGTCTAGATACTTTGATGATATGTATAAGAAGCTGGACACTAGAGAAGGGGAAAAAGATATATATAAAATGGCTCGTATAAGAGAAAGGAAAGGAAGAGACTTGAGTCAAGTAAAATGCATAAAGAATGAAGATGGTAGAGTATTGGTGAAAGACAATGATATAAAAAACCAGTGGAGAAATTACTTCCATAAGCTTTTCAATGGAGATACTGCATATAATGTTAGCGACTCGTGTGACATGAATACAAGAGATATCATTTACACACGACGAGTTTCACCATCTGAGGTCAAGAATGCTTTGAAAAAGATGAAAATGAGAAAGGCATGCGGACCAGACAACATTCCCATTGATGTATGGAAGAGTATGGGGGATGAGGGAGTTACATGGTTAACAAATTTCTTTAACAAGATCATGAAGACCAAGAAGATGCCGGATGTGTGGAGAAATAGTATTATAGTCCCAATCTACAAGAACAAAGGTGACGTTCAGAGCTGTACAAACTATAGAGGTATCAAGCTGATGAGTCACACGATGAAGCTTTGGGAGAGGATTATTGAGCAGAGGTTAAGATATATAACGCATGTATCAAACAACCAATTTGGTTTCATGCCTGGAAGATCAACAACAGATGCTATTTTTCTGATAAGGAGGCTTATGGAGAAGTATAGACAAAGCAAAAGAGATCTTCATATGGTGTTTATCGATCTAGAGAAGGCTTATGATCGAGTACCCAGAGAAGTGTTATGGATGGTTTTTAAGAAAAAGAGTGTGCCTATCCAATACATTGACTTGATCAAAGACATGTATGATAGCTCTACTGCAAGTGTCAAGACTCCTGGAGGAGAGACACCAACTTTTCCTATCACAGTTGGGGTACACCAAGGATCCACACTCAGCCCATATCTATTCGTTCTTGTTATGGATGAGTTAACAAAGAATGTTCAGGATGATATTCCTTAGTGTATGTTATTTGCTGATGATATTGTTTTGATTGACGAAACAAAAGATGGATTGAATGATAAAGTTGAACGTTGGAGAAAGGCATTGGAATCCAATGGATTGATGATTAGCAGGAGCAAAACTGAGTATATGCATTGCAATTTCAGCCAATCTCGCAGTGTGAATGATGGAGCCAAGTTGGACGGAGTAGATATACCAAAATGTGATAAATTCCGTTACTTGGGTTCTATTATTCAAATAGACGGGGATGTCCATAATGATGTTTGTCACCGGATCACTGCAGGATGGTTGAAATGGAGGAGTGCAACTGGAGTATTATGCGACCAGAAGATCCCTCTCAGGTTAAAAAGTAAGTTTTATAGAACAGATATACGACCAACCATGCTCTATGGGAGTGAATGCTGGGCGGTGAAGAAACAAGGTCTCAACAAGATGAACGTGGCTGAAATGCGTATGCTGAGATGGATGTGTGGGAAGACAAGAAAAGATCGTTTGAGAAATGACTATATCAGGAATAAAGTGGGGGTGGCGAGCATTGAGGACAAGTTGCGTGAGGGCCGACTCAGATGGTACGGACATGTGCAACGCAGACCTACTAGTGCGCCTATACGAAGCAATGCTATTGAGCCAAACACTATAAATAGAAGAAGCGGAAGGCCTAAATTAACATGGGATGAGCTTATAAAGAGAGATTTTGAATCTCTACATCTCAATCAGAATATGACCCATGATAGAGCTGAATGGAAACGAAGGATCCATGTAGCCGACCCCAACATAGTTGGGATTGAGGCTTAGATGATGATGATGATGATGATGATGATGATGATGCTGCGACATTTTCCAGAGATCTGCTGTTGTAGTAGTTCCCTCCATATGATTTACTTCTTGTATTTGCAATTGTATTAGCCTATTAGTTAATAATCAGTAAAATATTTTATTGTGATTTAACTAAGATTACATCAGTGATCATTACATGAAACAATAGTGTACTTGATTAAGTTAACAATTTACTCATGCTCTGTAAGATTATAGTAACGTTCTCCTAATAATATCAGTAAGATTTTGAGTAATGTTTCCTATTAATATTGATAGATAATAATCACTACGACAACATTACAAATCAATATTATGCAGAATGATTTATTCCGGAATTACATGACTACTTGGATAATTATCATAATTTCTCCTCTAGAATTTACTTACTCTTCTCTAGTAATTACTAATTAATTAGTAATTAGTTACCAATTATAAATCAATTAGCTTGAAAACATTTACTCTAGTGAAACCTAAAATACTTTTGAAAAGTCATTTGACGTAGTGAAATGTTATTCAAACTAGTTGATTGTTGGGTAATATATCTTTTTGTTGATATTAAGACAATCACTAAATTTTTCAATTTTATTTTAAAACAATGTGAACCGTTTTTTCAAAAATTGCCCGCTTTAGTCCGCTTCAAAGCCCGCTTCCCGCTTCTCGCTTCAAGAAGGGCAATCCGCACGCTTCGCGCTTTCCAAAACCTTGCCTGTAACACATATTTGTGGGTGCTATGATCGTAAGTGTTCTCGATTGGATGATGATTGGTTGTAGAGGCATTAGGTGCGCCAGCCTGGTTTATCTCTGTCAGGATGTGTTATCTGGTTTGCTGTCGTTTGTTGGAGCTAAGCTTGGATGTGGCAGATCGTACTTACTCCAGGGAGAATGCTATGATGTGGCAGATCTTGCACTTCTCTTTTGTTTCCTGCGTGTTTCCAGTTATCTGCTGTCCCATGTTGCAGATCCAAGATCTAATCAGGTGTATGGCCTGTAGTAGAGAAGAGGGGTGTGTTTCATAGATATATTTGTGGGTGTGTTCAATGATTCTGTGTGCCATCTCTTCTTGTTTTCTTAGGCTGTCTTCCTTGTTAGTTTCTTCTCTGCTCTTAGGCTTCGGATACCTGGGGTTTTCCTTTTGTTCTGATCTGATGGGTTCTTCCTGTGTGGAGACACATAGATCTAGTTTCTTCCTGAGGCACATTTGTACCTAAAGTTTTGGTTTTATAGTAACACATTTTTTTGCCAACAAAAAAAAATCTAAATATACGGGTTTCCTTATACCTTAATCATTCATAATCATAATTGAAGGTTTCATCTAACATTAAATCTTTTAAATATGGATATATATGTAAACATGAATTAACACTGATAAAGAATGATTACTAACATCTCGGAACATGGCATTACGATTCTAGTAGTGTATCTCTTTCTTCATGTGGTGACAAATTGATGATTCAAATTACTTAGTCCAAAATCACCATCTAATTGACATTGCTTGAACACTGCTTGTCTTTCACATGCTCCCAAACAGTATTGCTCAGAGACCATTCTTACTGCTTATTTTTTATGAATCGGCCACCTTCAGTTTGCTAAGGGAGCTAGTCCGTTTTCCATTTCTTATCTCACTCACCGTGCCTTTCCTACACCTCTACACATTTTGAGTGTACTTCCTTTGTACAATTTTTTACCAAAGGGTCGATAATTGTTAGCTCGAGGCATTAAAATTGTTTTCTTGGGATACTCTACTGTGAAGGAGGGGTTCCCGATGTATGGTCGTATGTGCTGATGTCATGAGTTGATCACTTTTTTTGACAACATTTCCCTCCACTTTGGGGAATCTGTCAATGAGCCTGCATTTCACTCTCCCAAATTTGAAAATTGTCAATACCGACCCACTCTAGAACCTATTATCCAACTTTTCTAGCATGTAAATCATAGATTACATACTCAGATCCTAGGTTTTGGAAAGCGCGAAGCGGGAAGCGTGCAGATTGCTCCCCTTGAAGCGCGAAGCGGGAAGCGGGTTTTAAAGCGGAATAAAGCGGGTGCTTTTTGAAAAAGCGGTCCACATTGTTTTTAAAAAATTAGAAAAGCTTAGAATAACTTGCATATCACTTTCTCCCTTCGGCTGGATTTGAACGAGTGTTATACTTCCAGTTGGGATTATTTGACATAGCCAAACTTTAATCACCCCCATCCAGACTAGTTGTGATGGAAAATAGAATAATCAATAGATTAAATTCTAATTAGAGTAAGAAGATTTTTAGAGTCATATTGTCATAGAATCATAATGCATATAGTTAAAATTTAAAAACAACAAGGTAGGGTAAGTCTCAATGTACGGTACATGGCAGTAACGACTACTGAAATTACAATAAATAGATTAATTGAAATACCAGTAGTTGCAGTAATTAATTATGTGACAACAACATATTATATTCATTATGGAATCAGACAATCATATAGAAGTGCCATGATGGTATGCATCCATTCATCTAAAATGATGAAATTGTGCAACAGCCAATAACAAAAAAATTGTATATATATGTGAGATAATGTGCTTTCACATAGGAAGTTACGTGATGAGATTGAAGAACATAAAAAAAGTCATGCAAATTCAAAATAACAGGAACACTATGTATTACTAATATTATATCATGAAAAATTAAAACATTGTAGGAGCAGAGTGCAACATCAATAAATTCATGTAACTCGTACTAATATTATATCGCAAACTCTACAAATGACAAGATGACAATATATAATTCTTGTTCAGATATATATAGTGTACAAACAGCAGTAACTAATTAGAGATACTAAATATCCAACTGGTTATTACACCTATTACAATACATAATTTTCATTTCTTTAATTCAGAAGGTGTTTGGGCAAGTTTCAAGAATAATTGTTGTGAAGCGCCCTGAAGCGGCTGCTTAAGCGGACCCAAAAAAACGGCCTGAAGCGAGGAAAAGCGGACAAAAGCGGCCGCTTCAGTGCAAAACGCTTCAAGGCCCGCTTCACTGAAAATTACAACGAGATATATGCTTGAGCGCTTAAGCGGCCGCTTCACCCGCTTTTTTATTCACTGAGTCAGATCCAATAGATTGCTTAAGAGGCTTCCATCCGTCGCATACCTTTAGTATATGTTGATTAGTCTGTTGCTCTAAAGCCACTTGCTCTTATGTTATCACTTATCAGGCACCTAGTTCATCTTTGTTATTCTTTATCACTGTTGTCTTGTCACCAAATCCCTAGACATATGTTGTAGCTCTGTACAAGGATGTTTTTCCTCTCCATCACAAAGAGGCCTTATAAGATCGTGGATGGACTTTAGCTATGCTCTTCTCAACAATAATACATGGGAGCTTGCTGACCTTTGTCAAGAGAAGAAGATGGTCAACTGCAAATGAATCTACACTATCAAATTGATTTGTAACGATTTTGTCAACACACTCATAGCCCGCCTTGCAACCAAATCTTATACTTAAGACATAGATGAAATAATATTGTCGTCAGATAGAAGACCATGATACTCGATAATGCATAAGTAAACATTGGAGAAGCTCCAAAGCATCAAATGACCATGGTAGCATAAGCAGATGAGGTATCATAACTAATGAAGTAGCACACACCAATTCAGGAGATGAAGCAAATAGCACCACAACAATGAATAAAATAGATAACTCCGTAGCAACAATCGAGGCTGATGAATGATGATGAAGAAGCTCCAAAATAGTAGATGAGCGAGATGATCTAGAAGTCAAATACAAAAGCCTTATATAAATATTATATAGAGACGGCAATAGCAACATGCCAACATCTCATTCTATCTTCTCCCCCTGTCTCCATCTCATCTCTTTCCTTGTTCTCCCCTCATATGAACCAACTTGTTGAGGCACTTGACTAGGCACTGCCTACTCGGTTGGGTGCTTCTGAGGGTACGACTTAGCAGGATGCCTACAAACATGACCTGATTAGGCGTCTTTCTAGGATGCTTGGCATGCCTAGATAGACCATCCAGGCCCTAAGAACCCATCTATTTAGCTGCTAAGCTGAGTTGGTCTAGGCGTTGGGCCCAATTATTTTTTTCTTTTCTTGTTATCCCCCATCCCACATGACATCAGAACCCAAACCTTGACTCGTAACCTCACCTATCTGCACATGATTGCGGATAGACAATTGACATCACATACATCTTTGCCTCCGACTGTTTGTGCATCCACGTCTGGGCCTCCCCTCTAACGACCAACTGGAGGCACACTTCTCCTTCTCTTCCTAATTACCTCCTTCCTTATCTTCTCCACCATAGTACTCTCCTATTCTCAACAAATCTGGATCATTATATGTTTACATAAATGCATATATTATATATTATATATAATTCTAGTATATATAAGTGATTATATATGTCTAAAATAGCCTGTGCCTAGGCAAAGTTGGGTTGCCGTCTGCCTACCTTGACAACTACGGTACAAATTGCATTGATCATAGAATAGAAGCAACATGGAGTAGTTGGGATGAAGAGTTATAGGTAAAGGTAGAGGTAGTGGATAGGTAGGCTAGTACGTAGAAGAGATGAAATGGTAACGTGGCTCAATGCAATACTTCTTCTAGTAACACATATTTGGGTATAAAAATAAATGAATCTTATCACAAAAACAAGAGAGTACCCTTAGGCCCTACAATATGGACATGTCAAATATTAGATCTGATCAAAGATCCAATCACTGATTTAAAAAGCGGCCTAGCTGATTTGCCGCTGCGATATAGCCAAAGGCGGAAAAAAAACGTTTCACTGTGTAGCGGGCGCTTTGGGCCGCTGTAGCGGGCTCCACTGTAGCAGCTATAGCGGGCGCTTTGTGACAATATTTATGATATTTACTCTCCGTTTCACCTAACAACGCGACTCCTCGATACTCCTGGACTCCTTTTCCCATTCCGAACCGTGCGCAGCCGCAACCGCTGCCCTAGGCTCCAGCCATGGTTCCGGATGAGGAGAGGACTCTCCTCAACTCATTCTGCGGAACTAGGCTCTCCCACATGGTTTGCCTACAAAGCAAACAAGCATTAGATGGCGCTTAGTCCCCTTCCGGAGACAACCAAGTATAGCGGCCCTCAATGGCCTGCTGCTTATTCGACAGCTTCCAAGGAGGCCGCCAAGTACAATGGTGCCACAGAGAGACAAGCCTCCTCCAGTGTATGACGCCAAGTCTTTCTTCTGTGGAGTTCCCCGTTCTTCACAGCAGCGCCAAGAGCCGTAGGCTGTTCTTCACCGGAGTCCACTCATAGCTGGAGATCAACAAGTAAGTAATCCTCCCTGCTATTGGAAGCTTCTTCTCTACGTCTCTATTTTTCTTTTCAATTTCATTAGCAATCGTACTGCCCCTTCTCCCTTATGCTTTCTCCCTGTTCCTTGGTCATACTCCCCCTTTTTCCCTCTTCCCTTTGACAAAGTCCCTTAACCTTTTCCGTGCTGTACATTCCTTTTTCCATATTCCTTTCTCCCTGTTCCCGTAGCCTCTTCCTTGCTGTTCTATCTTCGTTCTCCTTGTTCCCCTTTAGTAATGTAGAATTTCCTACTGTAATTACCATGCACACGCTACAACATACGTTATATTTATTTTCAATGTAGGCAATATACAAGATGATGAGATAATTTCATTTGGATTTAATCTTTAGGCTGTTATTTAATTGTATACAAAGTGCAAACATGAATTATGAATATGATCCATCTATTTTTTAATTGCATGCTGCGACATTTTCCAGAGATCTGCTGTTGTAGTAGTTCCCTCCATATGATTTACTTCTTGTATTTGCAATTGTATTAGCCTATTAGTTAATAATCAGTAAAATATTTTATTGTGATTTAACTAAGATTACATCAGTGATCATTACATGAAAAAGTAGTGTACTTGATTAAGTTAACAATTTACTCATGCTCTGTAAGATTATAGTAACGTTCTCCTAATAAAATCAGTAAGATTTTGAGTAATGTTTCCTATTAATATTGATAGATAATAATCACTACGACAACATTACAAATCAATATTATGCAGAATGATTTATTCTGGAATTACATGACTACTTGGATAATTATCATAATTTCTCCTCTAGAATTTACTTACTCTTCTCTAGTAATTACTAATTAATTAGTAATTAGTTACCAATTATAAATCAATTAGCTTGAAACCATTTACTCTAGTGAAACCTAAAATACTTTTGAAAAGTCATTTGACGTAGTGAAATGTTATTTAAACTAGTTGATTGTTGGGTAATATATCTTTTTGTTGATATTAAGACAATCACTAAATTTTTCAATTTTATTTTAAAACAATGTGAACCGTTTTTTCAAAAAGCGCCCGCTTTAGTCCGCTTCCCGCTTCAAGAAGGGCAATCCGCACGCTTCGCGCTTTCCAAAACCTTGGATTCAATTAGGATTTGACATGGAATACATGTCAAATGGTGAAAGGATTGAGAAGGAAATGCTATTAGTATGCTTTAAGGCCTAGAAGGAAGTAAAAAGGTTAACCAAAAAGATGATAGCTACTAGAAAGGAAAGATGATTTTTGGTGGTATTGGAGCCTTGTCGCACAATAATAGACAAAGTTACATGATGAGCATCAGAACCTTGCGTTGTGTCTGGAAAAACAACAGAAAAAAACGCCATGTGGTGTACCCACAAGCCGTGTGATTATACAATCAGGGTGATGATGAAGTCACACTATGTGATCCAACATGAAGTTGAAGACAACATGCAACATAACATGTTGCTAACTACATGACGTGTCATAGTCAGAGCAACAACAATGACACATGTCGTGTGAATCACTACAAGGCGTGTCATAGTTGGGGCAATAAATAGAAAAAAGGATGGCTACACGCCGTGTTAACAACATGCCATGTCAAAGTCGGAGAAGTAAGAACCTGATCACATGCCATGTGGTCTTATAACACACTGTGTGATCCGATTACACACCATGTGATCTTACTACACATTGTGTGATCTCACCATGCATTGTTTCATATGATAGAATGCCGTGATACGAGCAACGAACTGGTATCACCGTGCACACACTATGTCGTGTAGATACATACTATATGACATGGAAGATTAAAATAAGAGAACGCCATAACTATTGGAATCGTATAGAATCAATATGGATCTCCAACATAGAAATATAGAGATTTATTATCCCCAATAGCACTAGGAAAGCAGATAATTTGCAATGATTTTGCCTAGAGAAAAGAAGCTAAAAACAGCTCAAACGTGTGACAATGGCATTAGATCTTGACTACGGAGAAACATTAGCGGAGATGACAACATTGATGGTGGAGGAAACAATAACATATCTTCTTGACGGTAGTAGTAGTGGATGGTAGACGAGCGAGGGATGACAACGACACCAAAGTAACATCATAGAAAATAATGGTGTTGTTTAACATAAAGCCATGGAGGATGGAGAGATGCTTGGTGTGCGTCCAAGCCAAGAAGGGGGAAACATTTGCCTCCAAACGGATGCAATCGTTTTTCTCTCCACGAGGGCTAGGATTGGCTCACTACTCCATACTAGTAAAAAATGAGATCATAGGGTAATCACAGATTGTTGTTGTATTATTTTGGCATACCCCTTCCCGATATATAGGAGAAGGGACTAGTACTACAAGACAAACCTAATAAACTAGGAGTTCGAATACTAACGAGCCAAACAAACTTGGTCCATATACAAAATTAACCCAATTAACCAAATGCTCATAATCTATCAAGGACAAGGTGGAGTCTGTTGAGAGTGTGTCTTATACTCTCAAGAAAAGCTTCATTTGATAGTTCGGACATCTACACCAAGTCTCACCATCTTCGGGATTCATATCGGTATCTCTAGGACAAAATATAGTCACCATATGACCATTTACAATCATGATTTGGCTGACCATATATTGCAGAGAGCATATACGGAAACTGTGTCCGATCATTTATGGCATCAACACCATATACAGTTAGAGCGCTTTGATTGTACACAGTCCAACAGAACCATATCGTTACCTAGGTTGAGTCCTCGTCCAGATGAAATATAGGTGATGACCCATCTTTAATAAATAGATCCACTGACCTCGTCCTAGATATGAAGAGACTTAAATCCAAGGACAGTCCTAGAATTTAACCTATGGGGTTTCAGGCCTCTTTGAGCTCCAACTCGAGCAATTGTTTTCTATGGTTGGCTTTCGGGTGTAACACGGATTGGATTCTACTCTCTATGATCGTCTTCTTTGTAACTCTCCATCAGTAATGATATCATATCAGTAAATGGACGTAGGTTTCCTCATTGGCAATTGGGAAACACTATAAATTTGGTGTTGTGGTTGCTTGGTTTTCGTCATTTTTGCTCATCCTATGTATCCGGTTAATTTATTCTCTCACGCTTCCACATCACCGCCTCAAGTTTGTCATGGCTTATAATTCGGACCGCTCTCCAATTTTATCCCTAACACGTTTACTAGCAGTCATAGTCACAAATTCCTTATTTGGGATACGTACGATCGAGTTGAAAATTTCAGAATTCGGGAAATATGCAGAAAATTCGGATAAAAAAGGTCAACGTACGGTAAAAGTACGACCAACTATTCGGGAAAAAGTCGGGAAAAAAACAGATGTATATATATAATATGTATATATACATGTTTGTAAGAATATATAAATTACGCAAGAAACTTGAGATATTGAGTGCAAATTAAGGTGCTACATATGAAAATCAAAGTTTGCCACATCTTGGCTTACAAAAAAGAAGACAACTTAGGACCAAGGAATACTAGTCCATTACATTAACATCACACACTAAAAAAGTTTTAAGTCTATTACATCACTGAGACAGGAAATCAAAGTTGAAGGAGTCTGAATCATATTCAATATTTCTTGTAGTAGTCACATTCTCAGCTTGATGGTTATCTCGTACTTCCACAACTTGAGCTGGTTCATCATCATCTGTATTTGAAGAACCATCATTAATGTCAGCTATAAAAGCATCTATCTTCTCCAACTCTATAGGCAATGTGTCTTCCTCATCCTTTGTAGCAGTAGTCTTCATCAAATGTGAATTCATCCTAATGAAGACCAATGTTTCCAACCTTTCTGGATCAAGGCGGTTGCACTTTTTGGTATGTGCAGTATCAAAAGCACTTCAATTGCGCTTACAAGGAGAAGCACTACAAGGTTGGCCTAAGATTCTAATGGCCAACTTTTGCAAGGAGTTGAGGTTTCCTCCCCACATACCCCACCAAACTCCTAACAAAATGAAACAAAATTGGTCAACCACTCATGCTCATGCTAAAACATTAAGAATTAACATTAAGAAGTAAATCTGTGAAAATCAGAATAATAATCCCTGCAGAAGTTTTCTTTGTGAAGACAGAATGATCCACTTGAGATCGTAGAAAGCCAAAATCAGAAAGAATCCTGCTTAATTTATCAAACCAGGCACGTGGGCTCTGCTTAAGCCCATAAATAGATTTTTTAAGCCGACATACTTTGTGAGACTCCCCCTGAGCAACAAACCCAGGAGGTTGCTCCATGTAAACCTCTTCCTGCAGATCACCATATAAGAAAGCGTTCTTCACATCAAGCTGTAGAAGAGGCCAGTCAGAGTTTACAGCGACAGACAACAATATTCTAACAGAATTCAAGCGAGCAACAGGAGAAAAGGTCTCAAAATAGTCAATGCCGTAGGTCTGAGTATATCCTTTGGCAACTAATCGAGCTTTCAACCGTTCAACTGTACCATCCGGCTGATATTTGACAGTGTACACCCAGCGACAACCCACAGGCTTGCACTGAGGAGGGGGATCCACCAGCTCCCAAGTGCCTCTATCAGTCAGAGCGGACATCTCATCCTGCATAGCAGAAGTCCATGCTGTACTCCGCAGAGCATCCTGAATAGTCTTAGGAACAGTAACAGCAGATAAGGCATATACAAAATCACGCGCCTGAGCAGTGAGATGATCAGTAGATACAAAATGAGCAATACTATGAGACGTGCAGGAACGCTTCCCTTTGCGAAGAGCAATAGGAATATGTAAATCAGACTGTACCTCAGGTGAAGCAGAACCTTCTTGAGGTGAAGATTGGTCGACTGGGGGGGGGTTCTTGGGAAGAAGGTGCTTTGTTCCTGCGCTGATAAACACGAAGCTGAGGACGAACTGGCATCACAGTATCATCTGTCTCAGGTATACAGTCAGATAAAATAGGCAAGGGTGGTGCAATGAGGTCTGGTTGCAATTTGTCTCCCGCAGAAGAATAATACGGAGTGTCTTCAAAAAATACCACATCACTACTTGTCATCCACTTCCGTGTAGCAGGATTATAACAGCGATAGCCTTTCTGAGTCCTTGAATACCCCAAGAAAATACATTTAGTTGCACGAGGCGACAATTTATCAGATGCAGGGCCAAGGAGGCGGACAAAACACGTGCAACCAAAAATCCGTGGAGGAACAGAAAACAAGGGCGCCTCCGGATGTAAAACTTGGAACGGAATTTTGTTACCAATAACCGATGATGGCATACGATTAATAAGAAAACAGGCAGTCATAACCGCTTCTGGCCAATAAGAGCGAGGTACATGTGAATGTAACATGATGGTGCGAGCCACTTCTAATAAATGACGATTCTTCCTTTCTGCAACACCATTCTGTTGTGGTGTATAGGCACAAGAGGTTTGATGTAGAGTTCCAACAGATTTACAAAAAAGTTCCACATCTTTTTGAACAAACTCCAAAGCATTATCAGTTCGAAAAGTTTTAATAGGCACACCAAACTGGGTTTTAATTTCAGCAAAAAAGAACTTTATTGTGGATAGTACTTCGGATCTACTTTTCAACAGAAAAAGCCAAGTAGTCCGTGAAAAATCATCAATGAACAAAATAAAGTATCTATAACCAGACACACTTGGTACATTACATGGTCCCCACACATCAGAATGTACGACATCAAAAATATGCCTGCTGCTCATAGAACTACGCCGCGAATATACTGATCTAGTTTGTTTACCCAGTTGACAAGACTCACACTGGAAACTACAACTACTCATATCTGGAAATAAATGGCGCAGTTTATCAAAAGACGGATGGCCCAGCCTATAATGCCACTGTAGAGTAGAAACTGATGCAGATAAAGCTGAAACTTTTGCAGACTTAGGCATCTCGTCCAAGTAGTAGAGACCATCAGCACCTTCATACCCCCCACCAATCTTCATCCTCGTGAGAAGGTCCTGAAAAATGCAAGAGCCAGGAAGAAAAGTCAGGCTACAATTCAAATTCCGTACAAGTTTGCTCACAGATAATAAATTCATAGGAAAGTTAGGCACGTATAAGGCAGATTTGATAAGAGACTGAGAAATAATGTCCCCAATGCCAGAAACAGAAGATCGAGATCCATCAGCAACCATAACCGTAGACTTATGAGCAGGTTTAGAGATGGACTTAAACAAAGCCCTATTGCCAGAAATATGGGAGGATGCACCAGAGTCGATCACCCATTTATTATTACCAGATGGAGGTGGCAAATGTGAACTCAGAAAGGCAGTATCATAACCAGTATGGGCAGCATGAGCTCCACTCGTAGATGCGTCAGAAGAGGAACCAGCACGCTCCAGAAGAAGACGTTCAACTTCAGCCCTGATGTAGTCAGCAGTAGTAGTGTCCGCAGTAGCTGGTGTAGTAGAATGTGCAACACCCTCAGATGCAGCGGCAGAAGAATCAGCAGCAGTGTTTGCCCATTCTGGTTTTCCGTATTTCTCCCAACATTTTTCTTCAATGTGGTTCGTACGACCACAGTAGGAACACAACCGTGAACCAGGCAGAGGACGCGCAGCAGTAGTAGTAGTAGCAGGAGGGGCCCCACGCCCAGCAGTAGGGGAACGACCTCTCCCGGCACCAAGGGGAGGACGTCCATCAGAAGTGCGGCCACGACCACGGCCGCGACCACGGCCACGGCCACCCCAGGCAGCTAAGGCAGTAGAGTCGCCAACATCTGGTGACGGGGAAGAAAGGCGCAGAAGGCGCTGGTAGGCACTCCGAAGAGATGGCAGTGGATCACCGGCCAGAATCTGATCCACAACTCCAGCATAGGAGTCAGGCAAGCCACTCAAAAACTGTATCAGCTGTAGCTCATCGCGCTGCTTGCGCATAGTCGCCAGATCCGTGGACAGGGGATGATACGTCTCTAGTTCACCCCACAAACTGGTGAACGTAGAGAAGTAATCGGAGATATCAGTGCCAGTAAAGGTGAGGCGACTAAGTTGTTTGTTGATATCAAACACTTTCTTCGGATTCTGGCTGTGGGAGAAAGTGCCAGCGAGCTCATCCCACATCTGCTTTGCAGTAGGTAACCGGAGAAGGGTCACACTAATCTTCTCAATCGAGCTGTTGAGAATCCAAGTCATCACTGTGGAGTCGTCACGGACCCAATCATCGTAGGCTTTGACGTCCTTCAAATCAGCATCTTCAGCAGGCGGTGGCGGACCGGCACGAGTGAGATGGGAATACTTCCCTTGTGATTTAGCATATATCACAAAGGAACAAACCCACAGCTGGTAGTTGCGCCCGTCAAGTTTTACCGTAGTAACTTGACGACGCAAATCATCAGTCGAGGACGCCATCAGGAAGGTAGACACAGCAGGCAGGCAAGACAGGCAGGCAGAAGATCACACGGGACCTCTCACATACAGACTACACTAAAGTGTAGTAGAAGACCCGGAGGCCGAAGCCTACACGGGCAGGCAGGCACAAACAAACACGAACCGACGAAGGCTCTAGCCGAACAACGTGCCGATCTCCCCCGGAGGACGGAACTAGGCCAGATCTACCAACCCGGCAGCGCACCTGCTGTGCGAACAACACGAACGGTTGCTCAAGCACTAGCGGAGCACCGCGCCAGGAGAATAGATGGGCCTGGGACCGGCGGGAGACGGCTGGCTAGGCCAGCGGTGGCAACCGGCCGGCGGCTGGACCTGCCCCGGCGGCGGCGGCGGCGGCTGCTGTCTGCTGCCCCGGCGGCGGCCGGCTGCTGCTCTGGGGGCGGCGGCGGCGGCGGCTGCTGCCCTGGCCGGCGGCGGCCCGCGCGCGGGGAGGGGGGGGGGCGGCGCCGGAGAGGGAGGGAGGGAGGAAGAAAGAGACCCTAGGTCTCGACCTGCTCTGGTACCATGTGAAGAGTCAGGGTTTCAGAGAGCATAGGGTTGCACAAAGTGTGCACCCTCATATATATAATACTGAGACAATTACAGAGAGGTCCATACAGAATAAGCAAATAACAAAATAAATAACAGAATACAGAAAACATATATTGTAACAAAATCAAAGGGATGTTTGAGTCTTACTTGGGTGAGTAGTAGTAAGACAATCAATCGCCAAAGGAGAGAAGATTTGAGCAGACTTGGCATGATAACCACAAAGCTTCTTCAATATCAAAATCCTAGTACTCGCATTAGGCACCATCTTCATCACAACAGTTTCAACACCTTGTTTTACCTCAGCATCCATTGTGACTCTCTTTTGATAGTGCAATAGAGGATTCAAGTAAGCAGCTGCAGCTTGAAGGGGGTTATGCAAGTTTCTATCTCATCTATAATCAATTATCTTCCAGAAGGGCATGCATGTATCTACAACTCCCTCAAAGATGTCTTTTATTACCTCTTTTGCTCTATCCAATCCTTTATAAATGTATCTAACGTTCACTATCCACCATTCTTAGAATTCTGATCAATGGCTCTACAACACGAATGACCTTCTTTCCAGACTCCCAAAAATGATTATCTTGAATAGTGTCACAGATTTCAATTCCATCATCACTCTTGGATTGTGGAAAATCTCTCCAACTGGGGGATGCAACCATAAACCTCAAACCTTGCTCCTGTGCAAGTACAGATTGCAAGCACAAAAAATAAGTAGCAAAGCGAGTGGCACTAGGTGTCTTCAATTCTCTACCCTCTGTGTGTTTTCTCATCAAATCCAAGACATGTTGATACTTGTACATGAATTTCACAATCTTCTTTGCATTATCAAGTACAGGAGAAATAGTAGGAAGACCACCAAGGTCCCCTAAAATTTAATTCATGTCATGTGCTGCACAATTTGTTTTGAAGATCTGAGGATATTTCACTTCTAACAATGCTCCTGCACTACTATAGTTACTTGCATTATCAGACACAAATTGCACAACATTTTGAACACCAATCTCCTCAATACATGATGAGATGAAATCAAATATATAGGGCCTGTCTTTAGAATGACCGTCTGTGCATAAAGATTATAGAACATCACCCCTTTTGGGTTTTGAACCAACAAGTTCAAATGAGATCTACTCTTCACGTCTTTCCACCCGTCAGACATGACTGTACAACCAGAAAATTGCCACTCGGTATAAAGTTTGTTGACCAAACATATCTTTCTTGTACCTATCAATATCAACAACATCCACAACTATAGACCCACCTGTCAAGCTAGAACTTTGAGAACTAGCTGCTCTCCAGAATTCTGTCACCTTCTGTTTTTTTGACTTGGCATTCAATTGCTCAATTGATTGAAGAGCCATGGCTCTCACATCGTCTGACACAAAAGGGCAGGGTCTAATATCCTTTCCAGGATACTTGCCAAAGTGAAAGCGCAGACGTGTGATCCCTGCACTGAAAATTTCATGACAAAATTTGCACTTGTTTTTGCCATCACTAGTTTGCTCCACATCATCCCAAATAGGATCTTTGCCTCTTGGCATGTTGATCCAAATAAAATAGCCAACCAAATATTAATTAGATGTAACCCTATAGAAAATTGATAGTTTGTTATATGCATGATGCATCTTGCAATTAGTCAAGTCCATCAATAACATTCATAGTCACAATATTCACCCAAGCATTTACTTAAGGATTGTATAAATATAACAGATAAGAATTTCATCCGAATTATAATAATTACTCATCACTCGATAATAAGAAGGGCTAAATAATATCTTATAGACTTACAATAAATTCAACAGGAAGAAAATAGCCTGCAACTTCAATAGACACCTTCAACAACAGCAGTAGGCACCTGCTATAGAAGCACAAGACACGTCTAACAGAAGCAAACTCCTTGAGCTGCAACAAAAGAACAAGAGAAAAAAAAAGGAAGTAGACTTAGTTGCTAGAAAATTACAACGGATTGGTGCGCTAGAAAGGGCTGCTAGGGGAGGGTGACTACTGAAATATTGATTATGGAGAACAGGAGAAGGAGGAAGAGGGGGAAGGTGAAGGTTGTGTTTGGCATACAGATCTGGTCAGTTTAGATGTCATGGGTAGATTAACCAGTGGTATGCTAACTTTGTGTAAGATAATTATTGTTTGGAGTAAAGACAAACAAATTTAATGGTAAGATGTCTATCGTTTGGTACACAAGTAAGTAATCTTTCTCTGTCTAGATAAAGTCTATTGTGCCCAACCATCACATGTATTAAAAAGTCTGTAAGAGAGGTTTGGTGGTAAATTAATATATACGACAGATTAACCTGTATTGTGCCGCAAGGTTTGTACGCGGCAGATTATCTGTAAAATATCTAGTTAGCTAACCTTTGCGGCAAGCTGTTTCTCCACTAAACGACATCACAAACAGCGGTTAATATACCACATCAAGTATGGTTATCTTGTCGGCGCTGTACCGGTGATACAAACACAGCCGAAGTCATTGAAGGAGGAACCTCAGAACTGGGCCAATGGAGAAGAGGGGGAGGGGGACGTGATGGGGGGGAGGGTGACTAGGTGTAGGGGAGTATAAGGGGGGAGGCTGATTGTGGCCAGAGTTGCTGATTTCCATGGCCGCAGCAGCTTGGAGTTGGAGATGGCCACAACAGCTTCCGTGGTTGCTGACTGTGGCCTGAATAAGAAGGGGATGGGGGCGGGAACATATGATGCGAAGATGAAGGTGAATGGGGAATGGAGGACGAAGGAGGGGAAGGAGAAATAACACAAACTAAAATAAGGAGAGGAGGAGACATACCTGAGAAGCAGCAGCAGCCGTAGGAGCTTGGAGACGCACCTTCTGTTCTCCACGCCAGCAGCAGCTGCTCCACGCCGGCGGATCCACGCTCACTACAAGAAAACATAATAATAACGTCGGAAAATGTTCGTCGTTATTGTGGAAAAAGTTGTCATTATAGCTATTAGGGATAGAAAAAAAGAGTCGTCGTATGTTGTCGTTACTGGTCTTGCCGTTAATACAATTAACGACAAAAAAATTCATTCCATCATTATTATCAACCACGACAAATACTATAGCTTGTCACTAATGGTTATGGCGACAACCTAATTTACTTGTCGTTATTGGTAATCACGATGACATAATTCCATCACAAATACCAATAACGTCAACTTCATTGGTTTTGTCGTTATTGGTAATCACGATGACATAATTCCATCACAAATACCAATAACGACAACTTCATTGGTTTTGGTATAAATGTTAACTAAGTCGGAAAGTTTCCATCGTAAATAGGTATAGCGACCAACAACATTTTTCATATAAATGTTGGAAGCATGTACATCATATATTATGTGTGTATTTGTTATATTGAAAAACACAATGCATGAACTACTAGTTGTAACATAGAAAATTGTCTCATATTAGTCATAGCCATCCAAAGTGTACATCTCAACAATTATATGCATTGTAAGTTCATAAATTATATTTGTATTGAATAAAAAATGTTAATTTACACGGGAGGATATAACCTTTTACCCTTGAACAAATAAAAAATACAATAATAATTGTGCATAAACGGTGAATATACCAAACGTATTAGTCATCTACACCAATGTGGGCATTTCATAGAAGACCGGTAGTCAGGAAATAACAAAGTAGTAGCCATAGAAGTTGACATCTCTCCAGCCAAAAAAATTCAAGTAGAAGGGGAAGTTGCTGCACATGCATTAGTAGAGGAGCTGCTCCTACTGCCTCCTCCTGGAGAAGGGGCAAGTGAAGCCACATGGGAACCATACAAAGTGGCAGCATTAGCAGCATAGGATCTCTTCTTGACTAGGATGGAGACAATATTACCATGTGTGCAGTGGCGTAGGAATCGACAGGTAGAAACAACAACTTAAGGCCTATAGTGCATTATGTTCAGGCCATGAACACAGACTGAAACAAAGACATAACCATAATCATTTGAATATATGACTTAAACAACAATCTGTACAAGGGAAACAATCATTTGACTCATGGACTTATAGCCATGGTATTTTTCAGTACTTCTCTTTATGGCATGTGCATCCTTGCAAGCCATTGATGAGTTGGTTACACATTTCTTAATAAGAACAAGTACTCCTTCCAAATACTTGGTGTAACTATTTTCCTGCAAAGGTATTTCAGTGTCAATAAGGATATTGGATGTCTAATATTATGTAATTCTGTTGAGTCAAATATGTAGAGAACCACTCTAGATTATATAAAGATATTAAAAAATGTGTGGGTTAAGAACTATGCAAATGATTCAAGGTACAAATCACAAACGCAACTTGCCATACAAACTTGTAGTGCTAACGTTAAAATAAAATACATGCATACATTGCACAAGAAATTTCCAAACCTTTCAGATGTGGCAGATTATATAAGAAACATCAGAGAAAAGATAAATTGCATGAGAATACCACTAAAGTAAGAACAAAACTTAACGAAACAATAGAAGTGCCAAGCAAGAAAATAGTCAAACAACACATACAAAATGAAAATGACCATAAGAAATTGACTTGGATGAAGCAAAAGCACATACACATGATTCAAGATGATAGATTTCCCACCATACAGTACCCTACCCAAACCAAAGTATTTAGACCAAATTATAATGGGTAAAATGGGTCTAATCTATCTCTCTACTGCTAAATGGGTATAAAAATGACCTCAAAAGACTCCATCTCATTGTTAAAAACAGCAACACCAACATTCGTCTTAGTAGCAGCAGCTGCTGGTAAACACCAACAGATTAGGTGTTCATGCCACCCTTTTTTATCTGTGTATGCAGGTCTATAGCAGCTGACTTCTAGTTATTGTTAGCCCATCTAAGATTAGAGAAAATGAGGGAACCTTGTGTGGGTTTAATACTTAAGTAAATTTTTTTCCTGCATTTTCTGGAGAGTCAAGAACCTACTGCAGAATTACGAAACAGATGTAGAACGAGTGTTGGCTTTTCCATTAACTGACCAACATGTCAATCACTAGATTCCCCTTAATCCTGAGTTTCTACAAATTGATTCAAATGAGTATTGGACAAAGGCCAATGGGTGTGACTAGGTGCAGTGATTAGGATTGATAAAGGAAAAATGATTGCAGACATTTATAGAAAGAATTAAGGGACATTATCTACCAAGATAGCAGAAGCTGAGACTACATTGTTGATGATTAGATTTGTTGTTTACATGGTGCTACCCGAGGTATGGCTCTAATGTGATGCACTGAACCTGGTAAAGGATATTCATATTTTATGAGGAAGGATGAAGGCTGCTATAAGTCATTATCAATATAGGAGATTATCAATATTAGTTTGGACTATGAATCATAGATTTCCTGCATCAAGAAAGATGGAAATCACGTTACCCATGTGATTGTTGTATACTCTTCTCTTACTGACATGACAACCCATTGATCCTCTATTTGCATTTCTTTGACAGGTGGATTGTAATTTCTCTTTTAGATAGGATTGATGATGAGATCAATCCAGCATATAGAAAATGTCTGATAGTTAGAGTAGCCATGAATAACATCATGTTACAAGATGAAAATGTAGCCCAAGTTTCTAAAAACTTACATAGATGAGTGATGGACCAAGGCCGTTGGGCAGGACTAGGTACAATGATTAGGGATGATAAAGTAAAAATGACTGCAGTCATTCAAAGAAAGAATGAAGGGACATGGTCTACCAACATAGTTGATGCTTAGACGATGTTGTTGGGGATTTGAGTGTTGCAAACATGGTTCTACCCAAGGTCCCTAACTTATAAGAAGTGGTTTCTTTCATCACATGCAAGGAACAAGAGTTCAAAAATCTTCAAGTTTGTAAAAAATTCTCAAATAACTTATACTACATCGTCAAACTGCATTATCTAGTCATGCCAGTACCATATTTACGATGGACTTACTTTGGGCAGTTTTGTTCTTGTTATTAGTCTTTAAATAATTGTTGCTTTGTATTTCTGCTACTAGCTAAGATGTTTGGGCATGGGCTGATTTGCTTGGTCTGGGCCTAAAACCATAGAATATAGTGATCTTAGGTGTTGGAAACATCCAAATCAAACTAGACTTCTGTAGCAGGGTTTGATCATACTAAACCAGACTACGACATTCCTGTTTGGTTTCTTATGCCAAGTAGTCTTTGGAACTGTCAGAAACTTAGGCACATAAATTTCTTAAGCAGAATTGTTAACAGAATGTGTACAAGTAGTAGGCACCTACTTGAGGTCAGTGTGGTTTGTTGGACCCCCTGGTTGGCAGAGATTATTCTTGCATCGAATTGAGATCCTTTTCATGGCTCCTTTTATGTTAGGGAATCCATGAGTGATTGCTATTGAGGTCAGGGTCTCAAGAACTGTAGCTCAAGGTAGCTAGTCTTATGCCTCTACTTGAGTTGGAACTCAATAAAGGATCAGAGTAAAAATGGAATCTTGTTTCAGTTGAACTGCTCTAACAAATTGGATGGATAAAAAACTATGTGCTCTTTGTAAGGTTAGATAGATGATGTCCTAATTAACATCATGGATTCATTGCTTCTCAATTAGAATATTATCCGGAGCAGTTCTTATTGAAGAAGAAGGATATATGTAGCTGACCCCATTGAGGCTTTTAGATGAGATGACAGTCAGTGATGCTTTGCTTAACATTGTTCAGTTATCTGTTAGTATACATACTTTACTAATATATCTGACCTATATTACTTGGATAAATACTAGCATTAAGTTTATCAGTAACATATGTTACTTATAATAACAATAAAGGATATATGTAGTTGACCCCATTGAGGCTTAGATGAGATGACAGTCAGTGATGCTTTGCTTAACATTGTTCAGTTATCTGTTAGTATACATATTTTACTAATATATCTGACCTATATCACTTGGATAAATACTAGCATTAAGTTTATCTGTATGACATATGTTACTTATAATAACAATATATTCTGAATTTCGGAACTTAGGTATATTATTCTTCCAAATGGAGAAAAAATGATTTAGTTAGAGAGGATCATTAAGAGTTACTGGGCCGTGGGAGCACACCCAGGTGTCCAGACACCCCAAGGGAGTGTGCCAGGACCTGTCTTATGACCTATATGTGCCTTGCCCCGTTTTTGTTGGTTTGCACACCTATTTATGGGTTTTGAGGTGTGTTTTAGGGTTCAAGTGTTCCTCCTAAGGACTATTGTCCATGTTAGACTGCCTAACGCTCTGATTTTAGAGATTAGTACCCTAAAATGTTCATTTTGAGGTTTTTCCTTGGTTTGTCCTTTTAATTTATCACATTCAGTCATTATTAGACTTTTTAATAATCAGAGTATATAAGATCATAGTATCTATATTTAGAACTGTTAATACTCAATATAATGTAAGGCTCATAAGGGCGGAATTTACTGAATATTAAATCTTTGAATGGTTAGGCTAATTTAGACCTGCTAATTTGAATGATCGCCATTACAATGATCGCCATTACTTTGTTGAAGACTTGGATATTGTTACACGCTTGATTGACCAAAAAATAAAAAATCTTCAATTGCTGTGTGGAGACTCTGTCTGTCATACTTTAGAACTGTTTTCTGTTTATACATGGACTACTATAAGTTATAAATTAACAAAATTTAACTTGGATATATGGATGGCTAAGGGCTTACTTTTGAAGATGAACCATAAAGGTATGTATATAGCCCTAAGATATGTGTAGACTTGTGCCCATGAAAGTGTACAATACAAACAAACATATACACACATACTCTCTCTCCCCCCTATTAAGATAATAATGCCTTACTGATGCTTATATGAAAGCAGTCAAGACATAAACAATGCACAACTTTATGTCATTGTTTACTATTTTAAGTTTCCAAAATACCAATTTGAGCATTACAAATATGTTTAGTAATTATTGGAGCAACTTAATTAAGAGTCCTCAAATTCGGATTAGACTCTACTAAAGGGAAGCGTTGGAACTTTATTTCATAATTTTAGTACAATCTGATGATTTGGTGTGGAATAGACTCTACTAAAGGGAAGCGTTTGGCACTGATGAGACAAGACAGATAGCCTAATGTAGCTTTGGTGTGGAATATTTGAAACAACAAATTATCTACCCAATGGATGTAAGAACCTTTTTATAGATACAAAGGTGGATCATCAGAATTTCCTGATGTGTGAAATTAGTGCAGTAAGGAAGACACAATGGGCAGCAATAATTTTCACCATGTGGAATTAGACAGAATTTCCTGATGTGGAATGAATAATGAATACAATGAATAAGAAAAAATGATATATATGTGGATAAGTCCTATAGATACTGATAAAATCCTACCCATGCCAACAAACATCAATGATAACAAGGAACGTGATCCCAAGGCAAAATTCTAGGTACCCCTTTTGGCAAACCTGACTCAATCCTTATATGCATGTACCATTTTCGAAAGCAATTGTGCAACTCTACATGCCATCTAGGAATTTGGCTTGGAGAAGATGAGGACTGGAGGCAGCAGAGTCAAATTAGTTGTCTTCAACATGGAGATAATAACACCGGATTTTCCCATGCCACAATGAATCAAGGACACAATGAGACGAGCTACTAAACGGTAGCTGCATATTTGTCAAGGAGCTTTATATTGAAACTGTCAAGGCCATTTTGAGAATTACTAGTGAACACACACGTGCACATGCACGTCTTATGTGAATTTGTTAAATCTATTCACCAATTTAAAAACCTAAGAAGATATGTATTTTTTTTTTTTTGGAATAATAAGGTAATATTTGTTACTTTTATTTGAATTGTGTTCTTACTTATTCTAAAGTTGAGTAAAAGATCTTAGAAGGTGTGAATACAAATAACATATGGTTGCACATGATTATTATACAAAAGAGGATTTTTTTTAGAATACATTAATAATACCATTACTTTCTTTACACACAATAAATGATATAAACAACGTTTCAAATTAAAAAAAATGGCAATGATAATTATAGAAAATGAGAATTGGCAAGAAATGGATGTGCCTAGAAAAATAGTGTAGAATATGGTTAGAAATGATTGTATTGAAATGTGCACACACATTAAACGATTCCATTATTAAAAAGCTATTGTTTCTTGATTTTTTGATGTTAATGTTACATATAATACGCTGAATTGGTTTCAAGCATATTAATCAATTCTTATTAATCCCGCTTGATGACAAAATAATGTATGATTGAATGTTATGGTGCTGTCAGCCATTAAGATTGGTTGAGGTTTGGTTATGGGTTTGAGAATGGGTCTGCATAGAAAACCCCAAACTCAATCTGGTAACTGATATCAAAAAGATCCATGACTTATCCTGGTCACGGACTGATTGAATGCTATGGTGCTGTCAGTCGTTACCTTATGCGTGTGCTCTATCCACGGGGCCTCCGCCCATGCCGTTTCCGCTGCAGGTGGAGTTGAGACAGATGGTCGTCTCATCGTCGATGCTTCCGTCCGCACCCTCTTCTTCAACTGAGATTTCATCATCCACTTTATCCTTGTCAGCATCTGCATCAACGGACTCCGTCCTTCTGATCTTCCCGATCGGGAGGCAGCAAGATTCGACAACGATCGGGAAGATCAACCTCCCGATCTTCCCGATCGTTGTCGACTCTTGCTGCCTCCCGATCAGCCTCACGCTACCTCACAAGTTGACTTTCCACTGCAATGGAAACCATATTGGGCGTCAGCCAGATTCTATTACAAAGATTAATGGAGAAAATCATTATTAACATTCACGACACTTTCTTCAACCACCTTAATTTTGCGTTCACACTGTTTTGTCTCTGCAAATATACTTCATATCCAACAATGTTGCTAGCTACCAGCAACAGTGTCAGAATCAACGCTGTGGCATTCTATTCTATTAACGAAAGTTGTGTTCTGCCTAATCTGGAACATGGAGGCAGATTGTGGCTTCACAGTCCTCAAGCTCTTGTGGATCAATCTGATAAATGAAGTACATGCATCAAGAGGACGGTCAAACAAAAAGACAACATTGAATTATTTTCTGTGTGCATCCAAATGTAGTATGGGAAAGCAACAATCCTTTCCTTCACAAATACCTTCTTATGCCATACCTTGTCAAATCCCAATTGTTTCCAGTCCTGCAAACCAAATGCGGCCTATATGTCGAAGAACCACGAGGCATAGCCTTTTTATTGTTGTCATCATCTTTGTCGATAAGGTGAATACATTGTTCTTGTGCATCCCCTAGTTGTAGACCCCGCAACCTCCTTCTCACAGTGGTCTTCTTGATAATAAAGCAAACTGCGTCGTGCAGGGGACCGAGTTATTATTCCCTGTCACTGGAAGGTGACTGATTCTACACCAAATGCCAGAGTGTGAATCACTGGTGCTGCCTAGAACTGCCCAGCCAGGGAAGGCTAGCTGTGTCACAAATCGCCGGGGTTAGGAGATCACATTCTCATTGTTTGGTATGGGATACTCAGGGTTGTATTGTTTGGTATGGTTGGTGATTGAAGGGGCATTGTTTGGTATGGTTGGTGATTGAAGGGGCATTTCCGCCAATCCTACGCTTGTGATTCTCTGGGACAACTTACGTTAACAAATACCAACCTGCTCATGCACAAAACAACACTTGCTTGCATATTTAATTAGCAAAATCAGACATCTCACTAAGACCAAGTCAAACAACAAAGAAAATAGTATGTCATTAAATAAACCAAAAAAGACGACTTACATTGCTGATATGCTTCCTGTAGGATGTCCAGATTTCTGGTCGCTAGAATGCATCCCACGTTAGTCACCATGATCACTTCCAGAACCGGCGTGGATGAAGCAATCAGAAGCTCTATCAGCTCCATGGTTGCTTCCTGGGATACTCAGGGTTCGGTCTAGCTTACTGTTTATACACTTCTGAGAAGAAAGAGACCATCATCTTAGATTCTTAGGATTCACTTGTTTCTAACTGATATAATATAATAAGAGAACAATTCAACGGAACCAAGAGACCAGAGAAATAGTACTTGCTGGAGACTCAGTCGCACGCTCTATAGTCTGGAAATAAACACTTAAGAGGGAGGACAAATCAAAGCACTTTTCCAAACTTATATTTTTTTTCTTACTTACATGAACTTGGGATGACTCCATAGTAGCTAAGGTATCACCCTTCTTGTGGCTTTCAAAGTACATTGTTCCCAAGTCAGGTGGGTTCCCATCTTTTCCTTCCTATAGTACAACAAAAAAGTTATATGCATACCTAGAGACAAAGTATAGCATAAAGAGAAAATTAAACAACCTTCTGCCATGATATTTCTCTAAGAGGCATGCTACCAGTGCGATGAAGTAACTTATTGTTCAGCCCTTCTCAGTTTATGGAGTTTCTCTTACTCGATGCCTGCATTTAATATAATGTGCATATAGATAGAAAAAGAAAAGAAATATAAGAACAAATAATTTGAATTGATGTAAAGTTTTATAATAAAAAGGTCACCATAAACTTTTCACTGTGAAAAATCTCTTTTACAAGCCATTCCCAATCACTATCAACTTCAATCACTATCAACCGAATAGCGGAGAGTGACAAAGATGAATTCCAAAGTGGAGGCAATGTATTAAAATATGTGAGGTGTATCGAGGTGCTTTTGTCTTAACAAGGTGAGGCATAAGTCTCAAATTGTACCATGCCGCCTCATATAATATATACTGACAATATCATTTCTATGTGTGAGGCATGTGTGTGTGGCATGCAACATGTAAATTTCTCTATGTTTCTCCTACTCAGTTATTTTATGTTTCATATGTTGCATACATCATTCTTTTTCTTTTTTACATTTCCTTTCCCTCCATCTGTTGCATTCATAGTTACTTCTTCTATTATTTATGTTTTTTTTTCCTCCAACTGATGTTTGCATTAACCATAGTTTTGTTTGTCTTTTGTTTAAGTTTTCTTCATGTTGTGTAGATTTCTTGCTCCCCTATGTGTCTTTTTGTTATCTATTCATATCCTTAATTACCTCAATACCTACTAGTCAATATTTTTCATATCTTTGTATCTTGTATATATAATTAGTATATCAAATTTATATATGACTTCATTACTGACATCACCAGCCCAACTAGTTAACCGAGAACCAGTAGCCACACTCGTTCGATGAACGGTCCGGTCTTGATACGATTGAGTAGAAGACAAGAGGTGATGGCAAACAGAGGTGACCTAAAAATGGGGGAATGCTTTAACAAGGATGAATCCATTGCAAAAGAAGAGGTCGCAATCGTTCCTGGCTTCAACAAGAGTGTCGCTTCCAAGGTGGTCAAGGCTTGAGCTAGGACACATCTCACACAACAACAATGACACGAATGATAAGGCTATGACATCTGATGTTGTGGAGATCAAGGCAGCGGACAATGCTATTGGGAGGCAAGGCGATGATGAGGTCGCCGACAGGATAAGAGCCATCTCACCGGGGGCTAACCAATTCTCGGCGTTGGAGAATCTGGACGCAGATGAGCTGCTCGATGGATTGACAGGTATAGGGAGGACGAAAGGTGACAGAGTGCAGGTGACCAGCATAAGGGGAAGAAGAGAATCATCCAGGATGAACTCCTCCGGAAGGGGGGTCAAAAGGGAACTTAGGATGCCCATCCTCACATGGAATGTGAGGGGGGCATCCTGCCCCAGGAAGCAAAGGAGGGTTAGGAAAGTGATTGCGGAATGTCATGCTTCTCTGGTGTTCATCCTTGAGACCAGGGTTAAGAGAGTCGTGGCAGAGAAGATGAGCGGTATTTTTCCCAATGGATGGGGTGTGGAGTCCAACCTCGGACAGTGCGATGGTGGTAGTATTGCAGTGGGTTGGGATAGGGATGTTTGGGATGTTCAGATAATCCATGCCACTGATCAAATGGTGGTCACGAGTTGTATTAATGTTGGGGGATTCCACTGTGTTATCACAGGGGTGTATGGTCACAATGATGAAGTTAGAAGAAGATGTTGCTGGGAAGACATTATCAGCTCCACCCAACAACAGGTGCCTCACCTGGTGATCGGGGACTTCAACAATGTGAGGAGGGCTGGAGAGAAAGTGGGAGGCAAGCCGATACCTGATGCGATCTTGGGAAAATTTAATGAGATGGTGGATGTAGCGAGCCTGATCGAGTTGAATATGGTAGGAGGCATGATCACATGGCATAATAAGAGATCACCGGAGCACAGAATCTCGAGCAACCTGGATAGAGAGCTGGTTAATGTGACCTGGCTTGATGCTTTCCCGGAGGTGAGGATCATCCTGGGGGGTCACCTCAACAGTGACCACGCATGGCTGAGTATGCCCTTGGCTAATACCCAGATGAGGAATAGACCGTTTAGATTCTTAAACTATTGGATTGGTCTGTAAAAGGCAGTGGAAGTATTCTACGCCGCTTGGAAAGAGGTGGAGCACGTGCATTCGTCTCCCAGCAAGATGTATGAAGAAATTGAGTAGTAACAGACACATGCCAGCAACAAATAGTTCAGCAAGTGTGCCATCAAGTTTTATAGATGTGCCCTTAAGTGATGATGCTATAAGATTTAAGATGGCACTCATGATTACTAGTGCTATTGTCCAGGTTCCAAATCTATCCATTGTGTTGTTAGTAAACACCCAAATCATTGGATCATACAGTTTGGCGAATTCAACTTGAACATTCTCAACCTTCTCCCAGCATTCTACTACCTCATTGTGAGTGCCACTTCATTTACTAAATGATGTTATCCATTACTATTCTTCTGGGTGTATTGCACTAAATATCAGTTAGACACGAGGTTGGACATATGTGGCTTTAGTCTATCAAAATTACGTAAAATTCCAAGAGAGATTTCTTATTAATTAACCAAAGTTAGTATAATAGTGGTGAATTTCCTTGTTCTTTCTTTAGCAGTGAATTTTTCCCATGGTATAATCTTTTGTTGTATAATCCAGTGCGATGTGGTCATATTGACAATCTCCTCCCTGTAGTGGAGTTCCCAGTCTATGATGTGGAAACATCTCACAAAATTTTGGGGACCAATGCCTAATAATAATTGTTAATAGACATTATGAGAAAAGGCAATGATTATCTAAAATGATTCTGTAAAATCAAATAAAGCAGTAGGCATACATATTCAGTCGACTTGGAAAAGAAACAAATAACAAGCAGGGGCGGTTTTGAAAATTGAAGATCCACTCATGATATCTCCAGAGTTGTGACATCACCCAATTTATTGGAGGACCACGTAAAATGCAGAGGAAATACCATGAAACCTAGTCCTTTAGCGATGCATGTGAATAATGTTTCGCAGGGTTGGTTCTGAAAAATTCAAAAAAAACTTGATTTTGTCTTGGCAACCCTTTGGTCATATGAAAGGGGATCTCACTTTTCTTTTGTGTACTCTTAAAAGTCTATTGTTGGAGAAGATGGAATTGAAATCTGCATTGCTCAAGAAGCTAAAATTGTTGTAGCCTTAGGCTGACATGGGATGCTGACATTTGTATGACAATCTTCATGATGCATGGTGCGCTACAGGAAAGATATGTGGAAAATCTATCTTAGCTTTGCTAATTCATGTACATTTTCTAGTTTGTTGATGAACTCAATCATGCTCCCCTTTTAAAGAACATTGAAACAAAAGATAGAAATCACAAAGATTCAAGATCAGTCTTGTTTGGCTAGAACCAAACAAGATAGCAAGGTAATTTACCAGAACCAAAGATAAATACTCAAATACCTAGATAGCAAGGTAATTTACCTTAAACCTGGATGTCTGAGTTTGGGATATTTATGGAACTTTGGGTAGAATGTTAAAATTTTCTTCTTTAGGTACTAAATCTTGCACATAATCTCCTGGTTGAACTTCAGTGGAAGCACTCAAAGAAACTCCATCACAGCCTTCCACTTCATCAAATATACCTAGTAGCTTGTTACACTCACATTTTCACCTTACCTAAGAAGCAAACAGGCATTGGTGATGAGAAACTATATTATCAACAATACAACTGACTATTTTGCCACTAACATTAATGGAAGCAATAGAAATGAGACATATTTTATCACTGTACTGAATTTTGATGTAAATATGCAGTGCAAACACCTACTCATTGCATGCCATGCTAAGGGAAAGACTAAGAAGGGGATCATTCCATATAGTAGTGGCATCTCCAGAAATTGGTTAAGATTATCCATCCAGATTATGCTAGCAATGCTGCTGATGTTTTCTATTTTGGCTCGGTTAGCAAGTCTAATAAGTAAGCATGATAGTTGGTCTTTGAAAGTTCTTGCTTCAAGTTTCACAAAAGGTATCAAAGCAATTCATGAAAGAAAGAAAAAATCTTCATTAAGCAAAAAAAATCTTCATTAAGGAAGAAGACTTCAACCATATAGATTTACACTAAGCTCATAGCTAGGATCTTAGTTAAAACCAAACAATAAAAAAGATTGTCTTCGTCAGAAACAGAAAAAAAAAAGAGATCTACAGCAGAATTTCAGCCAACAAAGGCCTTCACTTGAGCCAAGTTCAGACACAACCTAAAGAAGAAAGGTGGCAGCAACTCCATAGTCTCATAAATTCTTGGATCAGGCCTATATTGGCTTCTCTGTCATCAAAACAATATAGAAACCTCCAACATTTACTAAATCAGCAAAAGAAGATAGATAGCTTGTTCAAACAATGCTTAAATGGGAAGAAGCCTTCAAGCAGGGACTAGACTTACACTAAAAACCTCTGTATTAAAAATAACAACAGCTCCACGATTATTGAGGACCAGCAGAAATTTAGGAAGTACATGTCTTTGTATTCTCAAATAAGAAAGAGCAACAAGCTCAAAGATTGAGTAATACACGTAACAACAAAATACAACATAGGAATGGATAGTGACAACAAAGACAGGAATTGAGCTATACCCAAAAATCCACAAGATGTTTATAAAGAATAAAAATCAACATGTGTATGAGATAAAAAGGTTAAAAAGTTATGTAGGGCCCCATCTCCATAAAGACGATAAATAACATGGTTGGAAGAATCATAACGAGATGAGTTTAAATGGAAAAACTACGGGACTGCCCGGATAGGAATCTGATTGTAAGGCAGAGGCGAGGTTGTAACATAATTTTCATGAATCAGAGTTATCATTACATGCTTAAATTACAACTACACGCCACAACTTTGTGGTCATATCTTCACACAATTGTCTTTGACTTTTAATTACATTTGGTATTGGTATTGGGTGACCTGAAATAAAGGAATAGGTGATTGTCAATATGCATTGCAAATACAAATAGGAAATGATATATAGGGCAAACCATCTTTTTCCAATTGAATGAACCATATCTTACTTTCATAAAATAACATGTTCTAACAAATTGTCTTTAATCCTTTCTACATAGACCCATTCAACTAAATGAACAAGTAAAAAGATAGAGAACCTCTTATGTTTATCCACGTATAGGTGAAACAAACTAATCGTACATCTTAGTGTGTATTGACTTGCTTTGATGAGACCTTTTGACAATTCACCTAACTCATGTGCATTACATTAAAAAATAAGAACACAATTTATAGGGGAATGAATATTAGATTAGTAGACTCAACACCAACTGAAACTTGAGAATTATATCACTAGGATAGGTCAAATATGAATCTAAAATTCATATACCTAAGATAGACACATTAGTATGTACGTCCAGAGAATGTAGGAGGGAGAAGCCACCTACACATGGATCAAAAGTATTGACCTAACATCAATTAGAATTTTTATCCACAGGAAATCACAAAATTTAGTTTATTATCCAGTTTTCATAAACAAAGAAGTAGAATAAAATATAACTATTTGATAGTATTGTGTGGAAAAAGGAGTACAATATAACAATCAGGACTATTGCATGTTCTTTCATTGATGACTAAATTTTGTAATTTGTGTCCTCTACTCAAATACAGAATAACAATTGAAAGTCCTTAGTATTTCTATTCATCTTATTGAATAGCAATTAGAAAAGTAATCATTTTTGCTTGATATTTACTCAAGGAAGTGCTCACTTGATACTTACTTGAAGTACTCTGAGGTGGTACTACATCGGTTGCCTCCAGAATATCCAATCTTTGGATGAGTGATATAAAATAGGAATGTCATGGCAGCCTAGTTTCAGACCCATCTGTGCATGTAAACTACTGAAAGACTTGAAAAGATCCAAAGTCCCTGCAAACGAGAACCACTAAAATCTAATTAATCTGCTTATCTTCATTCTGATGATGTTTCAGGAATAGATATTGCTACTTATTAAAGGGAAAAAAAATCAGGTGCAACAAAATCATAGAACACTAAAATACATTTGAACATCAATATACCTGTTGCTATTAACTCAGAGTTGGTTCACCACCATTCTGACTCAGCCTCATTGGCAGTGGGTTTTCTAGAGCTTGAAGAGTACAGTTATATATGAACTAAATGTTAACACATTATTACATATGATTGAAAAGAATGACAAATGCTAAATGATAACAACCCCTCATGGGTTACATACAACCAATTTGTACTCAAAGTGATACAACCACATTCATACTATGGCATTAGCTTAACCACAATCTAAACATCACTATCATTGGCCACCTTCCACAGGACCAAGTGTGGGGCCTACAAACCAACATATACAGAAAATAAACCAATGTTATACTTATAAAAGATATAATTGATTTTCTCAATAAAACTTCACCAAGCCAGTCTAGTAAATTAGCTACATCACAGCTGAGCAACACAAATATATTTTTTATCCTACTATTAGTTGTACTCAGAGCAACTTGTACTCAGAGCAACACTAGTACATTTTGTTCATAAGAAAAGGTGGAGAATGTCTAGAACAATAAATATAAACAACAACGAAATATAAATATTAACAAGTTCTTCCTTCATAGCCTAATGTTCCAGCTTAACCATATGATGGGATCCAAATGGTTAATAGAATTGGAGACTCCAATTCCTACAAGATAAAACAATAAAGCAGTTAGTTTCTATTAGAATGTGTGGTATTCAACCCAAAACCAATTGGCAATGGGTGAAGGGACCACACACCTTATAAGCCCATGACCTTTCCCAGAGCTCAGCGGTGTAGGACAATTCTAACATCCCCCTCAAGTGCAGCCACTTTTGTGTGCTTGCACTTGTTCTTTTTTTTTAGGTAGGGTGTGGTCCTCACACTTGTCTCATGGGGTCCGCTCTGATACCATATTAGAATGTGTGGTATTCAACCCAAAACCAATTGGCAATGGGTGAAGGGACCACACACCTTATAAGCCCATGACCTTTCCCAGAGCTCAGCGGTGTGGGACAATTCTAACAGTTTCATTTCACCAATAGATATGTGTAATAGAAAACTATGATATGCAAATATATAAACTATAAATAATACAATGGCAACAAGAAACATCATCAATTGGTGAACTGACCTCATAACTAATTTGAGGTATCATCATCTGAAATAGCCAGAGAAAAGGCACAACCATCATCATCCTCACTAAAATCCAAAAGTTCCTGAATTTTTTGATTGCTGATTATCCTATCTAGTACATTTTCCACATTTTCCAAACGTTTTTGTGTGGCACGCTTTCCATCTTCAACTATTTTAAGAGCTTTCTCTTGAACTTTCAAAGCTTCCTCCTTGTCTTTCAATGCTTGGTCTTTTGCTTTGAGTTCATCAAGTAAGGCATTCTTTGTTTTGTATGGTCCTCTAACATCTCTTGGCTTTACACCTCCACCATAACAGGATATGTATTTCTTTGTCTTTGATTCTCCATACACTTTTTCGGCGACCTCAATGGGGCGAAGGGATGGCTCTGCTTGTTGGATGGTTATGATTTTTTCCTGAATCAACAATTTATGTTAGTAACTAATGGACCGAAAATAGATATTTTTTTCTTACTTACATGAACTTGGGATGACTCCATAGTAGCTAAGGTATCACCCTTCTTGTGGCTTTCAAAGTACATTGTTCCCAAGTCAGGTGGGTTCCCATCTTTTCCTCCCTATAGTACAACAAAAAAGTTATATGCATACCTAGAGACAAAGTATAGAATAAAGAGAAAATTAAACAACCTTCTGCCATGATATTTCTCTAAGAGGCATGCTACCAATGTGATGAAGTAACTTATTGTTCAACCCTTCTCTGTTTATGGAGTTTCTCTTACTCGATGCCTGCATTTAATATAATGTGTATATAGATAGAAGAAAAAAAAAGAAATATAAGAACAAATAATTTGAATTGATGTAAAGTTTTATAATAAAAAGGTCACCATAAACTTTTCACTGTGAAAAATCTCTTTCACAAGCCATTCCCAATCACTATCAACTTCAATTGCCATATGTTTCTTTGATAGTTGTTGTTGCATGTCCAACCCCTTGACAGTTTGATGCATTGATGGCCTCCACTTTATCCATAATTCTTTCAAGTGTTTTAAAGTGTGAGCTTTGTGTTCCTCCATGTGGTCGTTTGAGAATTTATCCTAATACATGTTTAATTACACAAGAACATCAATGCATCATGGATGTTTGTCAAATGATGATAACAATAAAGTGTAGAAGATATTACCATAACTACAGCCCACATGTGATCTTTTTGCCTGTCTGTAACTTCATTCCGAGAATGCACTTTGATCGGACAAATATTCCGATCACGAATAATCCTGCCCAAATGTCTACTCCACACCTTATGATTTTTTCCAACAGGGCGACCTTGATAGAATGTGACATCTATCTTGGCACCTCCTCTTAGTCTAGCCACTTTTTTACATTTGTTACGTCCTCGACGTCTGACTGCCTTTTCAGTGGCACAGGCTATATTCAGTAATAAGAAATAAATAAAACAAGTTAAGGAATGTCTGACTCAAGCCCTTGAATCTTCTTATTATGAATAAAGGAAAGCGAACATACACATTGAAATATCATTGATGACATTAGTGGACATCAGTTCGGTCTCCACGTTCTGTTCTGGTTCAATAGGAACTTCTTCAAGAGGTGTAGGATCAGCTTCAGTTTGTGGGGAAGGAACATTTTCAGTTGGAGGAGCATCACAACCTTGTGGTGGAGAAACATTTTCAGTTGGTGGAGGAGTAATTCTTTTTGACATGGGAGCCATCCTAGATTGATCCTGAATATTGCTTTGTTTGGAAGTCAAGTTGTTCAAAAAGGATAAATGATTATCACATGACTCCATGTAACCACAGCTTTTGCTACCTCCTATATGATTCAACAAGCGACTCTTAATTTGTAATCCATGATTATGTCCTTTCCCAATTACACTCAATTGTTGTGGTGAGATGAACTTCTTAGCATTGGACTTAGCCATTAGATCTTTCCCATTTCTTGATGTGCTAGCAGCCAACTTCCTACAAAACCGTCAAGCTAGTTGTTAATATAATTGCTTGCATAAATCAGTATAAATGAAATTATAATTGCATAGAATGTAAAAAGGAATAATTAAGTTGACACCATCACAAGAACAAGAAGCTTATGATCCAGCATAGTGGCAAAGCCAAAACAATGATCAGTTTTGTTATATACAACATATGGCAGGAAAGAAATAGGAGGGTCTTCCTTAATAATAGAAGGGAGGTCCAGGAAGTGTGGGATACTGCTCTCTATGATTCAGTGAGCATGTATAGATAGCTATTTCGTTTTGTACAACTCTTTTTTTGTTCTTTTCTTTTCTGTTTTGTACATATTTTTACATAGTATCAATAAAGAGGAGCAAGCTGGTTACCACAAAAAAAACATTGTAATGAGATACGAAAAAAATAAGTTTGACTATTATAATTGTTACACGTTTAGAAGTACTTAAAGAGGAATAGTAATCTAGTTAACATTATGAAATAAGCATTGGATCATCATGTGCATCATTTGTATCATCAACTAGCTCCAACTTGTCCCCTGGATCGATCTTTGTCACAATATGCCACCCCTTATTAATCTGATCATTCACATAAAAAACTTGAGATGCTTGAGTTGCTAATATAAATGGCTCAACAGTTTTCCAAATATGCTTGCAATCAACACTCGTGAATCCATACGCATCAGTCTGTACTCCTTTAGCAACATCAAACCAATCACATAGAAATAATACCACTCTCTTACTGCCCAAATATTGTAATTCTATAATCTCAGTCAGTTGTGCGTAGTAATCTCTGCTAATTCCACTACCATCATCACCAACCACGGTTACCCCACTGCATTGTGACCTTGATCTTTCATCATGAGACTTAGTGTGGAACCGATAACCATTCACTATATAGCCATAGAAACATTTCACGCATTTGAGTGGACCACGTGATAATGAAAGCAACTCATCTGTCTTCTTGCTTTTATCATTCACATGTTGATCTCCTATCTAAAAAAAGATAGTTAGTAGAAAAACTAAATCAAATTAGCGTGTATACAAAACCATATTGAACAAATCAGACCAACTTACTTTCATCTTAAACCATTCTATGAAATCCTCATTTAAATACTTAATAGATATTTGGTCTGGATCAACTCCTTGAGCTTGATAATATTCTCTAGAATAAATTGAAAATGCATGTGATGAAGTTAGTAAACAAAATATCAAATCTATCAGCAAATGGCTCAGCTACACAATTCAAGAATCACGTACTCAATGAACGGCTTAACTTCCTCACAATTGTTCAAGATGTATAAATGAGCTTTCTCCCACTCAACTGCATCAAGGTCCCTTGTTGTTCCACATCCTAATCCTCTTCCATTGTATGAAAGTATAGATAATGTTGCACATTCATTGACGTAATCATCATAGTTTCTATCAAGACGATTGAACCTTGTCTCTACAATATGCAAATATCTGGAACAAAGATTCATGCATTCTTCTGCTATATAGCCTTCTGCTATGGAACCCTCTGGACAACATCTGTTGCGAATATATGACTTCAATGTGTACAAATATCTCTCTATCAGATACATCCAATGATCATGAACGGGCCCACATAACATAGCCTCATGTGATAAATGAATAGGCAAATGTAGCATCACATCAAAAAATGATGGTGGGAAAATTCGCTCCAACTTACAAAGTGTAATTGCAATTTGAGCTTCAATTTGCTTCAGATCCCCCATATCTAAACATTTGTTTCCCAAAATCTTGAAGAAACACGACAACTCAAGAAGTGGTTCATAAACATCCTTAGGAATAAGGCCACACAATGCAAGAGGGAGTATGTGGTGTAACAAAATATGATGATCATGACTCTTCAATCCTGAAAGTTTGTTTTCTTTAAGATTCACACACTGGGAAATGTTTGAAGAAAAACCATATGGTACCTTTAGATCCTTCAAAAATCTTAAAAACCTACGTTTTCCGTCTACAGATAATGTGAATGATGCATTAGGAAGCACTGTTTTCCCTCCAATTATCATTGGGTGCAACTCTTGCCTAATATTCATTGCTTGCAAATCTAGACGAGAGTTATAATTGTCCTTTGTCTTATTCTTCACATTCATAAGAGTTCCAAGAATACTATCACATATGTTTTTCTCAATATGCATCACATCGAAAGTATGTCGTATCAATAGATCTTTCCAGTATGGAAGCTTAAAGAAAATGCTTTTCTTGTTCCAATTATCCCCCCTGCTCTTGTGAGATACCTTTTTTGAACATTTGCTAAGAACATTCCCTTCCAAACTTTGCACTTGAATGAGGACATCATTACCACTTAGTGGTGTAGAGGGTGTGCCCTTCTCGATCGTGCCATCAAATGCAGATTTATTCTTTCTCCACCGATAATCCAAAGGCAAATAACGCCTATGACCCATAAAGCATTCCTTTCTCCCATTAGCCAGCCTAATCGAATGAGTACCCTTATGGCAACACGGGCAAGCAAGTTTTCCCTTGGTACTCCATCCAGATAAAATCCCATATGCAGGAAAATCATTGATGATCCACAACACAACAACACGAAGATTAAAATTTTGATGTGTAGTTACATCAAATGTTTGTATACCATTATTCCAAAGCTGCAATAATTCATCTATTAATGGTTGCAAATAAACATCAATACAATTACCTGGACCATCAGGACCTGGAATCAGCATGGACAAAATGAGATTTGTTTGCTTCATGCACATCCAAGGAGGCAAGTTGTACGGAATAAGAATAACGGGCCAAGTGCTATATGATGACCTAGAATTGTTGAATGATTGAAAATCATCACTAGCAAGGCCTAGTCTGACATTCCTGGGCTCTGCAGAAAAAGTACCATGAAGCTCATTCAACTTTTTCCATGCCAAGGAATCGGCCGGATGATGTAAATTCCCATCATCTTCTTTATCGTGATGCCACCTCATTAGTGAAGATGTTTTTGAGGACATAAACAACTTTTGAAGGCGGGGCTTTAGTGGAAAGTAACGCAAGATCTTTGCTGGTACTTTCTTGCCATTTGCTTTTAATTTCTCTTCCCCATTGTGCTTGTCATACTTCCATCTTGAAGTATTGCAAATTTTGCATTTATCAAGGCCACAGTCTTCCTTCCAGAACAACATACAATCATTCACACATGCATCTATCTTGTCATATGAGCAACCAAGATCTTTAATTGTCTTCTTTGCTTCATAATAAGAGCTAGGTAAGGTCGAATCACATGGGAATAGTTCATCTTTCAATAATTCAAGTAGCAATGTGAAAGAATGATTACTCCATTTTCCAAGGCTCTTGAGATGAAGCAATTTTACCAAGGCAGATAATTTTGACCCCTTCGATCCCTTATAGAGAGGTTGATTGAGGTCGTCCAGCAACCTAAAAAACCATTTAGCCTCGGTATTAGGTTCCTCTTCATGATCACCGTGGTTGGAATTTCCCATTCCACCATCATTCCTCTCAAGATTATGTGAACTAGGGTGCATTTCTTCAAGAAGATCTAGCATCTCATCATCTACTTCATTATCCCCTTCATCGTTATTGACTAAAGTATCTGAATCAGACTCACTTTCATTTCCCATCTCACCATGATACCATAGAGTATAACTGCTCAAAATACCATAAACCATCAAGTGTGTTTTCACCACATCACGTGGGATAGAAGAAGTATTAACACAATGAACACACGGACATCTGATTTTATCTCCACCAATTTTTTGACATGCATAGGTAAGAAACTCTTCAACACCGATTTCATATGATGGGTCATCAAGCCTATCGTCAACAAGTCTGATCCATTCCTTATCTGGTGCCATTTTCTACAAAGAAGAATTCATGTTATTGTTTACAAGTCATATAATACAATTATTTCTTATTGGTGATAAATATAAGATTTCTTTCTCTTATTGGTTACCTTTATAAAAAAAGATCAAGATGTGTAGCATGCAGCTCTATGCCCGAGTCCTTTGGGCGTCTATATATTCAATGTTTAGCACTTGGGTTATGCAACACCTTGAAAACTAATAAGGAAGTTAAGATAGGGTATACACAGTTATATCATGCGACCATGATGTAGGAAGTAAAAATAGTTTTCCAATTTCGTTGTTGCAGACCATGATGCATGAAGTAAAAAGTCATATCATTCACTATTGCATAGAAGATTGTGACTTGTTTTATATCCACTCGCATCATGTTTTTTGTGAGGTATGACGGAGAATTTATCAGGGGAAAGGGTTGAACATAAACAAAGTTAGAGGACGAAGTGCAAGAAGACACCACCAATGCAATCCCTTCTTAGCCCCCCCCCCCTCCGGCGTCTTCCCTACCCCCTTCTATGCACTCTCTGCCTAGACAGAGAGCGGTGGCCCAACTTGACACACCATGATAGCTCTTAGAGGATGAAGAGCAAGAAGACACTACCAATACAATCCTTCCTCCCTTTCTCTCTTTTCCTGCCCATGTTATATAATACATCAATATCACCTTTGTAACTATTATTTTCCTTAAGTTGTATGACCCTTGGACTGGATATTGTCAGAAAAGCAGACCTTAAAATTGCAAATGACCTGGATAGCTCAATTCAATTTATTAGTTTGTTTTTTATCCTAGGTGCAGAGCAGAAAATAGGGTAAGGAATGGTGTACTTACATGCATAATTTACTGGACATCTAGTATATCTGAGACTATGGGATACCCGAACAATCGGGATGTTCTAGAAGCTACAGATAGTTTAGGACTAGTGACTGACCTCCAGGGCATTCTTGATAACCTACTTTTACAAGGTTATCAGATTGATGCTTCAAATCATGCAATCTTTTCTCAGGGGTAATGGGACATTTGAGAACAACCATAGGGCACATGCCTCCATTTATGACAATAATGGTTTACTGATACTGAATTCCAGAATTTCAGACCATCAGCAAAATTCCATTGCTTTATACAAACAATTATCCATCCTTTACAATTGCTTTGACTTACTAAATTTTCTAAGAGTTCAAAAATAAATAACTTCATCACATCTTTGGAATTAAATGGACTTTCTAGCTGCAACAATGCAGCCAAGGACTCAGCAATCAGTTGGCCTATGGTATCACTAAGAATATCTCCTCAATGATTCAACCTTGAGTTCCCTTCCTAAGTTCCTACATTTGTCAATGCTAGCATACATTTCTTTCTCTTCATTTGATTTATTCATATGATCATGCTGGCCTATTTCTACCTGCACATAGTCCATAATGATGTATCTATACTATCCTAGCCGAACTTTATAGTTTTCTAGGTTCATTTTTTCTATGAAACTGTTGGATACACCATTCTATTCGTTTGTAATATCATTTCTATTGGCCAACAGTTGGGCTTAGCTTCAATCTCCAAGTCATATCAGTTTTCCATAACAACATTGTAGTGCTAATAATATTTTTCATCTACTAGATCTCTTTAATGCTCTAAATCGAATAAGAGATTCAGATAGTAAAATGATTGGACCGAATTTGAGTTCAACTAAATTGAACCTAATTTAACTTCGTATGCCCTAATTTGGCCTAAGTGAGACCTATATTAGTATAACATGACCAAATCAGACGTAACTTCCCCTAATTTTTCCTATATTGATAGCACAAAGTGTCTATTATCTGAATAAGCAGCTTTCATAATAGGATTCGTCAATTTTGCATTTGTCCCACTGATTGAATACCACCTAGGGTATTGGTGTAAGGCTGAATAAATTAACTCTATCATATGTCTAAGCTGTTCATCCTTATTATGCAATAGTTGTTTCTATCTCTAACCATTTCACTGATGTAACTCGTTATGTGACTTTTCATACATAATGTTCTTCCAGTGACAAAAAAATCCTAATGCTAAAACGAAAATGGACAAGAGGACAACATATTAGCCATCACTATGTAGGAGTTAGAGAAGCAAGTGGATATTCATTCTAACCATTTCATTGAAACTTTATATTTAGGTAAATACACATTCATAGAATTTCAGATCTGTGTGCAACATATTCCAACATCTTCCCCTAATTGTGGTTTAATTAACTTCTGACATTATTCAAATATCATTTTCAATTTAAAAGAAGGCATCAGTGACGAAACATGTCTTGTAGCTGGTTCATGTGATACTTGACCTTTATTCTACAGAGAATGAATCCAATACAAGTACTATGCAAAACACTCATTGGTGTTGGTAGTCATCTGGTACTTCTTTTGAAGTAATTATTATCATTCATCGTAACGTTTACATGACTTTAAGTCTAGGACCAATTAGTACAAGAAGATTATATCATAATGGTGGCTGCCCAGATGACTGTAAGGTTGGCATATACATGATCGTGCACTCTTGTATTACTCTCTCTAAAAACGGGGATAAAGGATATGTTTATGAAACTAGGAATGAGTTTATGATGGTTGTGTAGCAAATCATAGGAATGGGCCTTATAACTTTGCCATTGATGTGGTAGATTATGTAGCAACATCTAATTTAAGGATGAGATGTATGAAGCCTTTAGACATAACAATCTCAGTGGTAAGTACAACTGCATGAGCCTTCACACAGGCCTCTAACAACGTACATATTAATAGTTCCTTATAACTATTAGATTACTCACCCCTTTACTGTCTGTGTATATGATGCCTAGCCCTATTTTTTCATTATGAATGGTCGCATTAGTATTCTTTGACCCAACCCTCAAGAAGATCCACCCAGTTGTCACTTCTGCTTGTCCTTCAGGGCTTAGTTCTAAGGATAGCAGTAAGAACATCTTTATGTCCCGCCACCTAGCTGATTAATTTTGAAACATGATTAACAGGTTGACAATCTTACCATTAGTCAATTTCTCATTTCTGCATTTCCGCAAGGTGATGAACAAGGTACTGATATTCATGATTTTGTCCTTAATTTTTACAGATCCCAGCCAACTGTAGAAATCTGACCTAGCTTCAGTAGCCACACTAGCAAAAGATGTGCTAACAGAAAGAGATAACCATAATGCTATTGCATCTGTTCAAGCAAATAGGACGTTAGTGGTACTTACTTCAGCACAACCACATAACTCATAGGTGTCGTTAGGAATATTGTGTCTCCTATGATGAGTCTCTTGAGGGTAGTTAGTAAGTGCAAGCATGCCACAAAAGTGTCTGATCTTTGGAGATAACTTTATTTTTCATAGGTTTACCCATAGTTGGACCATATCCGGTGTAGTCATAGCACCCCATTCATCTATGTGGCTAATAGCAACCCACCGGTGTGTCAGTTCAACCATGTACCAGCCATTAGAAGTGGGATACAAGTATCAACGTCCTCCCTTTCCTGAACTTCTAGCAATATCTTCAAACTAATTTAGTTTCTTATGTCTTTCACTCACACATTAAATCACTGTAGGAATTTTCTTAATGGATCAATTAAATAAGAAATTTGTTGAATTGATCAATAAAAAATAAAAGGGTTCTTTCCTACAACCTAATCACCCTCTTCAAGTCCACCCCCCATGCTATCACACGATTTGGATAAGTACACTGTCAACTTGAGGTTACTTAACAAGGAACAAAACAGTTAGAGGGCGATCAAGATTGTTATCTATATCCACTTTCATAAAAAATATAATGCAAAGCTCATGCATATGAGCTTTAAAAATAATGTTTCCCTGCGCATCGTTTTACGTTTTATCCTTAAACAGAAGTAGTTACATTGTGTGTATTAATAAATTGCAAACTACCATTTGTGTCGTATAAATTAAATGTGATATTAGTTTTGCTTTGATTTGAGATCTTATGACTCATAACTAATCCATCATTACAAGTTAGTAAAATGATATTTAACAGCATATAATTCTAATGCATTTTCATAGACTTTACAGAAATCCTACCAATATTTTTGAGTTTGTATGTTGTGCTGTCAGTAGTGGGGGTTCTTCCAAGTAGTTTTCCCTCCCTGGACGGTCATAGAGGGATGGTACAAGGTGAATGTGGTTCTATGTAAGCCATAAATAAAGTGACTATGTGTGCACAGATTCAAAGGAAGGTGATCTTCATATCTAATTACGGTCTTCTCAGCTCTTGATTTGCTGAGTGGTAGGACAAGCTCAACTTCAACATGGTACCCTACCTCGTGGAGCTAGAGGAGACATTCTGAAGCTTTAGGTAACCCACATAGAAAGAGAGAAAATCGCATACCCTCCTGCAACATTTGAAGCAAACATCACTTCGATAGTCTTGGGTCCGTAGAGATCACCTCGCCTCTTGCCTTTGGGTCTACGGTCCTTTATCCTACCTTGGTTCGCCCAGGGCCATAGGATGTTACTGCACGGAGTAGAGAGAAATAGAAGTAGGGAATAGATGAGTTCGGAAGACATGACTGTGGGAGTGGAGTAGAACGACAGCTGCATACCTTGTTGTTCCTCCTGCAGATCAATCACTAGCTCCTAGCTAGATTGACACTCGCCTCTGGTTCTAGATCGGGGTTCTGTTACTCATGATTCCTGGCTTCGATGTGATGCCTGGCGCGCTGCTCTAGGTCACCCTTGATCGGCCGTCGGAAGTACTAGATCGACCTGATCATCATTGTCGAAGAGGAGAGCTTGGGAGATAGCAGGCGATCGACCTAGTGTGAAATCAGTTGGATCGTCAGTCACTGCGTAGAGAGCCAAGGATCTCTCTGCTCGTGGGTTGGTAGGCGTGGGAATTATCGGTGGAGTGGGAGAATGTGGGAGTCGGGGTCGGAGTGGTCTTTGCCGCCGCAGGGATCGGGCGTCAGTTCCTGGTCGCACGGGGAGTGTGGCGTTGGCGGGGGGGTGGGGTGGGAGGGAGTGGTCATATTCGTTTTTTTTCTTTCAATGTGTCAAATATACATACATAAACTTCTAATTTGTCAAACATAAATACATAAAGGGGCTTTATGAAATGTTGGAGTAATAAAATGACATATATGTATTTTAGCGACAGAATAGACACCATATTTATGACGACTAATATATTTGGCCGTTATTAATCATACTAATATCGACCATAAAAATGTGTGGTCGCGATTAGGGTTACATATACTACAAACAAATCATGTTGTCGCTAATTTGGTCATTAATGCCTTTGTTTCTTGTAATGGCTGCAGGGTGCTGCTCTCCGGCGGTGCTCCTTGCTGGTGCTGCTCCTTGCCGGTGCTGCTCCTTGTCGGCGCTGCTCCGTCGGCTCTCCGTCGGGCGCAAGGAGGGCGGGTCTTAGACAAGGGTATAGAGGGGAGTCGGGAGTCGGGGTTTAGCGGAAGGGATTGAGGGTTTTGCCAAAACCCGGCTGTGAGGGGCAATAACTCAAACATAAAAAAAGGTACCGAACAATATTGTTTAAAACGACAAAGAAACAACTTAAACATGTAAAAAACGTCAAACACGAATAAAACACGTTTAAAACGCGATTAAAACTTAAAAAAACATTTATGAGTATAAAACGGTCGTAACATACGCCAGCTCAAAAATACGTGTTTTTTTTTCAAAAAAAGCCGAATGTTGTGACTATGCTAGCAGTAATATGTACAATGGGAAGAAGTTTTTTTGTATTTAATTACATACAATAATTTTCCACAAAATACAACTTGAAATCAGGCCTGGTGATATTTATATGAATGTATGATGATTGGTATGCCCTTTGGCTGAATGTGTTAACAGGATATATGAACATCTAGAGTTATCCTTATCTTTAACCAAAGGTCATTAATTCTTCAAGGCATGGACATATTTTTGTTGCTGCCTTCCATTAGCATTCTTCATTTTTGCCTTTAGCATGCCGTGTTGATGCTGATTATTGTCAGTTGATTTTCTGGCCTAAAATTGGTAATTTGGATATATATAAGCATTACTTCCAATATAGGAAGGAGCATGGCATCTCGAGCTTTCTTTTTCTGGTTTTCATAGTTTTCAAGTTATGAAGCACGAATACGGAAACAGGTGCGGGTATGGGATACAACAACTTTTGAAAATGTAGAATATGGGTACGGCATGGATACGACAATTTTTAGTGTTTATTTATAAATTCAATTAAAAACCAATACATTTATTCATAAAATAGAAGATTAAGCAGTCTATAATTTCATTAACGATAAACATAAGAACGTTGACCAAAAGGTTTATTAAAATCAAACTGAGTTTATAGGTATATTGCAGCTAATAATTAGCACACACTCTAATTGACCAAGGATTTCAGATATAGTTTGAAATTATATTTTTGAGCCATGTCTATTGTACATTTAGAACTGAAATTGGAACTTATATCAAGAACAAGTTAATAAGAGTATTTCAGAATCTACATACAAGTGTATACAAACTGCAAGAGAGTAAGATAAAATGATAGAATAGAAAAATAGAATGGTAAGAAAGACAAGGTTGGGGAGACAAAAGGCTGAGGACACATTGCTTACCTTTAAAAGAGATGAAATGGATATTGTCAAGATAGAAATCCTGAATAAACCACAATGGATTTAGTCACTAGAACAAGAGGCCCATTAACCAACAGTACCAAATTGAAGCCTTTTAGAGAATGTGGAGGGCATTAACGTGCATAAAACATGCACCTCAACATGGGAAAGCATCCACAAGTACCGAGTAAAGGTGAATGTATTGGTTTGCAATAAAGATCCAGTAAAAATCTATGATTATATAGGGAAATTCGTTTGAGAAGAGAAACTCCAGAAAATGAGGGAGGTAGAAACAATAAAGAGAAGAAGGAAGATGCCATTTAGCAAGGGGAATGGTGACTAACCTCCAAACTGACCTCAGGGGAGAAGCTGCAACAGCCTTGCTGTTAGCTGCTACTTAGTAGAGAGGGCTGAGAGAGGAGGTAGTGTCTTGGGTGCTAATTGGGCCAGGCTGTTTCCAGATTTTCCCTCTATTTCTTATTAGCTGGATACAGACTTGATATGGCTTAAGAAAATCCGCTACGTATCCTGGAGTATCCATGAAGTATTGGTGTCCAATACGTATCTGATACGGGTACGACACCTATTTTGGAGTATCCGTGCTTCATAGTTTACAAGATACGGGGTTGTAGGCATTTGAGATTTCAAAGATTTGCATTATCTTCTTAGAAAACATTGTCCTGAAAAACAGAAACACTGGTCAATGGCAAGAACGTCATAAACATATTTAGATCTTAAGAAGTGGAAAGCCGTTTTCATAGAAGAGTAGCTCTTGGTATTCCTATCAGCTTGAGCTGCAAGCTATTTAGCTGTCGATTGGTATGTTTGGATACAAATGGAGCATGAAAGTCTCCATCTCTGTGCAAGCCGAGTAGAGTCTTGCATTCTTGTGCTAGTTATTTGGTATACCTCACATGTTAACGAGCAGCCTTTGTGGAATTCCGCCATGTGCTCGGTATTAGCAATGAGATATACTGTAGTAGCAGGTACCTACATTTGAGCATCCCTGCCTGCAACTAGCCTTGTTGCCAGGGGTTCTGGTGGTGGTTGTGTGTCTGTGTGTTGGTTGGGGGGGGGGGGGTGTAGAATAAAGCATGTGCTCACTTGAAGAGCCACCTTTTCTTAACGCAACACGTATCATTGTTGGGCCTTACTTCTGTATTAAAATAAACATGTGTAAGTCACCCGTGCTACTGCAATTGTATTGACAATCAACTACCTAATGAGAATTAGTATTATTAGCATGCTCTTTCATGCCCAAATTTTAAGAAAAATTGAAAGCAATATTTCCTCTCTGTGGAATTCAGCTTTTCTGAACCTTGCTATAGAATGTCTTTGCTTCTTTTCAATGTTTTAAAAAGCGTGAAGCGGGAGGCGTGCGGACGGGACCTTGTAGCCGATTAAGCGGCAGACAGGCGATTAAGCGAGCGATTTTTGAAAAAGCAGATGCTTAAAATCTTATATATTTATATACAAAATTACATGTATGTGTATATAAAAAATATATTTCTAAGGAAATCAGTAATACTAACCAGTAGTATCAATTAGTAATGAACGAAATCTGCAAGAAAATCAGTAAAACCATTTGAAGTATAATGGAGTAATACAATATTTACTTGGATATATTACAGCAGTACCCTATTATATACAACTTACATACAAAGTTTGCATTCTAAAGCAGGACTAGGTATATCATAGAACATTTAATGTATACAAGCTTCATATATTATACTCAATACTATTTGGATTATATATTTAATTAACATTACATCCTTACAACAACACTTTTTTCAAAAAGCGGAAAAAGCGGGAAAAAGCGAGAAAAAAGCGGGCGCTTTTCTTCAAACCGAGTAAGCGGGCGCTTAAGGGAAAAATTAAACGGATGGGGGTCTTGGCCGACTAAGAGGCCGCCTGGGCCGTTTTTAATACAGTGCTTCTGTTACATGTGAACCACATTATTCTCTAGATCTAGACAAAGTAGCATGTATGTTGAATAAATGTTGAAAAACTCAAGTTATATGCCTTGTGCTATTTTACTGCAATTAAACTCACTCTTACTCCAGACTTCATTGATGAAGGAGCAATGACACAAAAGATGTACAAAGTTTCTATTTACTTTTTCATAATGTAGACATATTACTTTTTGTGATAGATGCTTTGACACACACCCCTGCTGTGTATGACTGAAACAAACTGAGTCATCAGACCTTGCCCATTCCTCCTTGGATCTAGTGTGCCAGTGTTCATTCAAAATCTGTCCTTAATAGTACATCTCTCAACATTAGAGATTGAATGAGGTACCGCGAAAAATAATGGGCTATTTTAACTCCTGAAATACCTCCCCCCCCCCAAAAAAAAAAACAGACATACACACACACACAAGAAAATAAACCCTCTATGTGTTGTCTCACTCCACATAGGCAGCACAAGTGACAAACAATGTTATGGTCGTTGTAATAGCCTCTCTGCCCCTCACGCTGCCGCCACTGTAGCTTTCACCTCATCCCGGAATCATCCCATATTGCTGCATCACCACTGTGCCATTGCTACCACTTCCCATGCTCTCATAGACGTTATAGTTGGCTGCGACGACTCTGTTGCAATACCTGTGATGTGTGATGAAAATGATAACAGTATCATGAAGTGGTGACTGGATGGTGGTAGTGGGCAGTGGTGGCTAGCAAGAGTATTACAGTTGCTTTAGTGGTGGGTAGCAATGATATTGCTACTGCGCCTGTAACTGAAGTGTAGGAAGCACATAGGAGGGTGCAATTTTATCTGCCATGAGCGCCAAAACTAAAAATGACTGTGCTGGGGCCTGGGTGCCACATTCAGTTTTCCATTTTGTAAGTACAGTGTTGTCGTGTTACTACTAAGATATCGATATAAATGTATTATTGGAGCAAAAGAATGGGAATTTAACTTTATTTTTTGGTTGATAAAGTGGTTTTCTTATATGGAGTTGAGTCCTATACTGGGGAACTAGCCGTGGATTGCACTAACTTCAATATAAACATTTACTGTGACGTATTCCGTTTTAATCATCTAATAACAATTTGTTCCTGATTGCTGTTTAACATGGTATCAGAGCAGGACAAGGGTTAAGAAAACCCCTTGAAGAGCCATCTTTTCTGACTATTCCGCAACACAATTTGTTGGGACTTACATCTGTATAAAAAAAATAAAAAAATGTTAGTCACATGTGCTACTGCAATCATATCTACATTCAAGTACCTAATGAGAATTGGTATCATTAGCATGCTCCTTGATGTCCAAATTTATAGAAAAATTTAAAGCAGCATGCACTGTCTCTGTGGGGTTCAGCTTAGCTGAACCTGGTAAAGAATATGGTGTTGCATATATTTCTTCAACTTATTGTGCTTTTGGCCTTCCTCTACCACAAGCACAACCATGTCTTAGTAGCAGCAAAATGTCAAATTCAACCACTTTGTTCTTGGACAAGGCTCTTGATCATTGTGAGCTCATCTAAGTTTAAAGTTCACTTACTGATTGACTCAAATCTGACCCAGGTTAAGCTTCAACTATATCTGGACCTGACCCTATATTGGTTGCTCAAGCTTGATTTTTTAACAGTATTCCGAAATCTTAAATTGGCAGATTAGACCTTTTTTTAAAATAATTTGTCCAATCAACTCAAATCGTAATTGTGGTCTACAATTGACTGACATTACTTGCTGATTGAGTCATTGAAGCCAACCTTGCCATGTGCTTGTGATATCCTTAGTTCCTTCTAATTGATCGGGCTTACACAACTACTTTATATGTTATGCAAACCTGTCATTCATTTCGGTGCAATATGCATTGTACTTTAGTATTCTGTTATTCTCTTCATTTATATAGTCTTACAAAAATTTATTAATGGTATTGATTTGTTGGTGAATCTTGAGAACTTGAATTGCTTATGCTTTTGTTCTCCCTTTTCTCCCAGATTACGTTGCTCTAATGGATCAAACATTAAACAACCAAGGACAAAAGGAGGATGAGAGATCAACACTAGCAACATCAGGATCCAGTAACCGAAAATGGTGGTTCCTAGTTATACTTAATATCATTTTTCTACTTACTGGTCAGACTGCTGCGACACTACTTGGCAGGCTCTACTACGATCGTGGGGGCAACAGCAAGTGGATGGCTACCTTAGTGCAATCTGCAGCCTTCCCATTTCTCATTCCCATAATCCTCTTCAGTAAACGATCTTCCTCAACCACCATAACCAGTGCCACTCCCTACACTTCTGACTCACCTTCTATTGCAAAGCTTGCTTATATATACATATCTATTGGCCTACTTGTAGCTGCCGACAACCTTATGTATTCATATGGCCTCTTGTACCTCCCAGTCTCCACTTACTCTCTCATTTGTGCTAGTCAGCTGGCCTCAAATGCTGTCTTCTCGTATTTCCTCAATTCACAAAAGTTCACTGCTCCAATTTTCAACTCTGTCATGATTCTTACTTTCTCATCAGCCCTCCTCGGTGTTAATGCTAATGCAGAAGGGTCTCCCAACATCCCAAAGGACAAATACCCTCTCGGTTTCATATTAACATTAGGGGCATCAACCACGTACTCCCTAATACTTTCACTAATGCAACTCTCTTTTCAGAAAGTTATAAGAAAAGAAACATTTACTGTAGTGTTAGAGATGCAGATCTTTACTTCAGCCGTTGCATCTTGTGTATCAGTTTTAGGGTTATTTGCTAGTGGTGAATGGAAGACTCTGGATGCAGAGATGCAGGGTTTTGCAAAGGGAGGTGTCTCCTATGTAATGATACTTGCTTGGACGGCAATCTCCTGGCAGATTGCTTCTGTCGGGGTGGTAGGGTTGATCTTTGTGGTGTCATCGCTCTTCTCCAATGTGATTAGCACCTTGGCACTGCCTGTCGTGCCAATCTTTGCTGTGATCTTCTTCCATGATAAAATGGGTGGAGTGAAGGTCATGTCGTTGCTTCTTGCACTCTGGGGGTTTGTTTCTTACATATACCAACACTACCTTGATGATTCCATAGCAAAGAAGGAAAAGAGGCCTGTATCTTGCAGGGAGGAGGAACCTTGAAGCCTAAAGTATCGTCTCTGTAGAAATGTGGGTTTCGACTAATATCTTCACGGTTACATTTACTGTCAACATAGATATGCTGCATTATTTACTCTATTCTTTGAGAGATTTATTTTTGTAGAATGCTCTCCTGGTCATATCTTTGTGGCCTTTTCGAGAATCACAGAGATGGAAGGTTACCCACTACATGTAACAATAATTAAAATTAATATTGGGAGAAATCTTTCCAAAGTTTATGATGATATGTAAGACTTGTTGCTAAGTTAAGTTTGACCAAGTGGTTGACCTTTATAGTGCTCCATAAGAAAGTGGTTCTGAACTGTTTCTGTGTTAGTCTTGGAACTGTTGTTGGTCTTTAATTAGCACTTAGGCTAATTAATAAGCCCGCTGCAAAAGGATGAATATAATAAGCCCGCTGGCACAAATTAACAAAGATAAAAACGCTGTTATGAAGAAACGAACCAAAGGGTCAAGCTCATGGATGCTCCAAGATCGGAATTGGATGCAGTGCATCACTGATTATTTACTGCCATATGCCAGAATGCGCTTGCGCACCAGAATCTTGCGAAAAGCTAGTGCGTTCTCCACACAAAAAGCTAAATGCTGCATAAGTTTGTATCGTTAAAGAAAAATTCTTCACAACATACTCCTTGTTTCCGTTGGTACATCCGCTCTTGTCATGCCCCAAGCTACTATGATTGCAAAAGAATATTCTCTCTATGCAAACTGTATGTAATAATGTATTCTCTCTATTGAAAAGAGGAAAGAAGTAAAAAGAAAATGAGAGAATTAGACAAATACATGTAGCTATAAAAAGAAGAAAAGGGAAGTAGATAAGAGAGATGAGAGAAGTAAAAGAGAAAGAATGAAAGTATACGAGAGGAGGGAAGTTAATTTAATATTATCCCAAAAAAATAGTGTAGTTTATGAAAACAAAATATGTACTAGTACTACTATGCTCAAACAAAACTAGTACGATATTATTGTGGAAGGTACTTATTATCAATTTATAAGATAAAAAAAAAGAAAATTTCTTTTAATATTATGTGTTTAACTTGTTGTTATGAATACTTTTTGATATTAGTACAAAAATGTACAAATCGGTACAATACCAAAATACAAATCTATACATTACCAAAAGTATACAAATCAGTATGATACTAAAAAGCTACTTTCTTCATCTATTTTCCCACATCCCTTTATTTTTAACAGTAGTGAAAAATACTTCCCAATTTTTTTTAGCATTCCTCATATTTTTCTATTACCATCATCGTTTTCCCGCACCTCTTCTCTTTTAAGATTATCTTTTCTTCTACTTCGCTCCTCTTTTATTTTACTTTTTTTTTGTCTTTTCCTCTCTAGTTACTCTTGCCTATTGTATGAAGGATATAAGTTGATTGATGTTGACAAATTGGTACCGTTCCTATTTTGGATAGGGATCTTCTATGTCGAGGCAAAATAAGACATCATTTGGGATGAATTTTAGACTTTAACAATGCTAAGAATAAAATAAAGAGAAATATTTTCGTCCTTATTTTTATTCTTTAGCATGTGAAAGTTTAAACTTTGTCTTAAAGGGTGTCCCATTTTTTAGCATTATTCTTTTGGATAGATTAGCGAGGACACAACATCAGTTGTGTAACGTAACTATTGGTGAACGAGGAACCAAACAAATTCTGAGGGAACTACAAAGCGGAGACGTGATGCGAGAAATCTTCTTTTGTCCATAAATCAACTTATCAAATTCAAATTTAGGACGCAGGAGCGCAGAGAAACTGTTCTGCGGTCCACATGGCCGAAGTGGTGGTTTACCCTTCAAATTTTTAAAGCCTTGTGAATCTATGTCACGTTTTTGTTAAGTCATGTGTGAATGAAATTAGTTCCACATTGCCTATGTGTGGAGATGTGTACCCACATATTAGACATTGGAATACTCCACTTATTGCCAATTGATTTTGGGATGGAACCCCAACTGGATTATATATCGGGTTGGACGTTCCCCCCTCAATTTTACCCATACAAGTGGTATCAAAGTGTTATTGGGTTACGTGGAATAGATGGAAAACGCAAACAACACGGTAAAATTGATGGCGTCTAATTGATCGACGTGGAAGATCAAGATGAAGAATCTTCTTTATTGCAGTGATATATATGAATCGGTCAAGAGAGATGCAAATAAGTCTGCAAACATGAACGACGATGACTGAAAAAAAAAGGATAGGAAATGTATTTGACTCATCCTTCGTTGGGTTGATGAGTGATGAACACATATTTATCCCAGTTTTAGTTGCATTTTTAGTCTAATTTAGCATTCATATAGCTTAATTTTTCTTAGAAATAGCTTTGTTTTGATCTACTTAGGGTTTTATGATAATTTGTAGGAATTTGATACTTTTCTTGACTCCCTTTGCATGTTTTGAATTCTATCACTCTTTAATAAGTTTTCCTAGGGGGTCCTGCTGCCCTTCAGCAGACGGGAGTTGAGAGGAGGACGCCTATCGGTCGGGAAGTACCCCGAAACAAAACAAATTTTGAACACTCCTAGAAGGAAGATCGATGAACAAATTGTGTTTGAGAAAAAAAATCAACCCATTAGTCGACATACCAATCGACCTTTAATTTTCGATAAATATCATGCATAGACAATAGATCTCATTGACATTGATGATTGACAGATCCGTCGACCTTCCTAGTCGACATCAAATATTTTGACAATCAAGCAATTGACAAACAACATTATTACCCATTGGTCGACAATCCCGTCGACACTCTTGTTGACGACCACAACCGCTCGACAGTCTCGTCGACCCTCAAGGCCGATAACCTATCGATCTCCAAGACCGATGTCCGGAAGCCCGATAGACCCATCGATTGGTTGTAAATGGTCGCCACCGATGGAAAGTGGTCGATAGCCACAATCCTATAAATAGCCCCCCAATGCAGTAGTTCAAATCATCTCAGAATTTTGGAGACTGAACACGCCAAAAGGCTTCCGCTGAAATCAGAGAAAGGACAAGACCTATCAACCTAGCTTGGCGACATCCATTGGCCTCTAGCATTGATCAACATATCTCTTTCATAAGCAACTCCAGACCGTCAATCTCCCTCTCTGGGCGATTTTTCTCTCCTCTGAGCCGTTGTCCATCCACCTACTTTTGCTGCAAGTCAGGGTTAATACCTAAAGGAGAAAGAAGAAAGGAACTCCATCGATGCACACCACGTTGAGCCACTTTTTCTACCATCATGACCATGATGGTGTCCTTTTCCTCTTCTTGTGATATTAATCTCACCATGTCGAAGAAGTAGTATTTTCACTGGGGTGTGGGGACTAGCTCTACTACCCGTTTCCTACAATTTCATTCATGTTCCAACTCTTGTATGTACTCATTTAATTCATGACTAATCATTTATCGCATGTCTTGTGGATTGATCACCCACTTTACGTGACTTATTATAATCTTTTATTATGAGAACTTCAACATTTAAGATTTGAATACCAATTAGCTTTGATTGATGGCCTGACGAGAACTTCTAATAGGAAGTCTCCTGAGTAGTGGATATAGGATCTGTAAGTAACGAGACATCGAACTATAGGGATATCTACTCATACAAGTTTCTAACGCCAAAAGGCGAAACTTGCATAACTCCAGTCATATCTTCATACAAGTTTGGATTTAAATGATTAAGCGGATTCAATAGTGACGGTGAAACCCAGTTCTATCCTAGTGTTTCCATCCATTAATAACTAAAACCTTAATCTAAATCTTTTTATTCTTGCAACCTTAGATAAACAAACCAATGTCAACTTTTATGATAAATACTAGTTCTTGTTAAGTTACTTTGATTAGATAATTCTTAAACAAGTTATCCTTTGGGATTCAATTCTCAATTGTACTGCAATAAGACCGGTCCGCTTGCGGGTGACATTATTGCATGTTAGTTTTGGTAAACTCTAGGAATTACATGCCTTGTTAATTTGTAGTGTAATAATCTCCACTTCAATGAGTCAGTCTTCTATCACATTGCCAACTAAACTAAATCCCACTCTCTATGGAGGAAGCTTGAGTCGTTATACGAGAGGAAGATAATAGGGAGCAAAATATTTCTTATCAAGAAACTTATGAATTTAAAGTTCAAAGAAGGAAACAATAATTCTTTGCATTTAAATGATTTTAAAAGCATGGTAAATCAACTAGACAAAATGGGTTTGTCTCTTGATGATGAGTTACAAGCACTTCCAGTTCTTGGTTTTTTTACCTGATAGTTGGAAAACTCTATTTGTTTCTATTAGCAACTCTGCTCTAGACGGGAAGTTGACATTGGACTTGGTATCCAATAACCTGCTTAATAAAGACACAAAGTGGCATAGCTCAACAGAGACATCTGCTTCACATGACCTTATTGTTGAGTACATGGAGAGGAGTCACAGTTATAACTAGGGTGGTGATAGAGGAAAGTCAAAGCACATGTCAAAGTCCAAAAGTAAGATGATTTGTTATCACTACAACAAATCAGGTCACTTAAAGAAATTTACATACAACGTAGAAGAGAAACCGTAGAAGGAAATCTATAAGTGACAGATGATGATAGCAACAAATCTGGAGTTGTTACAGATGTCGCAAAGGCACTCACATGTGGAATTGCCATGGGACATTATCTACATATTAGTGACAATGCTGAGTGGGTGTTGGACACTGGTGCTTCTTACCAGATCACTCATCATAGACATTTCTTTTGCTCCTACAAATATGGGAACTTTGAAATGAAAAAGATGTCTAGTAAAACCTATGAGGAGATTTGTGAGATTGGTGACGTGCGCATTGAGACTGTGTTGAGTTATACTATCTTACTGAAGAATGTTAGACATATTCCTACAATTGATTATAACATCATCTCCAACTATGAAATACACATTTAAGGCTTTAAATATCATTTTGGTGACTTGAAAACTATTGTCACCAAAAGGCAGTTGGTTGTGGCTAGAGTCAAAGTTTGCTACACCTTGATACGATGAACATTAAGGTCCGTACTAATAGTGTCAACATTGTGGACAACTCCAATTCTATAGATTTATAGCACAAGCAGCTTGGACACGTGAGTGAGAAAGGACTACAAGTGATTGGAAAGAAAAAGTTAATCCCCTGTGTGAAAAATGCACTTCTTAGTCCTTGTGAAAATTATTTTCTTGGGAAGAAACAAAGGGTCCAGTTCAGTGCTCAGTGAGAAGAAGTCCAATATTTTAGAAAATATTTACTCGAATGTTTGTGGTCCTATGGAAGTCAACTCTTTGGGTGGAAGCAGATTCTTCGTGATTTTTATTGATGATGAATATAGAAAAGTGTAGGTCTACTATCTATAGAGGAAGGATCATGTCTTTGATACTTTCAAGAAATTCCATGCTATGGTTGAAAGAGAGACTAGTAAAAGGTTAAAGTGTCTCTGTTTTGACAATGAATGTGAGTATACTTCTAGAGAGTTCATATGTTATTGTGAAGGATCTGATATTTGGAATGCGAAGCTTGCCTTCTCTAAATTCCTATCTGGCTTCCGCTCTGGCGATCGCGAAGGCGACCTAGGGTTCCGAGCGCTCGACCCTCCGGCTCGGGGGAGGAGGTCGGCTGCCGGTGTGTGGCCACCCTCTCCCCTTGGGCTTCCGTCGGTGCCTTTCCGCTCTGCAGATCGCGCTCCTTGTCTGTCTTGCTTCTCTCCTCTCCATCGCCTTCTGCCTTTCCCCTTTCTGGCCATCGGGGTCGGGTCTCCCGGTCCTCTGATCCGGGAGTTGTAGGGTGAAGGGGCGGTGGCTTCCGTGCGGCGGCTTCGCCTCTGGCGCATCTCTTGCTTGGTGGTGGTGTGGAGGCGGCCGAGTCTACAAAGTCTGGCGTGTACCTGCCGAAGGCTGGCGTTTGCTCCCCTGTTTAGTGTTCCTACTTTCTTGTCTGTTTGATTTCCCTTTTGTGTGTGTGTTCTTGGGTTCTAGGCAGGTTCTCTGCCTTCTAGTCACCGTTCTTCGGTGTTTGTGTGTCCTTTAGGGGGCTGTTTCTCTCTCCTATTGTGAGAGTATCGTGATCTCTAGCAGGTCTCATTTTTCCTCAGGTTCGTTTGTTGCTCAAGCTGTTGACATGGATGGTAGAGATAACAATTGGATGGAATACTGGTTTGGTTCATCCCTTACATCGCTGCCTAATGCTCAAGTTGAAGGCATCTCTCATAAAAGCTGCTTAAGTCAGCCTCGAAGAAGAGAGATCTATGCAAAAGTGTTTTATTCTCGTTCCAATATGAGTGGTAGTGGTTCTAAGTCTGTGTACCTGACTGTTGCTTGTTCTTGTGGTTGTTCTTCTCTACTTGTAGATGCCGTTTGGCTTGAGTAATGAATGGATCTGTTTAGTCTAAAAAAAGATATTTGGAATGAGAAAGACAGTTCCAGGAACTCACAACACAATGGTTTAGTCGAAAGAATAAACATAACCATTATGTAGAGAGTCAGATGCATGATGAAGAATACAAAACTACCTAAGGAGTTCTAGGCAGAGACAATGAATATTACTTGATACTTAATTAATAGGTCACCATCCGTTCCTTTGGAATTTGATTCTCCAGAGAGCTGGTGAACATGGAAGACAACTTCTTACTCTCACCTTAAGAGTATTTGGGTGCAAGGCATTTGTACATGTTCCTAAGGAGCAGAGACAGAACCTTGATGACACATCTACTCCTTTTATTTTTCTTGGTTATGGTGATGAGAAGTTTGGCTACAAGCTATGGGACCCAGAAACAAAGAAGATGATCAGGTGCAGAGAGGTGATCTTCTTTGAGGATCAGATGCATTTTGATACTGTGAATACAAAGACTGCGTAATTTGTAGATGATTCCGTATTTGATATACCATTTCCGTCTCCAGTCCAACAGAATGATGACGAAGAGAAAATTGAGGATGATGAGATCCCTCATGATGAGATAGAGGATGATCTTGGTGCACATGACGTCTAAGACTAGGAGGCTCCTGATCAGGGGGAGCAACCCCAACATGTAGATTCAGTGGAGCCATAGTTGAGAAGGTCTACTAGAGAGAAAATGGCGTCTACTAGATGTTCTGATTCATAACGACCATTGATCACAAAATAAGGATAGCCAAAAATTTATGAGGAAGCAAAGTCTTATTAGGAAAATGATAAGTGGTTGCATGCAATGCAAGATGAGATAAACTAATTGAAGAAAAATGATACCTATGAGTTATGCAACCTTCCCGAAGGCAGAAAATCCTTAAGAACAAGTGGGTCTTCAAGCTAAAGAAAGATGGGAATGACAATAATGTGAGATACAAAGCCGGACTCATGGTGAAAGGCTTTGAACAAAAATATGTGATTGATTTTGATGAGATATTTTCTCCAGTGGTAAAATTGACTTCCATCCACACTGTTTTGGGCTTGGAAGCTAGCTTAGACCTTGATATTGAGCAGCTTGATGTAAAGACAACCTTCCTCAATTGTGATCTAGAAGAAGAGATTTATATGCAGAAATCTAAATGATTTGCAGTGGAAGGAAAATAACACATGGTTTGTAGATTGAAGAAAAGTCTCTATGGGATGAAACAAACATTAAGTCAGTGGTACAAAAAGTTTGATCTTTTATGCTGAAGCAAGGTTACCACAGGACAGAGGCAGATAATTATGTTTACTTTAGGAGATTTTTAGGTGATAGTTTCATCATTCTCTTACTTTATGTTGATGATATGTATGTTGTTGGCAAAGATGCTCAGATGATTGCCAAGTTGAAGAAGGAATTGTTTAAGTCTTTTGATATGAAAGACTTGGGATCAACTAGAAATTTTTTTGGCATGGACATCAAGAATGACAAGAAAGTAAAGGAACTTTTGTTGTCACAAGAAAAATATGTTGACCGTGTACTTGATAGGTTCAACATGAAGGGGGTGAAGCTAGTTGAGACTACCTTAGTTAATCACTTCAGACTGAGTAGAAAACAATCTCCTTCTACTGAGCATGAAAAATAAGAGATGACTCACATATCCTACTCTTCTGTAATAGGAAGTTGTTGTATGCTATGGTGTGCAATATGCCTGATATTATAATGCAGTTGGTGTGACTAGCATATTTTTATCTGACCTTGGTAAGGAGCATTGAAATATTGTTAAATGGATACTCATATATTTGAGAAGTACACCTAGTGCTTGTTTATGTTTTGGAGGGGCATCACCAGTTCTTACAAGTTTTACATATGCATATTTAGCATGTGATGTTGATCATAGGAAGTCTACCTCATATTTTCTGTTCACTTTTACAGGGGGAGCTATTAGTTGGAAGTCTAAATTGTAAAACTATATTTCTTTATCTACTGAGGTTGAATATATCACAGCTTGTGAAGTAAGACAAGAAATGATTTAGCTCAAACGTTTCATACAAAACTAAATTTGTAACAGGATGAATATGTTATTACTATGACAGTCAGAGTGTCATGGACTTGAGTAAGAATTCTTCTTTTCACTTCAGGACAAAACATATTGATATGAGACGTCATTGGTTGCATGAAGCTATCAGTAATGACCAGTTAAAGCTGAAGAAAGTCCACACCAACAACGTCTTTCTGATATGCTGACAAAGACAATTCCTACAAAGAAACTTGCTACTTGTAAGGAGCTCGCCGGATTGATATCTAATTGGAGAAGTTATGACGACAATCTCCCTATTTGGCTGAAGGGGGAGATTGCTGGGTCAACACCTTGTTCCAATCCAATTGTGGGCGTCCCATTAGGGTTGTATTGCTGCCGTGATGATAGCGTGGTTTATAACCCACCACATCAATAATAAATAGCCGCACAAGCAATTGGCAACACAACCACAACCAAAAGAAGGAGTCGTCGCTATTCGACTCTGCTATTGATTGACGGAAAGAAATAAGGAGCCAAGGAAGAAAGAAAGAAGGAAGAAGAGAGGAAAAGAGGGTCTAGCACCGTTCTGATTTCTTCACGGGTCTTTATACCGACATCTCCACCATCATCTCTGTTCTTATTTACCCAAATATTTTCTACAAAGGGGTATTCTAGGAGGTCTTTTGGTGTGGTGACGTACCGATCTGGTAGAATCTGTATTTCTTCCTTTTGTTCTATATTCCTCAAGTTTTGGGTCAAAACTTGAGTTGAACTTTGTAATATGTTGATTAATAGATTTCACCGTTGGGTTTTGACCCCGTATTTTCCCCCTCACACATTGTGGAGATTTTCCACGTAAATTTTGGTGTTCTTGTGATTGTTTGATGTGTTTATTTGTTTATCCGTGCTTGCATATGGATCTTGCCTATTACGTTGTTGCGCTACGAGACACATATTAAATATTATGTACTTAATCCATATGTGCAGATTTTCCACATTATTTTTTCCTGTAACAACCCTTTAAATGGTATTAGAGCTTGGTTCGGGCTTGGACTTTGTACCTTCGTGAAATACACTATTGGGATGTGCGGCTCGACTTTTGTAGTATGATACAATTAATTGTCTTTGGATGGGGGGTTTAGCTCACATATGAGGGGAAGATTGTTAAGTCATGTGTGAATGAATTTAGTCCCACATTACCTATGTGTGGAGATGTATGTCCAAATATAAGACATAGACTACTCCACCTATTGTCCATTGATTTTGGAACGGAACCCTAATTGGAATAGCCCAATGTCTTATATTTGGGCACACATCTCCACACACATACAATATAAGACTAATTTCATTCCCACATGACTTAGACAGTTTTGAGTTCGTCGGGGCTTTCATCGTTCGTGGTTTTGGTTGCGCCTACGAAAGCTGCCCCCAGCGAACGATGAACATGAGGCTCCTAAAGAAATAGTCCAACTATAGTCAAGCGGACCTATTGGTAAGGGAAAACTGAAATAGTCAGGTGCAGAAAAAGTTGCAAGCTTTGATTATTTTTCTGAACGAAGTGAACTAATTCTTGCAAATGGTTGTATGAAAATGAGGGATTGTTTTAATATTATTGTTGCCTTGTTTCTTGTGGCTCTTAAGCAAGTGTAGCGATTTCCGTCAACATATCCAAACATGGAGTTTCAACACCTGTCTGAAAATTTCTTGACAGTGGCGTTCAACATCTTAGTTGTCAGCATACTGCTAATTGCAGGTATGAATGTCTACTGATACACAATTTGTATATATTCCGGGGACTTGCCTGGATGGGAGTGGGGTTGGTATTATGGGTGATTCTCTCGTAGTGGGGAATGGGTTTTTTTTTTTTTTTTTGGGGGGGGGGGGGGGGGGGGGGCTGAGGTGCGGAGCACAAGTGTATTCGGTGATGGCCAATGTCGACCAACACTGCATGCAAGTTTAAGGGTGTCCGCTTACAATTTCAGTAGTGCCACGTTGGCAACCGATGGCTGCGGGAGCAATCGACTTGAGCAAGTGTGACCTTAAGCCAAGCTTTCACGTCTCAGACATCCCAACGTAACCGTCATCCAAGAAGGAAAGCATGACTTCACATGGAAGACAAAGCGTTAAGGCCCCGTTTGGTTCGCGGGATTCTGGACAGGATAGGATGTTGAATCCTAAGAAAAATCCAATCCCGTGTTTGTTTGCTCAAAGAAGCACACTGGGATGGTACTAGCGTGGTCAAAGAAGTCCGGACAAACGGGATTTGTTGTGCCGCACTCACCCCCGGTACTAGCGCCGTATATGCGTGACCCCGACCCCGACCCCGATCCCTGATGATTCTCCCTCTCTAAAATCTTTTTTCAGATCATTTTTCCTTGGCTGTTGAAATACGACCTGCCATCATTTGCAGTATTTGGCTCCCCGCAACTGCAACATGTTGCCTTCTAGATTCAACACCAAATCCCTGTCCATCTCCGTACTCCTCAAAATTGACAGTGCAAGCATGGAGATCCTTGCTCAATCAGGCAAGTTGAGGATGCACAATCACGGATGAAGAGGAAGCAAACTTCTTGTACGTTTTTTCGGAAGTGAATCTGCACTTGAAGCACATCTGAACCCGTCAGTTATCAGATCTGGTGTTCGTTCGGAAGCTGAGCAGCTCCTTGTGTCGCTGGACGAGGCACCTGGGTTTAGCCTTTCTGGCGGCGTCACAGTTACCAGACCCGGCGTGCCGGCCCAGTACCACCTCGTCATCTCATCGATCTTCCTCTACTCGAGCTGGAGCACACCTTATCGACAACAATGACATGACTGTTGTGATCAGCTTTGGGGCAGTAGTGGTCCGCATTGACCAGTGTTTCCGAGCAGAACTGCTGTTGTTGCGGAGAATAAGAAACAATCATGTCCGTCACTTGCAGCTCACGTATTGTGGCCAAGCCATTCCAACTTGGAGCTGGCATGTGTTCCCCTTCATCTTGCGGCCGTGATATAACATCTATGAACAGCCCTTAACATAACTCATGTACTTTTGCCAATATCTGCTACAAGATTCTTATGTTATTTCAGTCCCCCCAAGTTCTTTGTATCGAGAAGATACATGTGAAAGAACAAACAAGCAAGAAAGCAACAGTTGAAATAAATGACATCTCATTACATCTAATGATGTCTTATGTAGCATCCAAACATAGGATGGCATATTAACAATCCATCACCCATCATATACCTTGCAATCCTATCCTTTCATATATCCGAATCTTATCCTTTCCCGCAAACCAAATGGGGCCTAAGTGTTAAGGCAACACCAGGCACACGTGACCAATGACCATATAGCGTGGCTCCTCGATGTGCATGCAAGATTTCAAAAGGAAAAAAATGAGATGGAGGATTGTCGATTAAGAAAAAAAAGTTAATTTCTTATATGAGCTTGGGAGGTGTAAAAAATATAATATATATAGTCTTGCTCTTGTTGTAGTTGTTTTAGGTTGGGGAATTTTTCCCAATCAATAATTGAAGGGTAATCCACAATAGTGATTGCTATCTCAGCAATGACTACACACATTGGTTAGAACTAAGGAGAGGGGAGAGAGGGCAACTGAGGAAGGAAGTGACAAACCCATCCTCATCATTATCCTTCCCAAAATCTGAAGGGAAAATATGAATCCAAGATTATGTTGAAAGTCATCATACTTACTCAACCTAAATCTGCAACACACTTATTTGCATATCAACATGCCACAAAGCACTTTTCCCAATCCAATTCACTACAAAGTTTCAGATGAGAAACTGACATGCCAGAAGTTATTTACATATATAATATAAGTGATGGATGATCATGGTAGCTAGAAGTGTTGTCAGATTGAAGCCACAGGGGCCTTCTTTGCAGAAGCATCTTTAACTTATTTAGAATCTATGTTGTTATTTGAGATATTCTCCAGAGACAATGGTGTCTTTGTGTCTCAATTCGTTAATATGCATGATATTGAGAAATATCTAGATCTTGGGACTTGGTATGTCGATGACAATCCACTCATTATAAAGAAATGAGAAATTTCAGAGTTGCTTGAGAAAGAGAGACTCATCAAGTTGTTGATTTGGTTAAGAATCCATAGCCTTTGGCTAAAGTTCTAGGATGCATATATGTTTAGTTTGACCAGAAGCCTAATATCCAAACCAATGTATACATATCATCTCATAGGAAGGATGAAACAATTGAATTTTTCTTGTATTCATGTCATGGCATCATCATCTTATGTGTGACCAGAAGAAATAGTTCCCAGAAGCAACTAGGGAGGTGCATATCTTATTCAAACTCATTATGAATGTCTATGAAAGATTTTATCTCATTGTAGTTTCTTTATTAATGAATATACCCATAATATATATAAAAATATTATGGATTCCTAAGAATACACATGATTGCATATAATAATGTAGAATCTTATATTGTTTTAGATAGTTTTGATTGCAAGTCTATGATGAATAACTATGAGATCCCTAGCAGTAATAATATTGATTTTGTTGTAAATCTTATTCCTAAGAAAAAAAAACCTTGTACATTGAAATTGATCCTACCTTTTTAGAGGTTAATGATGTAATTTTCTATATTGGTCATTCGTCCACTTAAGATAAGAACTACATTATCAGAGATTTGGCATATTCTATTGAATAAATGATTTTGAATTTTGCCACACGAGAAATTATCCCAAGGTAATAAACCTCAAATTTATCCTATTTCTATGTGCAATATCACTCACTCGCAAGCAAATGAGTCTTATTGCAATATAGCTATAGGGTTGAACACAAGAGACAAACTTTTTAAGAAATCATTATTAATTCAATGAATTAAAATGAATTTAGGAACCATTGGTTGATTGATTGAGTTGAACTAATTACAAGAAAGTTAAAAGGAAGTATAAGGATGATTGAATAAAGATTAAAATACACTAGGGAATTGTGGATTTCACCATTTCCACCTATGTAATCAATCAAATTATTATAACTCACTCAGTTACAACTAATCAGATTAAGACCATGTGCATTTGCATCCTTTTGGACTATGAATTGCACAAGGATCGATTTCCCCAATGGCTTGAGGTCTTATTACCCACAGATCATCAATTAACTGTCTTAGAGAACTTGTTCTGTGATCTCATCTTGGGTTCAACAATTCAATCGATAATCTAATCCCAAATTTTGTGACCTCTACATCTACGATTGTGTTAGACGTGCGATCAAGTCAAAGAACAAGCATAAAATTATTAGAAACCAATATAAACCAAAATGGCAAGTTTGATAACAACTAGAACGAAATATGGGCGATAGGGCTACTCCTTGTGCCTCTTTGAGGGAACTACTTGCTCATGTCCATGGAAGTAATACAAGTATAAGGTGTTGGATCCTAGATGGGTGATTAGATGCTCTAGAGGGGGGGGGGTGAATAGAGCTGAAAGCACTTAAACAAAATTCATTAAACCTTCAAAATATATGACAAGATTAGGTTGCTAAATAGGTAATTTGAGTGCAACTAAATCATGCATAGCAAGGATAAGAGAGATTGAACATACACCAATAGACAAGCTATTTAGAGTGGTTCCACACTTCAAACTAGAAGTGTGTCAGTCCACTTGCCTAGAGAGGTCAACCTCTAGGACTTCAACCAATTGCACTCTTATATTCATTCATAAGACTTACAATACATGACCCAACAAAGGACTTACCTATCCAATACAAAGAGTCTTCAACCTTACCAAGGACTTACCCACTTTGCAAGATTCTTCGGCCTTCTCCAAGGACTTACCCAATCTTGCACAAGTCTTCGGCCTTGTAGGAATTACCCACTCTTCTTGGATCTTCCGCCTTTGACTTCACCTTCACTCGGAGAAGCTTTTTCCACCAAGGACTTACCCACTTGAGCTGGAGTCTTCTGCCTTCTCCAAGGACTTACCCACTCTAGCTCCAAGTCTTCAGCCTTGATCTTCACCAAGGGACTCCTTCCCTTGTTCTTCTTCACCTCTCTTGGCTAAGAGAGAGAACCTTCATCTTCATGATTGAAATGGAGAGATGGGGAGGTTGTGGAAGTGAGAGCTTCACAAGATATACAAATGGAACTAGCTCTCTTACAGATTTCCTACTCACTCTAATGGATGAAGCAAGTGATTAAACTTAGAGAGAGAGAGGAGGCTGTAGGAAGCACTCAACTATAGAATAGGAACCTCACATAGAGTTTGCATGGAATGCTCAACCTTGGAATGAAGCCCAAGGGGTCCTATTTATAGTTGGGGATGCCTCTTAGCCTTTGGGAACACTTAGGAACGAAAAATAGCCGTTTTACAAGTTGCAACGAATCTATTTTGGGTCCCAACAAAGTCTCCAACGATTGGATTTGCTTTTTCTGCATTCAAGTACAGTCTGATCGGCCGAGTTTCTATAAAGGCAATTCGGCCGAACCACTAAATGACAAGTCTGAAAGATAGACTGTCGGCCGAGTTCCCTTGGAGAAACTCGGCCGATCGGTCGACTTTCATCTTGGACCGATCAGTGGATCGGCCGAGTTTCCTAGCTAGAAACTCGACCGAACGGGAATCGGCTGAGTTTGTAACTCGGCCGATTGCAACAAAAATTATAGAATATATGGATTGGCCGAGTTTGGAATTCGGCCGACAAAATCCCTGTTATGGGTATTTTGGAATTTTCGTTTGACTATACAAATGATGGATTTTTGTGTCCCAATAATTTTTCTAAGCTTAATTACAAGTCATACAATCATTACAAGTGATTACAAAGCAATTCTAAGGTCATTTACATAGAGATCCCAAATTGCACACTTGTAGCTATTTTGACTTGTCTTTTCTCCAATTTGATATGCGCAAGTTAGGGCATTTGGAGTGTGTCTAAACCTAATCTGAAATCACTCAATGTAGAAGCATTAGACACCAATATGTGGAATGGTTAGTCATCATCAAAACAAGGGTTTAGTCAATTTAGACGTGAGTCAACATTGACCTAATTGACCTTGAGTCAACATTCTCCCCCTTTTTGAAGATGACAAACCATTCCATAAATGTATTGAAAGCTTGTACGTAAAATCATACCTTCGGAGAAACCTAGGGGTTTCAATAGGATTGAGCTCATATGCTCCCCCTCAATTGATGCGCATGGAGTTCTCATACTCCCCCTCAATTGATGCTATTTCTCCTGCATGGTTAGCTTTCATAACATTTATAGAAACTATGTCTTCTACTCATATATGTTCTACACATATATGTCTTCTCCCATTTACCTTCTCCCTTTACATGAACATACTTCTCTTCTTCATGTAAGACATGCCTTCTTCCTCTTTTTAAAAGAAGACATTACCTTTCTCCCCCTTTGTCATTTCAAAAAGGTGGGGGTTATGAAGAAAAAAGAATCATCACTTGTTAAAGAGAAAGGAGATAACACAAATATATAAGGATAGTAGAAGAGCGCAGATAGGGGCTTGTCCAAGCATAGAAAGAAAAGCAAGTTAAAGCATATACTTGAACATCCCAAAAATGCAAGATAAAGTGCTGCAAAAAAACAATAGATCACAACTTTGACCCTCAAGATGATGGAATTTGACCAAAAACCATCGGAGCTCATGGCAAAGCAATGAGTCTTGCTCAGAAGGGTGTTTCTGCATAAAAAGCACTATACTTGCAGCAAAAACTGAAATCGGAGCAAAACCTGCATAAAATCCAAAAATACTCTAATTTCTACATACAATGTAGATCTATGTACCCTGCATCACAATGTTATGCAAGCAACTCAAGATAGTAGATATGCAATTCAAGGAACAATCTTGAGCATTGTATGAGACAAGATACAAGCATAGCATATAGATGAGCAAAGATGCCAATTATGAACTGGGTTAGAGCTACATGTATATGAACTACTAGTAGATGATATCACAAGTTAGGACTACTAGTAGGATCTAGATCATAGCAAGATATACTAAAAGATACATAAGATAGATCAAGCTATGAGTAGATGTAGAGATATATCCAAACAAAGAGATATGCAATTTTAGACGCATGAAATGATATAACTCACTAGATATGCATCCTTACCATAAGATGACTACCACTAAGAACCTCAAGGTTGTATCAAAACAAGATATACACCTAGATAGATGTAGCAAGTTAGAGTACAACGGAAGCAATTTAAGACACAACCAAGAGATCCAAAGAGGTCATCATCAAAACCTGCAAAACAACTCAAAGCAAGTAATTGCAACATATAGATATACCAATTTAGAGAAATTAGATAGATAGAGTTATAAGCAAGATAGACAATGTAGAACAAGGCAATATGCATATATAAAGGTACCAAATGAGAGTGCCAAAGAATAAGGCTATTGGTTGAGAAAATCTAGTTGAGAGGGAAATTCTCACTCAATAAGCCAAATTTATATTCTATGCACAGTGTAATCGGTCGAGTTCTGTGCATTGGCAACTCGACCGATGACAACTGCTGGCAACACCCATTGGTGCCTATCGGTCGAGTTTCAATAGGGCAAACTCGACCGACAGAGCAGCTGTCAAAAAGCACATATATCTCATAAAAACATATTTAAAGGCATGATAAATATACAAACCATATCCAAACATGTCTAAGCAAGTTAGTAATGCACTATATAATCATTAGAAACAGTTTTTTAGCAAGAGTGTGAAGAGAAACACAAAATACCACTTTTGACTCAAAAACCATATGTATAGTGCACATTAACTTGACAAAAACAAGTTAGGATAGGTTATAAGCAATAAAACCATTACCTTTGTGCTTACCATTGCTTTTCCACTTGTTGTCACCCTCTACACATCTCACCTTTCTTCTTTCATGTGGATTGATAAGACAATTTGCAATTAAATACCTCAAGTCAATCCATTTGCAAGTACCTACAAGAAGAAAGATGAAATGGTCCCCAATCATATTTTTTGGTCCGGAGGGGTTAGTTTAGCAACCCAAATCCGATTGCTTTTGGGTGCTTTCCTAAAAGGACAACAAGTAGAATAATGACCTAATTCATTGCAATAGTTGCATGTGCCCATAGTCTTGGAACTAGAGGATTCTCCATGGAATATTGGAGGTCCTTTATCTTTGTTGTTCCCTTGACTACTATCATATCCTAAACCATGTCTACCAATTTGTTTAGTAGTATGGTGTAGGATGTCATTAAGATTCTTTTTACCCACTAAGAATCTTTGCAAAGAATATCTCAAACTGTCATTATCATGTTTAAGAGAAGCAATAGTAGAAGACAATTGATTAATGTTATCTCTAGCATGTAGAAGATCATTTTCTAAGCAAAGAGTTTTAGTTAAATAAGAATCTCTATCAATATGAAGAGCAGCAACATCATTCTCTCTATTAGTAGAACTAGAACAAGATTCATGCCCATTGATTTTAGCAAGCAAGGAGGCATTTTCTAGTTCTAATTCATGCAAAACAAAATCTTTGTTTTTGTTTTCAGATTTAAGAACATCAATGTCATGCATGAGAGAATCAACAATTAAAGTATGTTCTTCATTAGAATTAGGCATGAGAGGTTGAGCTTCTAGAAATTTAATCTTATCAAGTAAACTAGCATTTTCAAGTTTAAGAGAGTCTACTTGGCTAAGACAATCATTTTTATCAATAAGCAAGCAAGAATTAGCATATTCAAGATCATCTAGTTCTATATGCAAATTATCAACAATTTTAGCAAGCTTTTTCTTTTTCTTTTTAGAAGACTTATAAGAGGCACAAATATCATGAATAATAGCAATTAAAGATTCTTTATCTAAAGAGTCTAGATTTACCTCACTTGAGTCTTCACTTGTAGTAGCTATAAGAGCATAATGGCATTCTCCTTTATCAATAGAGCTTGAGCTGCCACTTGACTCTTCACTTGATTCTTCACTTGAGCTTGAGTTGGAGGAGCCGCTTGAGCTTGAGTGCCATTTCTCCTTCTTCTTGTGAGAATGGGTCTTTTTACCTTGTGGGCAATCTTCCTTGTAGTGACCCTTCTTTCCACATGTGAAGCACCGGGTGGAGGAGGACTTGCCTTTGTAGAGCTTACCCTTGGAGTACATGGCATCTTCCTTATCTAGAGAGGATGGAGAGACTTGTTCCATGATAGCTTCAATTTGAGCCTTCATTTCAGCCTTCTTCATTCTCTTTAGCTCTTTCTTCTCTTGTCTTTCAACTTCCTCCCTCTTGTCAAGTGTGGCTTCATGTGCTTGTAGATTTCCAATGAGCTCTTCAATGGGGATGTCCTTAAGTGACCTTGCTTCTTCAATGGAAGTCACCTTTGATTCCCACCTCTTGGGTAAATTTCTAAGGATATTTGAGTTGATTTCTCCACTAGACATAGGATGACCTAGAATAGCAAGACCATTCACAATGGTGTTGATCCTTGAGTACATGTTGGCTATACTTTCCTCCTTTCCCATCTTGAAGTTTTCAAGCAGCCCCTTGAGCATGTAGACTTTGCTTTCCTTCACTTGATCCATCCCTTCATAAGTGATGCAAAGCTTTCTCCATACCTCATAGGCCGTCTCACAAGAGGAAATCCGGTTGAACTCGGTGGGGGTCATGGAGGCATATAGGATATGCATGGCTCTAGCATTCAAGGTTGCTTTCATCAAGGTGGCTTCATCCCATTCTTCAATGTTTGTCTTTGGTAGAATGTATGGGTTGTTCACCATTTGCCACATCTCAAGACTTGATCCTTGGATGAAGAATTGAAGTCTTCTTCTCCAATAGAGGAAGTTGCTCCCATCAAAGATTGGAAGGCTGGTCGAGAATCTCCCTCCTTGATAGTCACCCATCTTCTCCTACTTGTTGAAGTATGCTTGGAGAAGACCCGCTCTGATACCACTTGTTGGATCCTAGATGGGTGATTAGATGCTCTAGAGGGGGGGGGTGAATAGAGCTGAAAGCACTTAAACAAAATTCATTAAACCTTCAAAATATATGACAAGATTAGGTTGCTAAATAGGTAATTTGAGTGCAACTAAATCATGCATAGCAAGGATAAGAGAGATTGAACATACACCAATAGACAAGCTATTTAGAGTGGTTCCACACTTCAAACTAGAAGTGTGTCAGTCCACTTGCCTAGAGAGGTCAACCTCTAGGACTTCAACCAATTGCACTCTTATATTCATTCATAAGACTTACAATACATGACCCAACAAAGGACTTACCTATCCAATACAAAGAGTCTTCAACCTTACCAAGGACTTACCCACTTTGCAAGATTCTTCGGCCTTCTCTAAGGACTTACCCAATCTTTCACAAGTCTTCGGCCTTGTAGGAATTACCCACTCTTCTTGGATCTTCCGCCTTTGACTTCACCTTCACTCGGAGAAGCTTTTTCCACCAAGGACTTACCCACTTGAGCTGGAGTCTTCTGCCTTCTCCAAGGACTTACCCACTCTAGCTCCAAGTCTTCAACCTTGATCTTCACCAAGGGACTCCTTCCCTTGTTCTTCTTCACCTCTCTTGGCTAAGAGAGAGAACCTTCATCTTCATGATTGAAATGGAGAGATGGGGAGGTTGTGGAAGTGAGAGCTTCACAAGATATACAAATGGAACTAGCTCTCTTACAGATTTCCTACTCACTCTAATGGATGAAGCAAGTGATTAAACTTAGAGAGAGAGAGGAGGCTGTAGGAAGCACTCAACTATAGAATAGGAACCTCACATAGAGTTTGCATGGAATGCTCAACCTTGGAATGAAGCCCAAGGGGTCCTATTTATAGTTGGGGATGCCTCTTAGCCTTTGGGAACACTTAGGAACGAAAAATAGCCGTTTTACAAGTTGCAACGGATCTATTTTGGGTCCCAACAAAGTCTCCAATGGTTGGATTTGCTTTTTCTGCATTCCAGTACAGTCTGATCGGCCGAGTTTCTATAAAGGCAATTCGGCCGAACCACTAAATGACAAGTCTGAAAGATAGACTGTCGACCGAGTTCCCTTGGAGAAACTCGGCCGATCGGTCGACTTTCATCTTGGACCGATCAGTGGATCGGCCGAGTTTCCTAGCTAGAAACTCGACCGAATGGGAATCGGCTGAGTTTGTAACTCGGCCGATTGCAACAAAAATTCCAGAATATATGGATCGGACGAGTTTGGAATTCGGCCGACAAAATCCCTGTTATGGGTATTTTGGAATTTTCATTTGACTATACAAATGATGGATTTTTGTGTCCCAATAATTTTTCTAAGCTTAATTACAAGTCATACAATCATTACAAGTGATTACAAAGCAATTCTAAGGTCATTTACATAGAGATCCCAAATTGCACACTTGTAGCTATTTTGACTTGTCTTTTCTCCAATTTGATATGCGCAAGTTAGGGCATTTGGAGTGTGTCTAAACCTAATTTGAAATCACTCAATGTAGAAGCATTAGACACCAATATGTGGAATGGTTAGTCATCATCAAAACAAGGGTTTAGTCAATTTAGACGTGAGTCAACATTGACCTAATTGACCTTGAGTCAACATAAGGAAGAGAAGAAGGGATCACGTCATAGAAGATGTGGAAGTATGCAACCAATGATCTCCAATGATAGTTCCTCACTTATGCAACAGTAGGTATGGTAATCTCCACGAAGGGGATGAGATTCCTCCTCTATTATCCGCTCCTTAATCCAAGAATGTATTTCAAATAGAGAGTAATCAATCCCCTTGTTTTTAGGGGACATTTTCCTTTTATATGCACCCATACCATGAAATTTAACTTGGATGGCCTGGCGATGTTCTTTCCAATTCTGTGTCTGTCATGCCAACAACCATACTGTAATTGCTGAGTTGGGCGGCCTACATCTGAGTGGGTACATAGTTGGAAATCCAGTCAAAGGATCTGTTAAACAGAGCCGATCAACTCGCTTGTTGATGCTTGCAGTTATTTGGAATGTTTGTCCACCAATTGATATAGTCAATTAATCAGTTTGCTATTGATAATAGTGTATGGAGATTTTGTGATCAATCAACCCACTAGGTGTAAGGAGTGGGACCTAAGAAGGGATCCACTCCCTACGAAAATTTGAGGAATAGAAATCCATCTATTCCAAGCACCCTAAAAAGGTATGCTGGAACATGTGTATTTATTTTTAAAATAGAGATATTCAAGACCAATTTATTGAAGCAGAAATATATTTTGTGACTATATTTAATTTTTTAGAATTACATCATCATCTCCCATAAAGGGTTTAAAGAAAGTTACAACATAAGGATCTAAGTAGAGGGATATCCAACTATTTGAAGTCTGTCTCCCCAAGAGCTCTACCTAGTAGGTTCATGTCACCATTTCTAGTCCTCCAAGTCCTACACCTAGGTTGGAAGCATAACTATAAAGAGAAGATAAAAATGGAAATTGTCAGCAAAAATTTCGGTATGTGCATATAAAATATGGATTGAGAAATATTAGGAAAAAGGACATCAAATATAATAAGGCTTCCCATAGAAGAGGAAAGTACCACCCAAATGGGTATTAAAAGGATATAAATTTCAAAATGATGATAAGCAAGTGATAGATGAGGCATTTATTAAAAAGAATATAATTAGTAGAAGAATTCTTGCCATATAACAACATTAACAAATCCTAATCAGTGCTTGTAAAACAATTAGACTACTTTTATTTATGTAGGGATGTGACCTATAAAATCTCAAGCCTACACACACACATACATACATATATATATATATATATATATATATATATATATATATATATATATATATATATATATATATATATATATATATATATATATATATATATATGGGTGGAAAACACAAACCTGCATGGGATACAGACACACTTTGTATATGTACCAGTGGAATACGCACACTCGAGACATATACATATGCCTAATGATTGTGGAAGTACAAATGTACTACTATAATAAATAAAATTAGTCTATTTGCACATGCATGAAAAATAAAGGCAAGCATAAGTCTAGTCAATGTGAAATAACATGATGAGAACATTGACTTAGGGCGAATAGATCCTCAACTGTAGGATAAAATGCTATCTTTAGATCTGCCTGATCTCGACATGTCAGTACTACATACTAGGTTTTGGTACTACCGATTCCTTTAATTACTGCATCCACCTAGAAAGTTGTCACTACTACCAACTGGGTGTCGATAGTACCGAGTTGCTTTGATTAATATTGAATCCAATGCTGTTGTTGTCGGTAGTATCGACTCCAAAGTTGTTACTATTAAGTCTTCTTGGTTTCTTTCTTTTTCAAACTTAGCATGTGTCAGTATCACCAACTCCAAAGTCAGTAGTACTAAGCTGAGTAGATTCTTATAAAATTCCCTAAAATCCATAAAATCCGAACATAAGCTCTTGAAATAAATTATATCTTTTGAAACTAATAAAATTACATTTTTTGATGTAAATAAGTATCACAGACTAATGAGAGTAAATCATGCACAAATGAATATGAAAATGAGCAAATAGTGCACAAAAATAAATATAAAATAGTCAGCGAAAATGACAAATATGTAGTGCATCAAACTCTCCTAAGCTTAAATGTTGCTCATCCTCGACCAACAAACCCTCAGATCTATTTGAGACAAGTCATAAAAAGGACATAAACTATGAATTTCATATCTCAAACATCCCCACCTAGCGGTCCCAAATCGGCCTTCACTGATCATTGAACAATAAACTTCTCTATAGTGACCAAAAATATCCATAAAAGTTATACACCCTTAGACCAATGAACACTATCAAGAGAGTAGTTAACATCATAATCAGTCAGGCATTCGCTTGGTGCATTATGCGATTCCCTATTCTACATTTCTCTTTCCTAACTACCAACTACTTGGAAGCAATTTTCCTTATAAGAATGAATGAGGAGAATAATAATTTAAGTGGCCTACCGATAACAACAATGGATGGTATGAAATAGGTGACTGTGAAGATTCACAAGCAACATTCGAATTATTTATGCAAAAATAAAACATGCTGAACCTATATGGTGAAGATGATGAAACATGCATGCATTCTAATGCCTAATATTATTGGGTGAAATGATGCATGTATCGAAGATCTCGTCAAATTGACTATAATGAAGTAATAAAAAGAATGCATCATGTGAATGTTTCCATCTTTTTTTGAAGAGTTGAGGGCATCCTTTATCCCTCTTAACTTTAAAAACATTAACAAATTCTTTCTCTCTCTCTTTCATTAGCCCATTATTTTAGCATGATGAAACATTATGCTTGGGACTTACTACATGTCATTCATTTTTTTCTTTTCTTTTTCTTGAGGGAATGGATGTGTATTCCTGCACTCACATTTTGAAGGAAAATGATACCCACATGATATGCAAATGAAGGATGAAAAATGCATGCTATCTACATGTAATTGTTGTCAACTAAACTGATATGCACAAGAATGGTTTATGCATAATGCCAATTTTTTTCATTTTTGTAACTAATACAATCAAAGAAAACTAACTATCATGTCGCCTATTATGTCTTCAAATGCAAATAAGAGGACATGATTTGGTCTTACTTGATCATCTTAAGGTGGTGTGTCAAAGTGAATGGAAGAATGGATGGAATCACATAATTAAGAGACAATGCCTTTCATGAAATTATCATATGTCCCTCTCTAATGACATGTGAACAGGGTAACCTTAGGGTTTCTTTCTTAAATTTCAATTTAAGATCCCATTAACTATTTGATCAATTTAGGATCAAATCACATCTTCATCCACATTACATGAATAATTAAGATGTCCATTCATAACAAATGTCCTTAACCTAACTATCCCATACACTTCCTCTAGGTGATGTACTTTAGAAATTTGCAACTAAGCCAAAGTTTTAATTTATTTATTTCCAACAGAACACAAGGAGAGCACATGACATTAACATGAACCATGAATTAAGATCCACTTTTACACTAGATAGACCGTGGATCCTACAGCTTGAAAAGATAAAGACTAAAAAGTAAATAAAGCAACGAAAGACTAAATAAAATATAAAACTAAGGATAGATATTGTTCCAACTACCCCCCAAGCTTGAACTAGACTATGTCCACATAGTCAGAATTCTAACTTAAGAGGTGGAATAGTGGTACTAGATCACATGTGTGATGCCCAATGCCACAACAAGAAAGATAACTCAAAACCAAACTATAGAATTAAAACTAAGCATCCATGTTAACATAAAACCCAGGAAATTAAAATCGATTTCATCAAACCATAGGATTTGCAACATATTGCACATGAGTCCAAAAAATCCGCCTATATTATATATCACCTGCCAAAAACATAATTCAAGTTACCATTCACTGGCTCTCAAGCCACATCCTATCACACATGATAACATGTTCATATACGTATAAGCCATCTCTATACAACAACGGGCATACAGTGAAAACCTCATATAGGCACGTACAACAAAACCCTCCCCAAGGACCTAAGTGTACATGGATGACACAAGACTCTAATTCTATATAGAAGTTGCATATCCAACCTTTCGACAGCTACTAGTTCTCTTGCTTCTCAGCACCAACAAAACAAACTCTACTTCCTCATGCTCGATCACCGAAAAGATGCGGAAACCCATGAGGCAAGACCAAACGTCCCAATAAGAGATATAACTCTCTGCCAATGTCTATAAAAGCACAGATAAGCGAAGCAAATAAAACAATATACTAAGCAAGTAGAACAACATACTAAGCAGGTAGAACAACATGCTAACCAGGTAGAATAGATTTAGCTAAATGATATGTACTCAATAGATGAAACAGACTGAACCAGACTAGGCTGCAACCATTGAATAGTAGATCAATTTATATTCTAAAAAGGAATATGAAGAACATGTATAACAATTGACTTCTCTAACCTTCTTATAATTCAAGAAATTAGTAAAAAGATAAGGCAAAGGGGCTCAACCAATGTTATTCGTATTTAACCCTAAGAAGGATATACTATATGAATGTGTTATGTATTTTATTGTTGCCCCTAGGATTTGAGTCGTACCACCCAAATCCAACCGACCACTTCTAAGTCAAAATCAGTGCCATACAAGGTCAAATGGAAGAGTTGGGATCCACGACTTCTTCACACCTCTTGGTCAACACAAGAGAAACACCGCAGAGACATACCACTCAATTGTAAAAGATGACATATAGTCAACAGAAGGATCAACTCACACATGTCCGTCCATATAAAACACCTAGCCCACCTTGGTACATGTAACAGTGCTAGAAGAACATGCTCACACATGGACATTCTTAAAAGAAGGAATGGCTCACACATGGCCATCCATATCACAAGGAGATCGACTCACACATGGTTGTCTCACACAACCTATAATTGTGGATACAAGGAGATAACTCGACTTGCACCCCATATATTAAAAAATATGTGCTCCGAGTAGTACTCGTTTCACCAATCCGACAATTAGAGCTGACACTGGACATGATCTATGGCACATGGCACCTACATGATTAGGGTTCCACTTGATTAGTTAGCCAATTGGGTGACTTTTAACATCAATCAAGTTACATCGTATAAAGCCAAAAAAAACTCTACAAGAAATAAGGGTACATTACAACTCCAAAAGATATAAAGCGTACAATGTGTGAACTTGTCACACAATCACCACATGATACTCAAAACTCTGCCATTCACAAGGCCAACACCAATGCTACACATCACTATGGGATATCAATCCCTTAGTTATCACCTCCCAAGGAATCAAACCATCACCATGTCATAGGACCTATCACATTAAATCCTGCTTGAGCTTCATCACATTATACCTCATCAATGTGCATAAGCACCATAATGTATCATATAATCACCACCATATCATACACAAGCCATGTCATACATATCACCTGCAAGGTTAGAGGCCTATAAACAGGAAAGACAAAGTAATATAACAAATGACCATCTCAAGAGAGAGAAAGCAAACACATCATATAGCTCATAATTAGGGTTAGGGATCCATGCTGAACTGATTAGGGTTTTGTAGATACATCAAATCATTAAACCCTAGATATGGAACCTACCATATTCTTGAAATAGTTTAGGGTTAAGAATTATGATTAGGGTTAAGAAAAAGACTATCCACACAATACTACATGTGGCTTATGCATTACTTATAGATGTGTATTGATTGAGTACTCAAACATGTGTCTCAACCACCCATCAACCATGTATCGGGACCACCCGTCAACATGGACTGTGACTATCAACCAACAACCATGTGTCTCGACCACGACCATCACCATGATGTCACGACCGTGATACATTAGGGAGTAGCATGTCTCGACTCAACCATCAACCATGTCGCGACCCAAACAAGCAAGACATCTCGACCAACTAGGGTTAGGGTTTCGACCATCCAAAACAATCATGTCACGACCTCCAACCTCAAGGGAAGCAACCCGAACAAAACCAAGGTTGTCTCTGTTGGGTTTTGGGCGAGGTAGAGAAGGCAGCAGAAACAAAAATTTTCTCCCCAAACCCAGGAAATAACAGATCACATCAACATCTATGAAATAGGAAGGACAGTTTATTAAGGTTTACCTGGTCCTGAGGCTTGCTCAGTGACAATACCTCATAGGTAGTGTGGTCTTCAACCACCTAGTCTTGGATGGTGTCTGTGTATCTCCTGGTCCTGACATGGACTGTAGTTGACCGTCGTCCTCCTAAGCGGCAGAAACCTCCCACCTCTATAGATAGTCTACACGGACCACCGAGAACTCTAGTCCTCCTATCCCACATGACACTAGAAGGAGTCATCCCCTTCTATTAGAGTACTAGTCACCGACACACTCTCCCACCACCAGTTGTCATCTTGTGGTTGTCTTTCCCTTGTTGTGCCTCCTCGATCGGGTAGCACTTGTTTGGGCTCTCACGGTTACCACAACCAGAGAGGACAACTTTGCAGAGTAACTGATGTTCTAAGTTGTGCTATCTAAGAAGCCCCCAATACCCCTCTATATATAGGAGGGGTCAGGGTCAGGGTTCACAACCTCGGGCAATGTGGGACTAAAGTGGGAGTACAAGGGTCCGGAATTTCCATGAACTAATTGCATTGCGGCAGGCGAGCCGGTCATTTCACAAATGAATCGGTCAGTTAGGAGTGTGAGTCGGTTGGTTCACTTAGTGAACCGACCGGTTCGCTTCCCAGAATTGCCTCGAATTGACTTTCCTTGTTCGTTTCTAATTGATACTAAGATCAATTCTTGTCCCAATCGAATTGTACAAGTGAAATGAAAAACGTTTCTCACAAATCGGGACAACCCAACACCGCTCTTTTAGACACATGAACCGATCGGTTCACCAAAGTGAACCGGTCATCTCACTGGCCATGAGCCGATCAGTTCACCCAGTAAACCGGTCGGTTGGTGGTCCAGATTGTGAAGAACGTAGTCAATGTAGTTCTCAATCAATCTGACACTCAAATAAGTTAGTTCAACACTTGAACTTGATGATTCTGAGTCAAGTCAATTGATTAAATTTTTAATTGAATACCTAAACACTTTAGTAATCAATCTAAACATCATTCGTGGATAAACTCCTCTTCCAGCTTAAACCTATGTGTGTGACCCTATAGGTCCCATTTCACGTTGGCAGTGAAAGTCCATAACCACTTATGACTTCACAAGAAAGGAGCGGTGCCTAGTCGCACATCAGTGCTACCCAAGTGAAAAGGAAAGTTGGAGAACAACTTCCAACCCTACAATCCATAATTGGTATTACAGTGAATGTATAGTACCTTTTGTTGCTATGTATGCCCATAGAGCAAGTCATGTGATGATTGTAATGGGATACTTCGTAAATGATTTGAATAATAAAGGAAATTTCTGATCTATATGTTTTAACTATTTCTGAGATGATAGTATAACACGATAGATGTCTAAAGAATTGTTTACTCGATGATGTATGCTTTTAGGTTTAGGACCTAAACGATGAGATCATACAGATGTTAAGAGTATACATTCTTGTTTTGTCCCTAGTCGGTTGTTATTATGGAAATAACCATTGACATCAAGAACACTAAAGACTAGATTGTGTTTTGGTTGATGACATAATCTCATTAGTCATGATATAGTGATATAAAACCAAGCACATAGGTACTTGTTAGAGAACAAGTGTACCAGATAGACCCACCGTGAGAGTGACACATGGAACCATGGTTTGGTAGTCACAGTCATCTCTCACAGTGATGGTGGTGAGTATGATTCATTGTCTTGAAATCACTACACTCAACACATGTCGTTGGGTACACTTTGACATCATCAAACGCAGTCCTGAAACATGTGTTGTTATAAAGGTGATGATTGGGTGACTTTGACACATGAGGTTTTTGAGGGGTGAGTGATATATATGGGATTTGTCCCTCCTAAGGGAGTTTGATGTCCATGGCCACTTGATGAGTAGGATTGAGAAAGGCATGCACATGCATGTGTGAATTAATATGAGATATTGATGTCACACACATCTCACCCAGTCTGCTTTGAGATCAAGGAAATGGATGAACGTTGAAAGGATGAGTGTACCATGCCTTGAGTTCATTAAGGACATTAGTGATAAGGGAATTATACATTCATTGTAACACCATTCATAGATTGTAGGATTGAAAGTTGTTCTCTAACTTTCTATTTCAAAGGAATTATACATTCACTGTAACACCATTCACAGATTGTAGGATTGAAAGTTGTTCTCTAACTTTCTATTTCACTTGGGTAGCACTGATGTGCGACTAGGCACCGCTCTTTGCTTGTGAAGTCATAAGTGTTATGGACCTTCACTGCCAACGTGAAATGGACCTGCATGGTCACACACACAAAGGATTTAACCTGGAAGAGGAGTTTATCCACAAATGATGTTTAGATTGATTACTAAAGGAGTTTAGTAGTTCAATTAAACACTCAATTAATTGATAGCTCAATATCATAGTGTTCAAGGTGTTGGACCGATTGATTAGAGTATCAGATTGATTGAAACTGCAATTGACTAATTTTGCACAGTCTGCACTCCCAACCGATCGGCTCATATGATGAACCAATCGGCTCATCTTGGTGAACCGATCGGCTCATGAGATGAACCGATCGGCTCAACTGGTCCAACCGAGCGAGTTGGGAAAGTCAGGTTGGCAAGAAATTTCTCTTTGTTTCACTTGTCCAATTTGATTGGAACAAGGATTGATATTTGAATCAATTCGAAACAAAAGAGGAAAAGTCAACCGGGAACTGACCAGGGCAGTGAACCGATCGGCTTAGGTGCCCCAATCAGTCGGTTCAGGTGTGAACCGATCGACTCAGGTCCCCAACCGATTGGTTCATGCTTGACACGATCGGTTCAGCTGGCGCAGATTGGTTGTTTTGTGGAAAATCTCAAATCCTTCTACTCCTGCTTTAATCCCGCATTGCCCGGGGTTGAGAACCCTATCCCATGACCCTCATATATATAGGGGTATTAGGGGATTCTCAAAGTAAAACTTAGAATACCAGTTTCTCTGCAAAGTTGTCGTTCTCTCTGGTTGTGGTAACCGAGAGAGCCCGAGCAAGTGCTACCCGATAAAGGAGGCACAACAAGGGAAAGACAACTGCAGAAAAGCGACTGATTGTAGGAGAGTGTATAGGTGACTAGTATGCCGACAGGAGGGTATGAATCCTTCCAATTCCTTATGGGATAAGGTGATCGGAGTTGCAGGTGGTCCGTGTGGACTACTACAGTGGCGGGAGACTTCTGCCACTCAGAGGACAACTGTTAATCCTGATAGTCCCGGTGAGACCAGGAGCTACACAGACACCGTCCAAGACTGGAGGTGAAGACCGCACAAGCCGAGAGGTAACGTCTCTGAGAAAGCCTCGGGACAAGGTATGTCTCTACAAACCATCCTTCCTATTGTATAGACGTTGATGCGATTCCTTTATTCTGGGTTTGGGAGAAGAAATTTTTTGTTTCCGCTGCCTTCTCTATCTCCTATAAAACCCAACAGTGGTATTAGATCCACGTCAACTGATCTATACTTTAGGATTATCGATGTGATCGATTTTGGTTTGTCACCTTTATTTATTGCATACGATGCGAATAAAATTGGCTTTATGCATGTCCAATCCACAAATCCCAAAATACATATATGACATGTAATATGAATGCACTCAATACGCGTCGCCCTTAAATGGGTTTTGTGGTGGATGTATAACATGGTTATGGCCAATAAACCCTATGTATGTGTGCTTGGTTGAATGTGGTTGCTTGTATATCGGTCTGCGCACCGATTCCCTATCTCCTATTCCTGATGTAACTCGAGATAACTCGAGATTTCTTTCCTACCTTTTCTCCCCCCGAATGTAACTCGGGGTTTCCTTTTTCAAATATAAAATAGGATAGATTTTTATTTCCTGTTATGTCAAAGAACGGAGGACAATCTAACGACAACTGAGATGATCGGTTCAAAGCATGAACCGATCGGTAGGCGATCAAGATGAGCGGGTGGCGACCTGAGGAGATGCACGACAACCAGTGAACCGATTGGCTAGAGGTGCCAGTCGATCGACTGGTGGCACCCAACCGACCAGTTTGATGGCGAGCCGATCAATCATGGAGATGGATTGATCAAACCCAGAAAGGAAAAGCACAAAGTTCATCTTATATAGGTTACATGTGATGTGGACCTAGATGACCGTGATTCCTCTTGGCTCGAGGAATCACATTAGGATGGACATAATCATTTCTTTTATCGTTTCACATGTTTTCTATGGGATATAACATGTATATGATCCTTACTATATATTGTGGTGATTGGATATGTATATGTACCTATATAAAACCAAATCCCTCATTAAATATTGAAGTTTTAGATGACTTCCAAACACGACACACATGAAAATCTTGATTGGCCAAGTGTGGGAATGCCCTAGCGTGGTACACCGTCTATTTTGTGGAAGCATGAAGGATGGATATGTGGGTCTGCCCTAGCAGGGTGCATATTCATCGTGTTGGCTTTGGGTCAGACTTAACAAGGTGACCTAGATAGGATCTAGCACCTTGAGGCATGGAGGTGATCATGGTAAGGAGTTGCACATGACATCTTTCAAGAGTTGCATATGATGCAATTGGCATGAGTTGCCTACCTGGAAGATCTAAGTTGTGGGTGACAGTCCTAGCTGGTCCATGACTCAGAGGATTTCAGGATCTTAACCCACTAGAAGATTGTATGCTGCAATCTTCCAAATTGATAGTGAGGGCTATCAATTGGAATAAAAATAGTGGGAGTGGTAATTAATTAAAGGCCTAATTAACTATCATCAAATTTTATTCAAATTAAATCAAATCAAAAGGAGTTTTGACAAATACAATTTTCTCTTGTAGAATGGCAAAAGAATCATCTTTTAAAATGGGAAAATTAATTGAGAATAAATTTCATAACTGGTTGGGGACTGTGAGAAGTGTTATGCACAATCCAGATATACCAGTAGCCTTTGAATCCACTCTATGTACGCTTAAGGATAGTTCATTGATAGAGATCAATGACATAGGCAAGGGAGAGAAGAGTTCTCTTGCCAAACCAAATTCTTCTGCACTCAAAACATGGAAAGGATGGAAGGAACGATGTAAGAAGAAGCGAGAGATATAGATCTCTACTTTTGGTGTATACATGATAGAGATTAACTTTACTACTTCTTTGTCATGGGTACTTGATACCGGATGCAGATCTCACATTTGTTCAAATGTGAATGATCTTAAGAGAAGTAGGCCTTTAGGGAAAGGCGAGGTTGAACTATGTGTTGCCAATGGGGCAAGAGTTGCCGCCAGTGTCGTAGGAACCTATGAGTTAACTCTACCTAGTGGGCTAATAATAGAGTTGAAGAACTGCTATTATGTACCTTCCATAAATATGAATATCATTTCCGTTTCTTGTTTAGACAAGGATGATTTTGGATTTCTTATTAAGAATGGAAAGTGTTCCATTTCAAAAGATGGGATCTTTTATGGCAGTGCCCAAATGTCTTATGGTATATACTTGATAAATCTAGAGACAAGTGTATACAATGTAAACACCAAAAGGCAAAGACTCAACAAATCAAACAAAACATATCTTTGGCATTGTCGTCTAGGGCACATAAATGAGAAGCGCATCTCTAGACTCCATAAAGATGGTTATCTAGACTCTTTTGATTATGAAATAATAGAGACATGTGAATCTTGTTTGTTGGGAAAGATGACCAAGATTCCCTTTTCAGGTAAAGGTGAGAGAGCTAGTGATCTATTAGGACTCATACATACTGATTTATGAGGGCCTTTTAGAACTAATGCCAGAAATGGGTGTTAGTACTTCATTACCTTCACTGATGACTTCAGTATGTATGGCTATGTGTACCTGATGAAACATAAGTCAGAAACCCTTGAAAGGTTCAAGTATTTCATGAATGAAGTACATAACCAACTTGGTAAAAATATTAAAGCACTTCAATCTGATCGAGGTGGAGAATACTTAAGCCAGGAGTTTGAGGACCTTCTACGAGCCCGTAGTATTGTATCACAATGGACTCTACCTGGAACACCATATCATAACGATGTGTCTGAAAGAAGGAATCACACTTTACTAGATATGGTGCGATCAATGATGAGTTTTGCTGATCTTCTGATTTCCTTCTGGGGTCATGCTCTTGAAACTGCCGCATTTACACTTAACCGAGTTCCATCTAAATCGGTTCAAAAGACACCATATGAGATATGGCACGGGAAGCGTCCCGGTTTGTCTTTTATTAATATTTGGGGTTGTGAGGCTTACGTTAGGAAAATGTTTCCTGATAAGCTTGGACCCAAGTCCGATAAATGTTATTTTGTTGGATACCCTGAGGAAATAAGGGGATACTATTTATACCACCCTACTAACAACAAAGTGTTTGTTGATAGGACAACTGTGTTCCTAGAAAAGGAATTTATTTGCAGAGGAAATAGTGGGAGGAAAATAGAGCTTGAAGAGGTTTAAGCTCTCAAGTAATACAAGGATCTCGTAGATCTAGTAGGACACACCTTGAACCTGAGAGGTTTGGATACCTTGTGACTCAGGAAGGTGGTGAGTTGATCATAGATGATGATCCAACTACCTTTCTAGAGGTTATGGAGGGGCCATATTCTGAGAAATGGCTTGAGGCCATGAAATCTGAGATGGAATCCATGTATTCCAACAAAGTATGGACTTTGGTGGAACCACCTGAAGGGATAAAACCCATAGGGTACAAGTGTGTCTTCAAGAAGAAGACCGACATGGATGTCAATGTGCAAACTTACAAAGGAAGATTGGTTGCGAAGGGTTTTCGACAAGTTCAAGGTGTTGACTATGACGAAACTTTTTCTCCAGTTGCCATGATTAAGTCCATCAGGATCATACTTGCTATTGCGGCTTACTATGGCTATGCAATTTGGAAAATGGATGTGAAAACCACATTCCTTAATGGGAATATAAATGAGGATGTGTACATGACACAACCTGAAGGTTTTGTAGATCCAAAGAATGCTAATAAAGTCTGTAAGCTACAAAGGTCAATCTATGGATTGAAGCAAGCATCTCAGAGTTAGAATCTTCGATTTGATGAGGAAGTCAAAGTGTTTGGCTTTATTCAAAATGAATATGAACCTTGTGTGTACAAAAAGGTTAGTGGGAGCATGACCACATTCCTCATATCGAATGTGGATGACATACTATTGATGGGGAATGATGTCACAGCCTTAGAGAAGGTAAAGACTTGGCTCTGGAATACTTTCTCAATGAAGGACTTAGGAGAAGCATCCTACATTCTAGGTATTAAGATCTATAGAGATAGATCAAAAAGGCTTCTCAGACTAAGTCAAAGCACGTACATTAACAAAGTGCTGAAGCGATTCAACATGGAGAACTCAAAGAGAGGCAACATCCCCATGCTACATGGAGTCACCATCTCTAGAGCTCAATGTCCCCAATCTTGTGAAGAGAGGAAGCATATGAATGGGATCCCATATGCATCAGCCATCAGATCCATCATGTACACTATGTTGTGCACACACCTAGATGTCTCGTATGCCCTCAGCATGATGAGCAGGTACCAGTCAGATCCCAAGGATGCTCACTAGACAGCCATAAAGAACATCCTCAAGTACTTGTGAAGGACTAAGGATCAGTTCCTTATATATGGCGGCGAGGAAGAACTGGTTGTAAGAGGTTACACCGATGCAAGTTTCCAAATTGACAAAGATGATTACAGATCGCAATCAGGATTTGTATTTTGCCTAAACAATGGAGTTGTGAGCTAGAAGAGTTCCAAGCAAGAAATAGTTGCCGATTCTACTACAGAGGCCGAGTATATTGCTGCTTCACATGCAACAAAGGAAGCTGTGTGGATCAGGAAGTTCATCACTAAACTTGGTGTAGTTCCCAATAGTTGTGATGTAATTGAGCTTTATTGTGACAATAATGGAGCTATTACAGTGCATACTGCGGTCCAAACACATACTGCGGCGCTTCCATCTCATACGAGAGATCGTACAGTGAGGAGATGTGAAGATTTACAAAATACCAACTGAAGACAACATAGCTGATCCACTGATGAATGCCCTTTCTCAGCAAAAGCATGATGGTCATGCTAGGTCACAAGGACTGAGGTTCCTAGGTGACTGGCTCTAAGTGCAAGTGGGAGTCTATTGGTATGTATGCCCATAGAGCAAGTCATGTGATGATTGTAACGAGATACTTTGTAAATGATTTGAATAATAAAGGCAATTTTTGATCTATATGTTTTAACTGTTTCTGAGATGATAGTATAACATGATAGATGTCTAAAGAATTGTTTACTCGATGATGTATGCTTTTAGGTTCAGGACCTAAACGATGAAATCATGCAGATGTTAAGAGTATACATTCTTGTTTTGTCCCTAGTCAGTTGTTATTGTGGAAATAACCATTGACATCAATAACACTAAAGACTAGATTGTGTTTTGGTTGATGATAGAATCTCATTAGTCATGATATAGTGATATCAAACCAAGCACATAGGTACTTGTTAGAGAACAAGTGTACCGGATAGACCCACTGTGAGAGTGATACATGGAACCATGATTTAGTTGTCACAGTCAGCTCTCACAGTGATGATGGTGAGTGTGATTCTTCGACCTAAAATCACTACACTCAACACATGTCATTGGGTACACTTTGACATCATCAAATGCAGTCCTAAAACATGGATTGTTATAAATGTGATGATTGGGTGACTTTGACACATGAGGTTTTTGAGGGGTGAGTGATAGATATGGGATTTGTCCCTCCTAAGGGAGTTTGATGTCCATGACCACTTGATGAGTAGGATTGAGAAAGGCATGCACATGCATGTGTGAATTAATATGAGATATTGATCTCACACACATCTCACATAGTCTGCTCTGAGATTAAGGAAATGGATGAACGTTGAAAGGATGACTGTACCATGCCTTGAGTTCATTCAAGACATTAGTGACAAAGGAATTATACATTCACTGTAACACCATTCACGAATTGTTAGGATTGAAAGTTGTTCTCAAACTTTCTATTTCACTTGGGTAGCACAGATGTGCAACTAGGCACCGCTCTTTGCTTGTGAAGTCAGAAGTGTTATGGACCTTCACTGCCAATGTGAAATGGACCTACAGGGTCACACACAAAGGATTTAACCTGGAAGAGGAGTTTATCCACAAACGATGTTTAGATTGATTACTAAAGGAGTTTAGTAGTTCAATTAAACACTCAATCAATTGATAGCTCAATATCATAGTGTTCAAGGTGTTGGAACGATTGATTAGAGTATCAGATTGATTGAAACTGCAATTGACTGATTTTGCACAGTCTGCACTCCCAACCGATCGACTCATATGATGAACCGATCAGCTCAACTTGGTGAATCGATCGGCTCATGAGATGAACCGATCGGCCCAGGATAGGCTGAACCGTCCGGTTCAAGAGCGAGTTGGGAAAGTCAGGTTGGCAAGAAATTTCTCTTCCTTTCACTTGTCCAATTTGATTGGAACAAGGATTGGTATTTGGATCAATTCGAAACAAAAGAGGAAAAGTCAATCGGGAACTAACCAGGGCAGTGAACCAATCATTTCAGAAGTGAACCGATTGGCTCAGGTGCCCCAACCAATCGGTTCAAGTGTGAACCGATCGGCTCAGGTCCCCAAACGATCGGTTCATGCTTGAAACGATCGGTTCAGCTGGTACAAATTGGTTGTTTTGTAGAAATCTCGAATCCTTCTACTCGTGCTTTAATCTCACATTGCCCGGGGTGGAGAACCCTTTCCCATGACCCTCTTATATATAGGGGTATTGGGGGATTCTCAAAGTACAACTCAGAACACCATTTGCTATACAAAGTTGTCGTTCTCTCTGGTTGTGGTAACCGAGTGAGCCCGAGCAAGTGCTACCCGATAAGGGAGGCACATCAAGGGAAAGACAACTGCAGAAAAGTGACTGGTTGTAGGAGAGTGTTTCGGTGACTAGTACGCCAATATGAGGGTATGAATCCTTCCGATTCCTTATGGGACAAGGATATCGGAGTTCCAGGTGGTCCGTGTAGACTACTACAGAGGCGGGAGACTTCTGCCGCTCAGAGGACAGTTGTCAATCCTGACAGTCCCGGTGAGACCAAGAGCTGCACAGACACCGTCCAAGACCGGAGGTGAAGACCGCGCAAGTCGTGAGGTAATGTCGCCAAGCAAGCCTCGGGACAAGGTATGTCTCCACAAACCATCCTTCCTATTGTATAGACGTTGACGCGATTCCTTTATTCTGAGTTTGGGAGAAGATTTTTTTGTTTCCGCTGCCTTCTCTGTCTCCCATAAAACCCAACACCTTTGTCACTGATATCCGAATTGAACTCGAGGCATGGACATGTCATCCTCTACAAATGTTCAATCCATGTTTCTTAATCCAGAGTAGACTGTATGAGATATATGTAAGCTCAATGTCACACATTGATTCACATGCACATGGCCATGCTTTTCTCAGTCTCACTCATCAAGTGGCCAAGATATCATATTCCCTCAGGAGGGACAAATCCCATATCTATCACTCACCCCTCAAAACCCCCATGTGTCAAAGTCACCCAATTATCACCTTTATAACAATCCATATTTCGGGACTGCATTTGATGATGTCAAAGTGTACCCAATGACATGTGTTGAGTGTAGTGATTTTAGGTCAAAGAACCATAGTCACCACCAATACTATAAGAGTTGATCTTGACTAACCAAAAGTGGTTTCCATGCATCACTCTTATGGTGGGTCTGTCCGGTAGACTATTCTCTAACATGTACCTATGTGATTGGTTTGATATCACATATCATGACTAATAAGACTCTGTCATCAACCAACACAAAATATAGTCTTTAGTGTTATTGATGTCTATGGTTATTTCCACAATATCAACCGACTAGGGACAAAACTGAATATGTACACACTCTTAACATCTGTATGGTCTTATCGTTCAAGTCACGTACTTGAAGGCATACGTCATTGAGTATTGTCACTCTCTAGACATCTATGATGTTACACCATCATCTCAAAATAGTTAAAACATATAGATTGGAAATTGACTTTATTATTATTCAAATCATTTACAAAGTATCCCATTACAATCATCATATGACTTGCTCTATGGGTATACATACCAACAGTCTCGACCTCAAACCATGCCATGGGTCACAATCAACAAAACATAGGTGGGATATCATGACCATGATAAGAGAAAAGGTCATTGACATCATAATATCATATATTTCTTCTGAAACAGAAGCAAGGTCCTAACTAATTTAGGGTAGGTATCTCGACCAAACTGCAAGCCATCATCTCGACTGATACCACAAAATTACCAAGGTGTAATGACTACCAAGGGTCAAGCCACCACCAAACTAAGGATCATCATCAAACCAAGGGTAAACAAGGTCAAAAAGGAAGCAAACCATGGTTAAACAGAAGAGAACAACAAGGAACACCATCATCCTCAAGAAGTAAAAATGTTTCCCAAAATCGGTCATCAAAATCCTAACACTTACATTATGAAACCACCATGAAGAGGGATATAAAAAAAAAGAGAGAACCAAGTTAAACCATACCAAAGTAGAACCAAAACTTCATAGAATGCCAAAACACTCGATCATCATGCATGCAACTAAAGCCAAGGTTAAGAGATAGGGAGAATAAAACATCATTGCACCACAATCACCAAAATTGGGTACAAAACTAGGGTTTCATATTCCATCTAAACCAAACATGATATAAACATCAACCAAGTTCTAGCATCCATTATCATCTACCATCATGTTAAGGAAACATTTTAGAGATAGAAAATGGTAGCATGCATGAAAAAAAAGTGCATTAATAGAGAAGGTTAAGAGTTATATAACATGTTTGAAAGAAGGTCACTCCAAGGGTTGCAAGCTCCAAACAAACGATCTCAAGCATGATGAAGCTCCACAAAAGCTCCACCCTCAGCTACAAGAACACCTCAAGAAGGAGAAGACACCATGATCAAAGATTGCCCAAGGAAAGAGAGCAAGAGGCTCAAGGCCAAACCAAAACAAAGAATGGGGAAAAGAGAGAAGAAACTTCCTCTTGCTTGGGTGCGCCTTATAAAAACATGGTGTATGACATCTTGTGAGGAGTAGTTTACTCTTAGGAATGACCAACATGTTAAAACATGGTCTAAGGATGAGAAAAGGGATGAAGATGGGGTAGAAGATCCAAGGAAATCACCATAAAGGAAAGGTAAACACTTACCAAGGTAGAAGATGATCAAAGGTCACCACAAGCACCACATGCAAGGTTGATCCTTCCTTAAGGAAGCAAGAACAATACCTCCTTGATCCATCAAGCTTCATGGATGACCAATCAAGGAAGGAGAAGGAAGATGGCCAAAAAGATCACTTGCATGGAGAGAAGAGGGTTTATATAGCAAAGGAAGAGAGAGAAGTAGGGAAAGAGATGAAGTGTTAACAAGATAGGGCTACAATGGGACACTTATCAACCCAGGAAACTAAAATGCATCCAATTAAAACCCACATGCATGAGATGGTGATACACTCTATGTTGGATCTCAACCCACTTGGGTCACCCACATTGTCACGGTTGCGCCCCACCAAGGAACACCATCCATGGTCATGACAACACCACCAAACACAACAAGGTCATGACACACAAGGTCAACAAACCCCTTCTAGGTAGATCACCCAAAACCATATTTGTCATGACCACAACACCTAGAGGGGTTTCTTGACCACGACACCCACAAAAACACCTCTAGGTCACGACATAGGTTGCTACGCCCACAAGGTACACAAACCCTAGAAACCCTAATCACCCAAGGTGATTACACCACTCAACCAAAGCTCAAACAATGCGCCCCAAAGAACAAAAACCTCTCTCATGAAGTCAAGAGAGAGAAGGAACACTCTAGAGGTGACAAATTGCAAGATATTCCCTCAACTTGGGTAAAATTGCCATTTGCACCAAAATAAGCGCACAAAGCACAAACAATATCCAAATAAGCTCAAACTGGAGACTACAGCCCTCCACAAGCTATAAGATCGTATCAAAAGATTATATAAAGGTTCTAACTATATCATCAAGCCAAAGAAAATAGAGTTAACCCAAAACACATGTCAGGGTTCTTACAAGCCATACACCCCTAACAAGGATTTTGCCCCGAAATCCTAAGCAGAAAGAGACGAATACTTTCTCCACTTATCTTCCTCAAGATCCCATGTAGCTTCCTTAATTACATGGTGATGTCACATAACCTTCACAAGCACTATGTCCTTCTTCTTCAACTTCTTCACTCTTCTATCTAGGATCAACATGGGTCCTTCTACATACGACATATCCTCATCAAGGTCAACTTCAACTGGGTACAAGACTAAATCTATACCAGGGTGACACTCCCTCAACATGGACACATGGAATAGTGGATGCAACCCATGCAACTCAGGTGGTAGATCCAACTTATAAGCCACATTCCCAACACGTGTCATCACGGGATAAGGTACCATATACCTGGGAGCCAACTTACTCTTCTTCCCAAACCTCAAAACACCCTTCCAAGGAGAGACGATAAGATACACCTTGTCACCCACTTGGAACTCCAACGGTCTACTCCGGTTGTCAGCATATGACTTTTGTCTGTCCTGTGCTGCCTTCAACTGCTATTGAATTGCTTTGATCTTCTCTATCATCTGTTGCACAATTTCATGACCAAGGTGTAATGACCCTAGCTTGGGTTATGAGGTAACCCTATTTGTTTTGGATAAGTAAGTTGCTTATAACTTTAATATAATCCTCTAAAGTGTTTTTATATCAGGTAACAAACTTATGTTTCAAATTTGGTCCTGTTTGAATAATGTTTGAGCAATATTCTCATGTTTTGGACCAAATTGCAATTTACCCAAGATAAGGGGTTATAGTGCAAAATGTTATATGTTGAACATGAATCATGTGTTTTAGCATCATTATAGAGAGAATGATTCAAGGTGGTGGCTTTTGAAAAGCCTAAATTCCAAGACTGAACTTGTTTGAATAATGCTGGTGACTTGTGTACCAATTTTGGTGCAAGTTGTAATTTTCCCAAAATATAGGGTTTATATGCAAATTACCACCTGTAGAGTGTCCCTAATCCCTTCTAGTATCATTTAGAGGAGAGATAAATAATGAGGCACCATGTTTGAATCATATTTGAGTATGATACTCTTGGTGATGAAAAGACCAAGAAAGTGTTGTATGTGAAACCCTAATTTGAGCTTGTATCGGGTTGTAGAGTCCATATGGGAGTGCCTATCGGACAAGGAGCCATAGATGGGATCCCATATCGGTTTTTGAACTCTTGGCCTTGTCCATGACGAGAAAAACACCTCAAGGAGGTGATCCATGTCGAGTTAGAAGCTCCTTGCAAAAGTTGTATCCGTTTGCTTAATTTATGAGATAAAGATGAGATATCTTATAAAAAAAGATAACTAATGGCCAAAATATAATATCTAGATTATCCTATAGTGTTTTGATTGTCAAGATAAATCTGAGTGCATGAAAGGACAGGTTTCAACCATGCATGGACACGTGGCACCTAGTAGCTTAAAATGGTGACACCTCATATACACACTTTTTCATGAACCTCAAGTATATATACCCTTCCTTTCACCCATAAGTGGAAATTTTCAAAATCTATCACCCCCTTGCTCTTATATATCATGCATATAGTCTTGGTATCGTGCAAGGGTGAAGGAGTATCATTCATAGGGCCTTGGTATCGGCCATAGCAAAGTGTATCACCCATTTTAAAGTGATATCGGCCAAGTGAGGGATATCGACCATATTGGCGACAAGTGATGAGGTATCGTGCATGGGGCTAAGGATATCAAGTCTTGGGACTTTGAAAAGCTCATATTCAACCTTGGGAACGTGAATATTTGGAGCTTGGAGCTTTGAAGTTTCTCTGGAGGAGGGTTTTATAACTTGAACTCAATTATGTTATTATTTATCATCAATCTTGCCTTAGTTAAATGATTTATTTTCAAATAGAATTTTCTTGCATAATTGATAAATCCATGAGCTATAGTAGTAACTTAGGACTGTTGTCCATGAATTAGAAAAAGTAGAACGAAGGTCTAGAGCTTGAAGATGATGGTATCACCTTATAAAGTGATATTGGGTTCAAGCACACAAGCAAGCACCTCTAACCTGATATGGTGATGCACATACTCCACTAAAACGATATGGATATCAGCTTATACTTTCTTGCACGATATGGTAAGGTATTATACACCTATTGGACGATATGAGGTCAAGAATAAACCACAAAAATGATATTGGGTTAAGCACACACCTCTTTGCCCGATATGGTGTGAAGCACACACACCTCTCTGCCCGATATGGTGTGAAGCACACACCTCTTTGCCCGATATGATGTGAAGCACACATACACCTCTTTGCCCGATATGGTGTGAAGCATACACACACCTCTCTGCCCGATATGGTGTGAAGCACACATACACATCTAAAGTGATATGGAAGCAAGCATACACCTCAAACCCGAGATGGTAAGCACACATACACCTCAAGGGTGATATGGTAAGCACACATACACCTCATACCTGATATGGTAAGCACAAATATATCTCTAAAGTGATATGGGTAGCAAGAAAACACCTCATACCCGATATGGTGGAAGCACCTCCAAACCCATATGAAGGAAAGCACCTTAGATGCAATGTACTTGATGGAGTAACACATGAAGTGTCTTATATCAAGTCATACATTGAGAGGTATGGAGTTTAATGAAAATTGATTAAGTAGGCTAATGAACCTTGAAGGAAAGTTTGATCCAACTTAATAAAGTATGAAGTAATCAACATCCTAGTAAGGATGAGACAGAAACTCATACTTCTGTGATAATTATGAAATGAGCATACATTGATACTCCTAATATGTGTGGAGACTGAATTAGGGTTTGATTCTTGATAAATGTACTTGAAAACCCTAGATGGTTTTATAAGAGAAACCTTAACCCTAATTAAGGGTAATGATAAGAGTTGAAATTATAATTGGTTAATAAAGGGGAAACCTTAACCATATTGAAACCATGCTGGTAGCATGAGATAATGAGCATAGCTAAGTATGAGCTATGATGTTACATATAATACAATTTAATGGGCCTTGTGAGCCATGTGATTAGTTGTTGCCTAGTGAGAGGTGACATGATGTTTAATGGGCCTTGTGAGACATGTGATTAGTTGTTGCCTAGTGAGAGGTGACAAGATGTTTAATGGGCCTTGTGAGCCATGTGATTAGTTATTTCCTAGTGAGAGGTGACAAGATGTTTAATGGGACTTGTATGCCATGTGATTAGTTGTTGCCTAGTGAGAGGTGACAAGATGTTTAATGGGCCTTGTGATCCATGTGATTAGTTGTTGCCTAGTGAGAGGTAACAAGATGTTTAATGGGCCTTGTGAGCCATGAGAATAGTTGTTGCCTAGTGAGAGGTAACAAGATGTTTATAAAAGTCTCATGTAAGAAATTATAATGTTCAAATAAACTAGGAAATGGAAAATTAGTAACATAATAATAATAAATGGATACGATAATAATAATGAAATCTTAATCATACATGCTTTATTCTTATAGCCAAATAAGGGCTATAGTGTTTTGAATATGCTTAAGGGAGATAAGAGGAATACTTGTATTATATAAAGGATGTGAATAAGTATGATGGCTTGGCCAAGGTATAATGCCTTGTAAAGGTGATGTGGTATTCAGTGATGAGATGCACATGATTGGCATAGTCCAATGCCTGGAATAGATGCACATGATTGGCATAGTCCAATGCCTGGAATAGATGCACATGATTGGCATAGTCCAATGCCTGGAATAAATGCACAAGATTGGCATAGTCCAATGCCTGGAATAGTTTCACAGGATTGGGATAACCCAATGCCTGGTTGTTAATCACAGGATTGGTAATAACCCAATGCCTGACTGTTAATCATAGGATTGGTAATAACCCAATGCATGGCTGTTCATCACAGGATTGGTAATAACCCAATGTCTGGCTATTAATCACAGGATTGGTAATAACCCAATGCCTGGCTGTTAATCACATGATTGGTAATAACCCAATGCCTGGTTGTTAATCACAGGATTGGTAATAACCTAATGCCTGGCTATTAATCACATGATTGGTAATAACCCGATGCCTGACTGTTAATCACATGATTGGTAATAACCGTATGTCTGGTTGTTAATCTTAGGATTGGTAATAACCCAATTCCTGGCTATTAATCACAGGATTGGTAATAACCCAATGCCTGGCTGTTAATCACAAGATTGGTAATAACCCAATGCCTGGTTGTTAATCACAAGATTAGTAATAACCTAATGCCTAGTTGTTAATCACAAGCTTGGTAATAACCCAATGCTTGGCTATTAATCACATGATTGGTAATAACCCAATGCCTGGCTATTAATCACAGGATTGGTAATAACCCAATGCCTGGCTGTTAATCATAGGATTGGTAATAACCCAATACTTGGTTGTTAATCACAGGATTGGTAATAACCCAATGCCTGGCTATTAATCACATGATTGGTAATAACCCAATGCATGGCTGTTAATCACAGGATTGGTAATAACCCAATGTCTGACTATTAATCACAGGATTGGTAATAACCCAATGCCTAGTTGTTAATCACAGGATTGGTAATAACCCAATACCTGACTGTAATATCACAAGATTGGCATAGTCCAATACCTGGAATAGTTGCACATGATTGGCACAGTCCAATGCCTGGAATAACCTCACAGGATTGGCAAAGACAATACCTAGATAGATGATGATGATGTATATTCACATGACTGGTACAATTCAATATATGACTAACAGATTGGCTAAGGTCAACAGATAGAAATGAGAATGATTCATGGATGACATACCATGATAATGAGTATCACAAGATAAGCTTGAGATGTTGATATAGTATGATGGGTAAATGATATACATGTTCTTCATATTCCTTATAAAGTGAATGGATGATTTACTACTCTATCATAGATAGTTGCAATGCTTTAAAAGATGAGAATGTTCTAAACTGCTTATCCTCTGCTCAGTTTAATACTATTTACCAGTGATAATAACATTGTTGGCAGAGAGTTATATCTCTCACTGGGACAATTGTCTCACCCCGTGGGATCCACATTTTTTTAGGTGGACGTGCACGAGGGGGTTGAGACCGTACTGTAGAAGGAGAACAACAACAATAGGGATAGCAGTGACAACTTGGGTTGAGTGTACTATCTGTCGTGTCTTGTAGATAGAAGTCCAATGTGTCGTCTCTGTACTCTCAGGTCCTTGGATTTAGTACATGTTGGTTTTATGAACAATATGAGATTTTGGCTTGTATTCCTCAAGGTTTGATGTTGCTTTAAGTATATGTTTTGAGAAAGCAACTGTTATATGTTGTCCTCGAGAAGAAATGGTACAATGTATGTACAATATATGATCAATGTGAGTATCAAGTTTTGGTTCTTCCTTAAAGAGTTTTCCTAGAAATGGATCTCTTTGCAAAAAATGGTTTTAATTTTTAGTGATTTTTGTTAAATCACTTCTTATAATTATTCTGCATTTTTAGTAACGATTTGGCTGTCGGTTTGGTGGTAGTCGTTTCACAAGGAGTTGGTATTAACCAGTCTCATACCAATACAATGGAGATCTGCAATGTCTTCCACACATATCTTCATATAGTTGTTGGTATGGTATGCCCGTAGAGCCAACCATATCATGATTGACATGGAATAATTACCTAAAAGGATTTGATTAATAATAATAACATATATAAAGACAAGCTTCCAATTCATCTCTTTCACTCAGTTATGAGATAATGAGGATATAGGGTGAATGTCTAGAGAATTATATTACTCAATGACGTATGTTGTCAAGTTACTAATGTTGTGGATGAGATCATATAGATTTTAAGATTACATATTCTTATTCTCATTATGTCCCAAATCGGTTGTTATTGTAGAAGGTTGATAGACAACAATAACACATAAGATCAGAGTGTGATTTGGTTGATGACTAAATCTCATTAGTCAAGATATAGCAATATCAAACCTAGCACACAGACACATGTTAGGGAACAGTGTATCAGACAGACCCTCCTTGAGAGTGACACATGGTTTTGTGGTCATAGTCATCTCTCATAGTGAAGGTGGTGATTGTGATTCTTAGACCTAAAATCACTACGCTCATCACACGACATTGGGTATTGTTACAACCCCAATTTTTGGGTTCAATTAGTGAGAAATGTAATTTCTCATATTAAATATATTTGAACAAATAATGATAAAATTCGGTTCGAATAAATGGATTTTGTTTACAATAGCCTTGATGTTTGTATTGTGGGCTTTATTGGCTATTGGGCCCAAATAATAAGAAAATTCAATTAGTGAATGAATAATTGAATATTTAAGAAAAGAAAAATGTGGAAACCTCTAGAAGGAAAATCCAAAGAGGGATTTCGTGCCTCTGGGGTTCCTTGGGTTCCAAGGAGTCCAAAATTGCATAAAAGTGCAATAAGAAAAGAAAAGATCAATTAAGAATTTCTTTATTAAGAAAGAAATTGAGAATAATGATAAAATGTGGAAAACAAGTGAAAAGAGGTATAATTGAGTTATCCATTGTGGAATTTTGTATCCCAAGGATTTCTAATGTTAAAAGGGATACCAATGAGGAAAAAAAAGAAATGAAGAAATCCACAAAAAGGAAATATTTTAATGAGAAATAAACAAGATAATATGAAATAATGCATTTAGATGCATCTAGAAGGATAATAAGTATCCTTGAAAATGAAATTCAAAATCATAGAGTTTCTTGGGATCCAAGGAGTCTCAATAAAGAGGAAAGAAAGAGAAAATACTAAAAAAGGCAAAATAAGAGGATAGTGTGTTGCATTATTAATGAATTATGTAGTATTACTAAAAAGGGAGTATTTTTCTATTAAATGAAAATAGAATTTCATGACCAATGAATGAAAAGGCAAGAGTTTTATAAAGGAAAGGATAATATGGTTCTAGGTTTTAGGTCGTGACTTTTTCATACTATTAGTTAGTGAACAAAAAGGGTGTAATTTGTACCCATTGAAAGATGGAAATGTCTTAAGTATCTTTCCATATTGATACGATCCTTGAACCTCCAGAAAGAAAATACGAGAGAGACGAGAGAAGGAAATGATCTATACATATATTTCTATAGTTCACGCACACCTGGTGGACCTAGCCGTCTCCCTCATCTCTCCCTCATGGTACCATTGTTCAAACCACCACAGACACCTCCCCGAGTGCGTCATGGAGCCACTACGTCTGCAACACCCTGGGCGTCAATACCTTCAAGATCTACCTCTCCTACCTGTTCTTCTATATGTATGGGGAGGCACCTGCTTGAGTGTAGCTTGTGACCCCAAGCCTTGCCTTGGTTACAGTTTGCTAGCGAGAAAGATCTCCCTCCCTGTCTCCAATGACTATGGATTCACCCCGACCTGTGCGAATGAGCAAACGCAGCAGCATCACTGCTTCACCCCGCCCGGCTCGGCCAGTTCTTGACGCTCTCCGGCCGCATCCAGGGCTGCAGCACGGCTGCATTTGCAGCTCTGCTGGGTGCGACCCTGGCCGACCAGTCACGTGCCAAAGGGATCCCCTGCCTGCGAGAGGGGAGGGCGGAGGTAGATGATGGGTTTCCGGCTAGTTCTGAACGCTGAGGAGATGGGGGGGGTGGCCTGAGACGCGCGACCATGGCCGCTAGGGCGGCAACCCGCGATCTACCCAAGGTTGAAGAAAGGAGGAGCACGATGGACAAATATGCCCTTTTGCGGGCTAAAGAGCAGTCCACTTAACTCGGGGGTATTTCAGACTTTTCGAAATATTTCCAAAAGTGAGCCAATGATGCATGGAGATGGCTACGTGGCAGCTCCAGATTGGTCCAAGTAAGTTTTTATTGCAAAAATCGTAGTTAAATATTCGTAGCTCGAATGATAAAAGTTTATGTATGAATTTTGATCAGGAAATCGAGAAGAATCCAATAAAAATAGTTTTATAGCCTGAATCTGATCATAGTTCGAAATGTAGTGTAAATCATCATCTTTAATGAATTAAAGATTAAGAAACCCTATTTTGATATGATTAATGTGTTTAATAGGGTTTAATGGATCTTTAGGGTTGATGTTAACCTGTTAAATGTAAAAAGGTACATTAAGATCGAAAAGGATGATCTTTGTACGTAATTAGTTTAATTTGAAGATTATGTACATAAATATGCTTAAAAATTGAAAAGTACATAAAGCTATCATCTTTAATGATTTAATTAATGAAAAACCGTTAGATTTGATGATGGATGGATTTAATGTTTAATGGATAATTTAAGCCAATATTAACCTGTTGTTGATAAATGAGGAAATAGGATCTAAAAAGGTGATCTTTTTATATAATTGGTTTAATTTAGGGTTTCGTGCATAATTATGCATTAATGAGCTTGAAAACCCTACTTTAAGAGAATACATCTTTTAATTAGTTTAATTGTTCAAATCCATGAATAAATAGGGATGTGATGATCCTAAGTCAATCTAGGTATAAAAGACTATTAAATGAATAGTTTGAGAAATTAGGGTTTACATAAATGGAAAAGAGTATTTTAGGGTTTGTTAACCAAAAAGGGATAAAGTTTGAGAAATTGATCTAAGAAACCCTAATGAATATTAATGAAACCTTAATGCAGATTAGAAACCCTAGAAAGAGAATCCAAGTCAATAAAGTAGATTCTTGATAAAGTGTGTAATAAATAGAGTACATATTATTTTCAGGAATTATGTGATGATTGAATTACTTGCTTGGATCTGTTGATTGTCTTGATTGTATGTACATGAAGTATATGTTCAATAATCTGCATGAATCATCAAATCAGGTATGTGGTTACGCTTATGACTATACCGAATAGTTTTCCGAGGATTGTATCGACGTTTCCCTTAATGCATGAAATAACTGTTGGATGTTTTAATTCATGCAACTATAAAGTGACTATGGCTATCACTATGAGTATACATGTATACCTAGCTAGATCCGAGTCCACCCCTGTGGCTATGCAAAGGCTAAGGATAACCTAGAGCAAGGTCTAGGGTATCATGAGTTAGAAACTGGGCTACACATGTGTAGTGCCATGAGACTCTTAGCATACCATGAGTTAAGGAGTGGGCTGCCTATGGGTAGTGCCATGTGACTCAGCCCTAGAAATTGATTCACCTATTAGGTGAAGTCATGAGGGGTAAAATGGGAATCTACCATAAGGGAGGTAGTATCCAGGTCCACTGCAGGGACAACGCAGGGGATAGGGTACACATGGATTGTGTAGTTATACTTAAAACGTAAATTTGTTTGTTAAATGATAATGGAATGCGATACATTGTTATAAATATTTGCATGTTTATTTTTTCCCCCACATACCAGCTTCGGCTGACCGACGTTTTGTTTGTCGGCGTTTTAGGAACAAGCCAAAAGGGCAAACAGTAAATCGTCACATTGTGAAATACATGAAGAAAGATACAAGGAGGATTAGTTAGCATAGAATACTTAAGTGGATAGAAGTTAGAAATCCAAAATTTCAAAAAGGTATGCAAAGTTAATTTTTCTTACAGCTTTTCAATATAGTATGTTAAAATTTGATAATTATTCTTGGTTAATTGCCGAACCTTTGATCTGGAGGTTATGGGTACGGCTTCGACCTCTCGGTCTCCCTTAATTAGGGGTTATCGGGAGGTGGGGTCATAACATTTGGTATCAGAGCGTAGGTTCCTCACTTAACCATTAATAATTATTAAATTTTACAAACTCCATAGAACCCAAGGGAGTTATTAGAGGATTATCCGAAAGACGGAGGTGTCTAGAAAAGGATCACGACCGGGGGCTGGCAATATTTTCCTCCGCACCGCTAGTCGGAATACGAGGACTCCCGGATCTGTGTGATTGCTTGGCCAAAGTCTTAGGGTATGAATTGAAATAAGATACCTTTAGGACTTCTCATCTTATTCATCCCTTCTCATCACAGAATTCTGATAAGGACCTAATGGATTAGGGTTTCCTTTCTTCTCCTCACCCTCTTGAGGTATGGGTAAGGTTAATAAGGTTTAAGGAATCCTCCACCAAATTAATGAAAAGAATGTAAATAAAATGTCATGGACATAAGATTAATAGATTTAATGCAAATTAAAGAATAGATACATGCTTAGGTCATATGACATAAGTTGTCATGTCCTCAGTAGAGACCTGAGGCTAGACCTTCTTGTCAGGAGGATAAGTCAGTCTTGGAGATGGAGATCTCCATTGCAAGTAGAGACCTGGCACATCCTCTGAGGATGATGCTAACCCTAACCCTAAGTGATGGTTAGAGAGAGATGAGTTAGACCTGGGTGTTCGGATGGACATGCCTGGGATGCTATATGAGCCATGAGAGGTTGGTTGACCGAGTACCTTTGGCCACCCAACCCTGGAAAGGGGTCGTGTAGGTCAGGACGAAGGATAGCTCCTTCCTTAATAAGGATAGAGAATAACCCATGGAAACCCCATGAGCTGATATGAGCATGGCATACCCAGTAGGCATCAGTGGTGCGAGCAATAGGTTTAAACCCTGGCCGAGGGGGTTTGATGGATAGCTTATGTGATAAGTATAAGGGGTTATGGATAACCTTGAGCAAACATAAGTTGACCATAGGCTTCATCTAGCTAGGGGCATGCTTTTGAGGTTGACCCTTCACAAAGATAGGACCTCTAATGGCGAGGTTGGATGTAGGGTTATCTCTAGAGAGAGCAGGAAACCCAGCAAGAAGGTTGGAAGCCTAAAACCCCGAGATGTGAGGAATAATGGATGATAGTGGTTTCCTCATGATCGATCCCTAGAAGTTGATGATATCTTGGTTTCCTTTAGAGGGACCAAACCCTAGAGAGAGAAGATGAAGCTTCGGGCACCTATGTGCCTACGGTATAGGTGTTTACCTTCCGAGGTAGGAAGAAGAGTTCCTTAGACCTAGAAAGGTTTAGTAACAGGTTATGAGGCCTTGTACCTTATGGTTCGTCCTTGAGGAAGATCCAACCCTAAGTGTTTCTCGAGTTGAAGGATGATAGGAAGTGCACGTTATGCCTATTGCAAGCTTGATTCATGGTTAAGAGATAGAACATGCAGTTGGACACCGAAAAATGAACCTAGGGTTCCTAGGCCTAAGAGGGGAAGTGGTATACCTAATGCTCATGATGAGGATTTAGTTGCTATAGCTTCGAGCATGGTACTCCTCATGCATAATGGAAAATGAAACCCCCTTAGGTTTAAAGGTATGATTGATGAATTCCTCACAGTAAAGTTGATGATACGGGAAAGTATAATCTTGATCTGGCATAGAGGAAAGAGGATAAGAATGACCAAGAATGGTTCAGTGGGTGATCTGCTTATTCCTTAATAGCTTACTAGGGCTAAGTAGGCTCATGTGGATGTAAACCCTAGACCTAAGAGCTTTTGCGACCTTGTTGTCAAGAGATAGTTTTCCTCCCATCCTGGGAGAGGGACCCCTATGGTAGGGTGTATATCAGTTTTGTTGGTTTAAGGTAACCTGAAGAGGTCTCATAGGATCTTAAGAAGCTAAGTGAAAAGTACATGGTATGAGAATGAACCTGTAGACCCATAGATATCTATCTCTAATTGCATATGAATGTGTTACCATGGAGGTAACTGGTATGGGGCTCGACCAAGGTAGGCAGGTTGCCTATGAAAGGATGAAAGCCAGCCCATGAATGCAGAAAGAGAGATGATGAAGACTTGGGTAAGGTTCTAAGTGAACATGTACTATAATGGATAATCCTAAGTCTATCCTAGGGTCAGGTAGGGATAAGACCGATGAACGTAGGAGTTGCCTAATTCCCCAGTTGCACATGACCATAGGGTCGGGAGGTAACAACTATCATTATCTGAGGGCCATGGGTAGGAGATTGATCACCTTCATGAACTCATGGGACCCAAAGGGCAGATGAGTAGGGCACTCCCTTGATGCATGAGGGAAGAGGGATGACCCCAAAAGAGCCAGTATCCTATGGACCTAGAGGAGTTGACCAAGGATATAAATCTCAGTAGGTTCAAGACTAGTTTGATATCATGATGTTTGTGATGTAGAGACATATGTGGCACGTTGTAACTTAGATGTAAAGGTGTGTTGGTAAGGTGGGATGTACCATCTCTACTCTTGGAATAGGAAGAACTCTGCATTTGGACTGCAGCCAAATGCTTATTTCCTCTTGTTATGGGGGTGAGAGATAGGACATTACGCATGCCATACACCAAGGATAAGAGATGATCGGAACGTTGCCACAAGAAATAGGGATAGAGAAGATAACCTAACATGGTAAAGTGAATGATACATGGATGGTTTGCTAACACTAAGAGGAATGAGGTAGTCACCTTATGAGGATGTTTTCATCCTGAGCTAAGTGGAACTTACAAGTTATACCAGGTCGAGTTTGATCACCATGATGATGAAATCAGAGAGTGTTCTTAATGGAGATAGACATAGAGTTTGAGGTAATATGATAAGTGAAATACATGGAAGTGTATGTCTTCCATGTTACCTAAGGATGTGAAGTGGAAATGGATGCTCTAGTTGAAATGTATCTGACTAGTTTGGCTAGAAGCTCGAAGAGGTTGTTAGGCTAACCCTAAGTTTGGAAAAGGAGATATGTTTGACTAATACTCTGATGTAATGAGATCAGTTAATGGTTAGCCAGTCTAGTCCTTGATGCAATGAAAGGATGGTGGTAGAACCTCAGATGCACTTCTTTGGAAAAGAAGGTGATAAAACCCTGATGAGAGTGGTTTAGGGTTTCGGAGAATCGACCTTGAGGAATCATGACATACAGGAAATCATGATTGAAGGTCACCATACACCGTGGTTGTACCAAGATAGTAAATAACAATAGCACTTTGGATGCTTAAGGTGAGGTTGCATGGGGTATGTTGCCATGCAAGTCAGGAGGTGAAGGACGAACACCAATAACCCAGTGTGTTGATGTAAAGGATAAAGTGTCCCCGAGAGGGAAAGGGAGTTCATCACTATGGATGTTGAAGTCTCCCCTAGACCAAGGAAGGTCAAGATGCAATGTGGGATATGGTAGATCACTTTACCCCGATGACATGAGAAAGAAAGAGTTCTATCCAGGGATAGATTTGGTTGAGCTACTCATAAGAAAGATGGTTCAACTACACCACGAAGCGGGTTTAAAGGTTTCTGAGTTTGACCTAAAGGTTCCCTTCTAAAAGGTGGAAGTAGGTGCATGAAGGACTCGATGTTAGTACAGTTTATCACCCCTAACTAATGGTTAGTATGATCCAGACTAAAGGGTCTGATGAGAGCATATGTGCTCGTTCAGGGTGATAGCTAGAGATAGTTCTTGTCCTATGGAAGATGTAATGATGACCACCATAGCCAGTATCAGGATTCTAAGAAGCTATGTAAGGGAGGTTGTGTCGGTCACCACCTCAGTAAGGTGATGTTGGTGAAAGGACCACATGATGATTAGAAAAGGACCACAGTGCATGAAGACGAAAGTCACTTTAATCATGCTATGGATAAAAGGAGCCTAGAGACGACGAGAGTCGTGAGCAGGTGCAAATTAGACTAACATGCAGTGCACTGTGGGAGAATATCATGTGAGAATCCGACCCCTCTGAGCTGCAGCTGAGAAAGCTGAGTCCCCAATACATGGATCCATTAGAGATGGATGGGTGGAGATGGTTAGGTTTTGACCCTACCCTCAGGATAAAGTAATGTGGGATGTTTTCCATGTGTCCAAACTAGAGCACTATGTGAGGTACCCCTGACCATGTGTTGAGCAATGAACCTAGTGAGCCCCAAGGGAGGCTGAAATGGCCTGAGTCACCTATGTAGTTTATAGACACCAGGATGAAAGAACTCAGAGAAAAGAATATGTGATGATAAAGGTTCTTTGGATGCGTCATGAGTACGGTAAAGCCACATAGGGGCCAATGATGGACATGGAAAAGTCTTATCCTGAATTGTTTGTTTACTTGATAGAATTTTGAGGACAAAATTCCTATAAGAGGGGAAGGATGTTACAACCCCAATTTTTGGGTTCAATTAGTGAGAAATGTAATTTCTCATATTAAAGATATTTGAACAAATAATGATAAAATTTGGTTCGAATAAATGGATTTTGTTTACAATAGCCTTGATGTTTATATTGTGGGCTTTATTGGCTATTGGGCCCAAATAACAAGAAAATTCAATTAGTGAATGAATAATTGAATATTTAAGAAAAGAAAAATATGGAAACCTCTAGAAGGCAAATCCAAAGAGGGATTTCGTGCCTCTGGGGTTCCTTGGGTTCCAAGGAGTCCAAAATTGCATAAAAGTGCAATAAGAAAAGAAAAGATTAATTAAGAATTTCTTTATTAAGAAAGAAATTGAGAATAATGATAAAATGTGGAAAACAAGTGAAAAGAGGTATAATTGAGTTATCCATTATGGAATTTCATATCCCAAGGATTTCTAATGTTAAAAGGGATACCAATGAGGAAAAAAAAGAAATGAAGAAATCCTCAAAAAGGAAATATTTTAATGAGAAATAAACAAGATAATGTGAAATAATGCATTTAGATGCATCTAGAAGGATAATAAGTATCCTTGAAAATGAAATTCGAAATCATAGAGTTTCTTGGGATCCAAGGAGTCTCAACAAAGAGGAAAGAAAGAGAAAATACTAAAAAAGGCAAAATAAGAGGATAATGTGTTGCATTATTAATGAATTATGTAGTATTACTAAAAAGGGAGTATTTTTCTATTAAATGAAAATACAATTTCATGACCAATGAATGAAAATGCATGAGTTTTATAAAGGAAAGGATAATATGGTTCTAGGTTTTAGGTCGTGCCTTTTTCATACTATTAGTTAGTGAACAAAAAGGGTGTAATTTGTACCCATTGAAAGATGGAAATGTCTTAAGTATCTTTCCATATTGATACGATCCTTGAACCTCCAGAAAGAAGATACGAGAGAGACGAGAGAAGGAAATGATCTATACATATATTTCTATAGTTCACGCACACCTGGTGGACCTATCCGTCTCCCTCATCTCTCCCTCATGGTCCCGTTGTTCAAACCACCACAGACACCTCCCAGAGTGCGTCATGGAGTCACTACGTCTGCAACACCATGGGTGTCAATCCCTTCAAGATTTACCTCTCCTACCCGTTCTGCTATATGTATGGGGAGGCACCTGCTTGAGTGCAGCTTGTGACCCCAAGCCTTGCCTTGGTTACAGTTTGCTAGCAAGAAAGATCTCCCTCCCTGTCTCCAACGACTACGGACTCACCCCGACCTGTGCGGATGAGCGAACGCAGCAGCAACGCTGCTTCACCCCGTCCGGCTCGGCCAGTTCCTGACGCTCTCCGGCCGCATCCAGGGCTGCAGCACGGCTGCGTTTGTAGCTCTGCTGGGTGTGACCCTGGCCGACCAGTCACGTGCCAAAGGGCTCCCTTGCCTGCGAGAGGGGAGGGCGGAGGTAGAGGATGGGTTTCCGGCTAGTTCTGAGCACTGAGGAGATGGGGGGGCGGCCTGAGACGCGCGACCATGGCCGCTAGGGCGGCAACCCGTGATCTGCCCAAGGTTGAAGAAAGGAGGAGCACGATGGAGAAATATGCCCTTTTGCGGGCTAAAGAGCAGTCCACTTAACCCGGGGGTATTTCAGGCTTTTCGAAATATTTCCAAAAATGAGCCAACGATGCATGGAGATGGCTACGTGGCAGCTCCAGATTGGTCCAAGTAAGTTTTTATTGCAAAAATCGTAGTTAAATATTCGTAGCTTGGATGATAAAAGTTTATATATGAATTTTGATCAGGAAACTGAGAGGAATCCAATAAAAATAGTTTATAGCCTGAATCTGATCATAGTTCGAAATGTAGTGTAAATCATCATCTTTAATGAATTAAAGATTAAGAAACCCTATTTTGATATGATTAATGTGTTTAATAGGGTTTAATGGATCTTTAGGGTTGATGTTAACCTGTTAAATGTAAAAAGGTACATTAAGATTGAAAATGATGATCTTTGTATGTAATTAGTTTAATTTGAAGATTATGTACATAAATATGCTTAAAAATTGAAAAGTACATAAAGCTATCATCTTTAATGATTTAATTAATGAAAAACCGTTAGATTTGATGATGGATGGATTTAATGTTGTTTAATGGACAATTTAAGCCAATATTAACCTGTTTTTGATAAACGAGGAAATAGGATCTAAAAAGATGATCTTTTTATATAATTGGTTTAATTTAGGGTTTCGTGCATAATTATGCATTAATGAGCTTGAAAACCCTACTTTAAGAGAATACATCTTTTAATTAGTTTAATTGTTCAAATCCATGAATAAATAGGGATGTGATGATCCTAAGTCAATCTAGGTATAAAAGACTATCAAATGAATAGTTTGAGCAATTAGGGTTTATATATATGGAAAAGAGTATTTTAGGGTTTGTTAACCAAAAAGGGATAAAGTTTGAGAAATTGATCTAAGAAACCCTAATGAATATTAATGAAACCTTAATGCGGATTAGAAACCCTAGAAAGAGAATCCAAGTCAATAAAGTAGATTCTTGATAAAGTGTGTAATAAATAGAGTACATATTCTTTTCAGGAATTATGTGATGATTGAATTACTTGCTTGGATCTGTTGATTGGCTTGATTGTATATACATGAAGTATATGTTCAATAATCTGCATGACTCATCAAATCAGGTATGTGGTTACGCTTATGACTATACCGATTAGTTTTCTGAGGATTGTATCGACGTTTCCCTCAATGCATGAAATAACTGTTGGATGTTTTAATTCATGCAACTATAAAGTGACTATGGCTATCACTATGAGTATACATGTATAACTAGATAGATCCGAGTCCACCATTGTGGCTATGCAAAGGCTAAGGATAACCTAGAGCAAGGTCTAGGGTATCATGAGTTAGAAACTGGGCTACACATGTGTAGTTCCATGAGACTCTTAGCATACCATGAGTTAAGGAGTGGGCTGCCTACGGGTAGTGCCATGTGACTCAGACCTAGAAATTGATTCACCTATTAGGTGAAGTCATGAGGGGTAAAATGGGAATCTACCATAAGGGAGGTAGTATCCAGGTCCACTGCAGGGACAACGCAGGGGATAGGGTACACATGGACCACGTAGTTATACTTAAAACGTAAATTTGTTTGTTAAATGATAATGGAATGCGATACATTGTTATAGATATTTGCATGATTATTGTTTCCCCCACATACCAGCTTCGGCTGACCGACGTTTTGTTTGTCGACTTTTTAGGAACAAGCCAAAAGGGCAAACAGTAAATCGTCACATTGTGAAATACATGAAGAAAGATACAAGGATGATTAGTTAGCGTAGAATCCTTAAGTGGATAGAAGTTAGAAATCCAAAATTTCAAAAAGGTATGCAAAGTTCATTTTTCTTACAGCTTTTCAGTATAGTATGTTAAAATTTGATAATTATTCTTGGTTAATTGCCAAACCTTTGATCCGGAGGTTATGAGTACGGCTTCGACCTCTCGGTCTCCCTTAATTGGGGGTTATCGGGAGGTGGGGTCATAACAGGTATGCTTGGACATCATCAAACATAGTCCTAAAACATGAGTTGTTATAACGATGATGATTGGGTGACTTCGAAACATGGGGATAGACTATGAGTGATAGATATGGGATTTATTCCTCCTATTGGAGTATGATATCTTGGCCACTTGATAAGAAAGCCTGAGAAGTGCATGTGCATGCACATGTGAATCAATATATGATATTGATGTCACATTATCTCAGATAGTTTGCTCTTGGTTCAAGAAACATGGATTGAATGTTGAGAGGATGACCAACCATTCCTCAAGTTCATACTAGATATCAGAGACAAAGGGATTATACAATCACTGAAACACCTTACACAGATTGTAGGTTGAAGTTGTTCTCCAACTTTCCATTTCATTTGGGTAGCATTGATGTGCAATTAGGCACCACTCTTTGCTTATGATGTCATAAGCTAGTTATGGACATTCACTACCAACATGAAATGGGACCTATAGGGTCACACACATAGGAACTCATATAGAAGTGGAGTTTGATCCTAAACGACAATTGGATTGATTACTAAAGTTTTTAGGTATTCAATTCACGCAACCAATTGCTTGATTGGCTGACCCGGCATGCCAAATGACCATCTCACTGAGTGAGATGGCCGTTTGGACAGCCAGACATGCGTCTCATTTACTGAGATGACCGTTTGGGTGGTTAGGTAGATCAACGATGGAATTGGCTTAGTTCTGCCCTTGAAATGACATGTTCAATAGATTAAACCAACAAATTCATCTCAACTCACCAGACAACCAACTGGGTGAGTGAGACAGTCATCTCGCTTGGGTGAGATATCCTGGTTGGGTCAAATGAAGGTTTGGGATGTTTCCTGAATAGTTTTGATTGTTCTTTACTTGAGGAATAAGGAAATTAATATGAGAAATTAATTGGATTCAAAATAGGTAAATTTGTTTCAGATTGGGAACTACCAAATGATTGTTTGGTAGTGTGAGACGAAGGTCTTGCACATCAGATGATTTTTTGGGTGTGCAAAATAGCTGTTTCGTATGACGTAGATTGTGAAAATTCAAGATCTTCAGGTCCTTTCCACTCCCACACATTAATACCATATCGGATAGCAACTGGGAACCCTGACCCTAGCCTCTACTATAAATAGAGGGGTACTAAGGCCTTCCCAGAGAAAAACTACAACACAGACAACTGAGAATTAGTTCTTCTGACAACTGTTGTCCTCTATGGTTGTAGTAACCAAGAGAGCCCAGACAAGTCCTACCCGACAGGGAGGGATAGCCAACGAGAGAGAACATGTGACAACCCGATTACAAATCAAGCCATCACCAGTGAAAATGCAGAATTAATACAAATAATAGAGCTAACAAAAATCACCAAAAATTTAAACCATCTTTGCACATAGATCCCTGTCCAATAAGCTTTTACAAAAAGGACCAAAGCTTTACATACACATAGTTCATGTCATACATTCAGTATGTCGTCTCTTCTCGAGAATGACAAGTATTAGTTACTTTACCTTGATACATATACAACTACATTACAAAAACCTCGAGATAAGCAAACCAAAATCTCAAGTCATTCATGAAAAGACACTAAGAACTATCTCCCAAGGACCTGAAAGTACAAAGACGACACATATACATCTATCTACAAAACCTTGATAGGTAGCATATTCAAAATGAAATACTACTGCTGTTCTTGCTACAATGATCCTTCTTCTGCAGTCCGGTTCCTAGACCCTTGACCGCGTCCACCTAAAAAATTATAGATCCCACGGGGTGAGACTATTGTCCCAGCGAGAGATATAACTCTCCGCCAATAATATTATTATCACAGAAAATAATATAAAATTGAACTGCAAGTATTTCATTGATTAATAGATATATCTTTAAGTGTAAGGTATAGACATTAATAACAATTCTGTAAATTATCTTTTGCTTGAAAATGAATATAAAGAACATGTATACATCTATCTATCAAGGTGTATAAAAGTAATAAGGCACCAACCAATGTTTTCGTATTTGGTCCTTAAACAAATATACTACATAGCTGATTACATGTTCACATTCATACTTATGCCCAGAGGAGATGAGATATACCACTCATATTCCAAGTGACCACTAGTAAGTAGAAATCGGTACTATACAAGGTCAATGGCAGAGCCGACTGTCAAGACCTCACCTTTCTCGGTCAGCACGAGAACACTTAGGTAACACTTAGGTTTAGCATGACATCTTGTGTCTGATGTAATTATCTATGCCATGGTATAGCAACATCTTCACTATAGAGTTACTGCCGTAGCATGTACTCTCTTTGGGAGAAGACCACTTAGCTTTCCCAGATTATCAGGATGACCACTGAGCGATCCTATTTGATTTTTTATCAGGAAGTACACTGAGCAACTTGATGTATTTAGGGAGTCCAATGAGCACCCTTATTTAGTTTGGGAGTTCACTAAGCACCCTTATATTATCACATATTCAAAAATATGCATTCTGAGTAAAAACTCATTTCACCATTCAACAAATGCTGACACTGAATGGATCTATGGTTTGGGAAACTACATGATAACATTCATGCTGCTTAATTAAGTGCATTACTATATCTTTTATCATCAACCAAGTTACAAACAAGAATTATATCAAATGCAATAATGAAAATATAATTGCATTTATCAGATACTTTCATATTCACTGAAACACATAGATCACTTAGAATCTCAATCTCTTGTCATCATTGTACTTGGGTATTCAAACCCTTCATTCATCACTGAATACTGTCACCACTTAGCATATGATCATTACCTCTAGGTCATTAGACCTAGATATTTATTTACATAGTCCACATAGCTGATTAGATTTATATCACATAGCCACATAGATCATTGGATTTATACTACATAGACACTTAGCTCTTACTTAGCCATGCTTATTGCTTTATCATATACTTGCCTGATTATTATATCATATTATCAACAATTTCAACATATGTCTTTAACCATGGATTACTAAGGAACACATCCTCCTAATGAATTAGGGTTATATTCAATCAATTAGGGTTTTAAGATTTCATCAACATAGGTTATACACTAACTCATACTCCACTCATCTCAAGAGTATTAGTATATGCTAATTACATATTTATCTTTCAAGTCTTAGTTTCTCTCTCATCCTGACTAGGATGTAACTTACTGATTTCACATCTTCAAGGTTTACTAGCTCATGATTATTGAGTTGAACTCATTGTATCTCAGTATTGCATTAGTCATATTCATCACTTAGATAAACTTGGTAGTTAAGGACTTGCTTAATCATATCAAGTAGCATGATTGATAACATTACTCTATTGTATTAGGAAAACATATATTCTTTCAACAAGTATTCAATTAATCACATTGGTGAAACCACATCTTCATATTGGGTATAGGGCATATCCCTTATTACCATATCATGTAGCCAAGTAGGGTTATTTATCACTTTAACCTTTCTCATCTTAAGTCAATCTCATAACAAGTATGGTTCAAATCATTATTCCCATATTGGGTATGAAAGTGTATTGAGTCCTCATATTGTATGCTAGAGTACATCATATCGGGCTCCATCTAGGGTTACCATATCGTGCACTCACATTGGACTTGTCATATGTTGGATATCATATTGTGATCTTATGTTGGGCATCATATCAATTTTCACCATATTCGTTTATCTCATAGGTTCACCATATCAGGTAAGTGTATTGGGTACCATATCGGGCATAGGTATTGGGTACCATATCAGGCATCTATGTTAAGTGATACCTCATGATCATATCATGTACCCATAACTGATAAGAGACTTGAACTCAAATCATACTCAAGGTAGATTGAAGGAGTATATCGAGTTCCCAAGTTCAAAAGCATATCGAGTTTCTAGGGTTTGACTCATATCAGGCAAAATGTTGCTCTACCCTTGTGTCTTGTTCAAAGTGATAGATGGGGATCTTCCTTATCGTTCATAGGACTTCTTATATCCTATCTTCATGTTGGGTAGACACCCATATCGTTCTTTCCATATCGGTTTTCCAGAGTCCTCAACCTATATCAGGTTGAAAGGTCTTCAACCCATATCGGGTTGCTCAAGAGTGATCAACCCATGTCGGGTATCCAATGATGATGCCATCATCATTAGACTCAAAATCATTAATGGATTCAAATCTATAGATAGCATTCCTAATTACTTAATGGAACTCATGATTATATTAATCGATCATAGGAAACCCTAATTTGTAAATAATCAAGAACTTAAATAATATTAAAGAAAGGATAATAATATTGAATGGATTAAGTTATATAACCCACCTCTCAAAGAGCTTACAAGCTTCAATATTTAACTCCACACATCCCAAGGTTGAAAATGAGCCTTCTCCAAGCTCCAAGACTTGAACTCCAAGCTCTTGCATGATATCTCCAACCACCTTGGGCGATATCACCTTACTTAGTTTCTTCAACCTTCTTTGGTCGATAGCTTCCCTCTTTGGCCGATACCAAGCCTTCACCACTCCCCTCTCCTCACTATGGGAAACACAAGGGAAGGTGTTTACATGATACAAGAGGAAATGTACTTGCTTGATCTAAAAATCTTTCCAACAAATGAAGGTCAAGGTATTTATACTTGAGGTTTATAGAAAAGAGTGTCATAGGTGTCATTAGCTTCATGCCACCTATCCATGCAAGGTCAACACATAGTCTTGCATGCATGCCACTATTTTCTTGCCATGCAAAAAGGATAAAGAAAAGATAAGGATCGACTCTTGAGTTGTCTCCTAGGGCAAGCTCTCTTCCACTAACTTATTATTTTACTCAACTCCATTAACACAAAAGCAAATCGATGCCTCATTCTTCCTTGAAGTGCCTTGCCCATAATGGGTCAACCCAAAGCTTCACAAACTGATAGGATGCTCTCCCCATGGCTCTATGGCCGATAGGGACTTCTATTCTCAAGTCTACAACTCAAAATGGCTTATGCACATAGCTTTCAACTTATTCATTTGCTTGGTTTCTTTATTATTAAGAGTACTAACACTTCAAGATGTTTCAAACATATTGTCTCCTCCTTTCTCTCTCCTCTAGAACACTAGGTAAGAGTAAAAACAATCTAGATGTGATAAATTACACATTTACCCTTCATTTAGTATATACTACAAATTGTACTGTAATTGATGTTCCAAGCACTTAACATGGTTTACTCAAGTTCTCACTTAGGATTAGGCTTAGAAAAAGCCACCACTTAGCATCATATTCTCTTTCATGACATATAAAACACTTATAATTCATTCATTATGCAAAATTTGCAATATAACCCCTCATCTTGGGTAAATTGCACTTTTCACTTAGATTATCATACAACACACATAGTTTGCATATAAGCTCAATTTTGAAAATAATTTATCACAAGGGCCTTAATTACTTATCAAAAGATAAGAACACGTCTGTAAGCAACTTACTTAAGTAAAACATCTAGGGTTAGGCTTTAACCCATGCCAGGGGTGTTACATAACAACTGAGAAGTTGTTGTTGTGGGAGAGTAGGTTGGTGACTAGTACACAAACGGGAGGGATGACTCCTTCTTGTCTGTTCTTGGTGAATGACATGAGTTCTACTTGGTCTGTGTGGACTGATCTAGAGGCATGAGTCATTTGGCTACTGCTCAGAGAGCAAAGTCAGCCTAGAGCGCATGGCCAGACCACCTGAGTTGCTACAGAGGTTGCACAAATGTTGTTCATGGTGAAGACTAGGAGCTACACAACCACTGTCCAAGAGCAACTTATCAGCAGTTGCAAAAAAGTGATTTTTTTCACTGGACTTGCTCCAGGATCAGGTATAACTTGCTAAAACCATCCTTCCTATTTCATAGTAGTTGATCTGATCTTGCTATTTTGAGAATATGGATAGATACATTTTATTTCCACTACTATACTCTGTGCCCAAATTTCCCAACAATGGTGCAATGTCGATGCTTTGATGGTAACTGTTATTATAAGAAAACTCTATTAAAGTGAGATGGATGTTCCAACTGCCCAAAAACTATAAGATACAAGCTCTCAATAGATCCTCCAAGGTATTTATGGTCCTCTAAGACTGACCATCTTTCTGTGGGTGGAAGGAACTACTAAACCTCAACTACATACCCAAAGCTGCATGCAAGCGCTCTGAGGACCTCTATCTGACACTATGGCAGTTGGAACACCATGCAAACACACTATCTCATCAACATATATCTGGGCAAGCTTCTCTATTGTATACATTGTCTTCAAATGAAGGAAATACACTGACTTGGCCAACCTGTTGACAATTACCAAATGGAATCATAACCATTGGATGTCCTAGGCATACCAACCACAAAGTCCATAGTCACACGATCCCATTTCCACTACGGTATAGACAATAGTTGCAATGTCCCTACAGACTTCTGATGTTCTGCCATAACTTGTTGACACACATCACACTTGGCCACAAACTCAGCCACATTACAACTCAAGACAAGCTACCAATATAGATTTTTGAGGTTATGGCACATTTTGGTGCTACCAGGGTGCATAGCATACATTGAAGAGTGAGCCTCTTCCAAAACTATCTTCCTTAAGCTGTCAACATTAGAAACCATGACCCTGATGTGATAACACACTATCCCATCATCTGCCTCATGGAATCCATCACACTTCTCGCTGCCAAACTCTGACTGTGTCTATTGTATCATAGTATCAACCTGTTGTGCCTCTCTAATCTCCTACCTCAATGTGGGCTTCACTTGAAGTTGTGCCAACAACCCAACTAGCAAGGAAACCTCTAGATTCACGTTCATCTGGTGCAAGGAGACCAACATGTCTCTCTTATGGCACATAAAGGAACAAAATTGTGCCTTCTCCATAGGTGATGATGAAGAAGATTTCCTTCTTAAAGCGCATGTCATGGCATTTTCCTTTCCTAGATGGTAATCAATTATGCAATTGTAGTCTTTGATTAGCTCCATCCAGCGTCATTGCCACGAAGCAAAAGAAATCATATTCTTGTCCTACATCAGCACACAACCCAAACCATTCCTCGACACATCACAAAAGACTATGTATCCTCTCCCTTTCTTAGGCAGAACTAACACTGGCACACTAGTCAGTTTCTCCTTTGACAACTGGAAGGCTCACTGACACTTGTCATCCTAGATGAAATGCATATCTTTCCTTGTTAGCTTTGTTAAGGGTAACACCACTAAACTAAATTTCTTGATGAACCTCCGGTAGTATCCTGCCAAACCCAAAAAACTACAAACTTCTGTTGGCGTCTTCTCCTGTTCCCACTCTGTCACAGATTCCATTTTCTTGGGGTCTACAAGAACTCCCATAGTAGGTATCACATGTCCTAGGAAGGACACCTCCTTTAGCCAAAACTCACACTTGATGAACTTGGTGTACAACTGATGTTGCCTCAACGTGGCTGATGCCTGACGTAGATGCAACTCATGTTGTTTACTATCTCTGGAGTAAATCAAGATGTCATCTATAAACACTACCACAAACTAGTCCAAATAAGGTCTAAACACCCTGTTCATTAGATCCATAAACGCTTCCGGTGCATTGGTTAGCCCAAATAGCTTAACCACAAACTAGTATGGCCATACCGAGTCCTGAACGCTGACTTAGGTATGTCATCTGCCTTGATCAACATCTGATGATATCTTGATCTCAGATCTATCTTAGAGAACATTGTGGCTGCTCACAACTGGTCAAACAGGTCATCAATCCACAACAAAGGGTACTTGTTCTTTATCCTCACCTTATTCAACTATTAGTAGTCTATGCATAACCTCATAGATCCATCTCTCTTCTTCACAAACAACACTGGAGTGCCCCATGGCGATGTACTTGGTTTGATAAAACCATTCTCAAGCAACTCTTGTAACTATTTCTTCAACTCTACCATCTCAGCTGGCGCCATCCTAAATGGTGTTTGAGCTATCGACTGGGTACCCGAGACTATATTGATCTCAAAATCAATCTCCTGAGGTGGAGGAACACCTAGAACCTATCCACCATATGTGTAATCGTGAGCATACAATGCCCAAACATAGACTGATAGGCATGGTTTTCTAGCATGATCGAGTCACATAGGGGAACTTCAAGCGTCCTCCCATCAACAAACTACTTCACTACACCTCCACTTGGTACAACAATACCACTCTCAACAACATGTTCTTTGTGTTCTCCAACCATCCTTTCAACTCTTCTTCTTCTTCTTCTTCTTCATAAGAAGAAGTGACCATAAGATAAATTGGAGGACACTAGTATAGACACAACCCTAGTCCTCTATCCCTATACACTCAACGAACCTAAATCTCTAATACCAACCACTCTGTGACACCTAGTACCACAACAAGGGAGATTACACAAAACCAAACTGCAGAATTAAAACTAAGCATCCATGTTACCATAAAACCCAGGAAATTAAAACCGATTTCATCAAACCATAGGAGTTGCAACATACTACACATGAGTCCACAAAAGGCACCTGTATATATATCACCTACCCAAAACATAATTCAAGTTACCATTCACTGGCTCTCAAGACAAATCTTGTCACACATGATAACCAATTCATATACGTATATGCCATCTATATACAACAATAGGATAAAGCCAAAACCTCATATTGGTATGCTCAAGAGAACCCTCCCCAAGGACCTGAGGGTATAGGGATGACACATAGGACTCTACTTCTATACACAAGCATCATATCCAACCTTTCGATAGCTACTGGTTAACCTGCTTCTCAACACCAATAGCACGATTTCTACTTCCTCGCGCTCGATCACCTAAAAGATGTGAAAACTCATGGAGTGCGACCAAATGTCCCAGTGAGAGATATAACTCTTGCCAAAATCTATTGAAACATTGCTTAGATAAGCTGATAAAACAATATACTAAGCATGTAGAATAACATACTAAGTAGGTAAAACAACATACTAAGTAGGTAGAATAGATTCCACTGCATGATATGTACTCAATAGATGGAACATATTGAACCGAACTAGGATGCTACCATTGAATAGTAGATCAAGTTATATTCTAAAAAGGAATATGAAGAACATGTATAACAATTGACTTCTATTCCTATCTTATAATTCAAGAAATCAATAATAAGATAAGGCAAAGGGTCTCAACCAATGTCATTCGTATTTAACCTTAAGCAAGATATACTATACATATGTGTTATGTCTTTTATTGTTGCCTCGAAGATTTGATTCGTACCACCCAAATCTAACCGACCACTGCTAAGTTAAAATCGGTGTCATACAAGGTCAAATGGAAGAGCCGAAATCCATGAACTATCCACACCTCTTGGTCTGCACAAGAGAAACACCAATGAGACATACTTGCCAACTGCAAAAATGACATATAGTCAATAGAAGGATCGGCTCACACATGGCCGTCCATATAAAACACCTACCCCACTTTGGTATAGGTAGCAACGCTAGAAGAACAAGCTCATGCATGGGCGTTCTTAAAAGGAGTGGCCCACACATGACCATACATATCACAAGGAGATTCACTCTTGCATGGCCATCTCACACAACCTATAATTGTGGATGCAAGGAGTTACCTTGAATTGAACCCCCACATATCCAAAAGTATGTGCTCTGAGTAGTACTCGTTTCACCAATCCAGCAATTCGAGCTAACACTTGAAAGGATCTATGGCACATGGCACCTACATGATTAGGTTTACACTTGATTAGTTAGCTAATTGGGTAACTTTTAGCATCAATAAGGTTACAACGTATAAATCCAAAACAAACTCTATAAGAAATAAGGGTACATTACAACTCTAGAGGATATAAAACGTACAAAGTGAGAACTTGTCACTCAATCACCACATGATACTCGAAACTCTTCCATTCACAAGGCGAATGCCAATGTTACACATCACTGTGGGATATCAATACCTTAGTCACTTCACTTGAGAATATCACCTCTCAAGGAATCAAATCATCACCAGGTCATAGGACCTATCACATTAAACCATACATGAGCTGCATCACATTATGCCTCATCAATGTGCATATGCACCATCTTGTATCATGCATTCACCACCATAGCATACTCAAGCCATGGCATACATATCACATACAAGGTTAGGGGCTTATAAATAGGAAAGATAAAGTAGTATAACATATGACCATCTTAAGAGAGAGAAAGAAAACACAACATATAGCTCATCTTTAGGGTTAGGGATCCATGCTTAACTGATTAGGGTTTTGTAGATACATCAAATCATTAAACCCTAGATATGGAACCTCCCATATTATTGGAACACTTTAGGGTTAAGAATAATGATTATGGTTAAGCAAACAACTATCCACACAACACTACATGTGGCTTATACATTACTCATAGATGTGTATTGATTGAGTACTCAAACACATGTCTCAAACATCCATTAACCATGTGTAGAGACCACCCACCAACATGGGTCGTGACCATCAACCAACAACCATGTGTCTCAACTAAGACAAACACCATGATGTCATGAATGCGACACACCAGGGAGTAACTTGTCTTGACTCAACCATAAACCATGTTGCGAACCCAACAAGAAAGACATCTCAACCAACTAGGGTTAGGGTTTTGACCACCCAAAGAAAACATGTCGCGACCTCCAACCTCAAGGGGATAAACCAGACAAAAACCAAGGCTATCTCAACATCAAACCATGCCATGGGTTGCGACCAATAAAATATAGGTGAGATGTCGCAATTATGACAAGGGAAAAGATCATTAACATCACAAAATCATATATTTCTTCTGAAAGAGAAGCAAGGTCCTGATTAATTCAGGGTAGGCATCTCGACCAAACAACAAACCATCATCTCGACCGATACCAAAAAATTATCAAGGTGTAATGACTACCAAGGGTCAAGACACCACCAAACCAAGGATCATCGTCAAACCAAGGGTAACCAAGGCCAAAAAGGAAGCAGACCATAGTTAATTAGAAAAGAACAACAAGGAACACCATCATCCTCAAGAAGTAAAAATGTATCCCAAAATCAATCATCAAAACCCTAGCACTTGCATTATAAAACCATCATGAAGAGGGATCTCAAAGAAAATAGAGAACCAAGTTAAACCACACCAAAACCGAACCAAAACTTCATATAACACCAAAACACTTGATTATCATGCATGCAACCAAAACCAAGGTCAAGAGATAGGGAAAATAAAACATCATTGCACCACAATCATCAAAATTTGGTACAAAACTAGGGTTTAAAATTCCATCCAAACCAAGCATGATTTCAACATCAATGAAGTTCAAGATTCCATCATCATATACTAGCATGTTAAGGAAACATTTTAGATATAGAAAATAGTAGCATGCATGTAGAGAAAGTGCATTAATAGAGAAGGTTAAGAGATATATAACCCGCCTAAAAGAAGGTCACTCCAAGGGTAGCAAGCTCCAAACACATGATCCCAAGGATGATGAAGCTCCACTAAAAGATCCACCCTCATCTACAAGAACACTTCAATAAGGAAAAGACACCATGGTCAAGGATTTCCCAAGGAAAGAGAGCAAGAGGCTCAAGGCTGAACCAAAAGAAAGATGGGGTAAAAGAGAGAAGAAACTTCCTCTCGCTTGGGTGCTCCTTGTCAAAACATGGTCTATGACCCCTTTTGAGGAGGAGTTTACTCTCAAGAACGACCACCATGTAAAAACATGGTCTAAGGATGAGAAAAGGGTAGAAGATGAGGTAGAAGATCTAAGGAAAAGACCATAAAGGAACGGTAAACACTTACCAAGGTAGAAGATGATCAAAGGTCACCACAAGCACCACATGCAAGGTTGATCCTTCATTAAGGAACCAAGAACAACACCTCCTTGATCCACCAAGATTCAAGGATGACCGAGCAAGGAAGGAGAAGGAAGATGGCCTTAAAGATCACTTGCATGGAGAGAAGAGGGTTATAAATGGCAAAGGAAGAGAGAGAGAGGTAGGGCAAGAGATGAAATGTCAACAAGATCGGGATCCAAAGGAACACTTGTCCACCCAAGAAACTAACATGAAACTACTTAAAACCCCCATGCATGAATTGGTGATACACTCTATGTTGGGTCGTGACCCACTTGGGTTACCCACATGGACGGTCACGACGCACCATGGAACACCATCCATGGTTGCGACAACACCACCAAACACAATAAGGTTCCAACACACAAGGTCACCAAACCCCTCCTAGGTCGAGATACCCTATACAAAGACAACTATCTTGACCCAAGATCACCCAAAACCATCTTCGTTGCAAACACAACACCTAGAGGGTTGTCTCAACCACGACACCCACAAAACAACCCATGGGTCGCAACATAGGTTGCTACACCCACAAGGTACACAAACCCTAATTACCCAAGGTGATTCCACCACTCAAGAAAAGCTCAAACAAGGCTCTCCAAAGCACCATGACCTATATCATGAACCCAATAGAGATAAGGAACACTCTAAAGGTGACCAATTTCAAGATAACCCCTCAACTTGGGTGAAATTGCAATTTGCACCAAAACAATCACACAAAGCACATATATCATCCAAACAAGCTCAAACTGGAGACTAAAGCCCTCCACAAGCTCTAAGATCATCTCAAAAGATTAAACCAAGGTTCTAAACACATCATAAAGACAAAGCAAATATGGTTAACCCAAAATATAGGTCAGGGGTCTTACAAGCCATAAACCACTTTCACCTGCATATTCCTCCTATTTGTGCAGTTGTCGTAGGACTGACTTCAGCCGATCCACCCCCTCTCCCCGATAATTTTCCCTCTTCCTCTCCCCTTCCTATTTCCCCATATCTCCGTTATAAACTCTAGTAGCTGCCAACCTATATTCACCCTCCGCCCAGCAGTGCCAAGCACCGTTCACACTAAGCCTCAACCACCATGGCCGAGTTCTACCACTTATTACATGATGGTGCCGGTTCTGCAAATCACCAAATGATGTTTCTAGGGTCATCACCTCCCCTTACCTACCTCTATGCCACAACAAAAATCCATGGTACCTCCCCTACATGGACTCATATCTGCAACCTCCTAAAACCTCTATAGCCGTCCTTGTCCTCAAGTCACCACTACAATCTATAGATCAACCATCATTGCTTCTACAAAGATCAATGGAGGCTATGGAACCAGCACCTCCCACTATGTGCTTTCCTTGTTCATGCTCTTCATTGACCCGAACATTTAGACGATAACCTACGATGGAGAAATCTTTATCGCTGGCCACCATCTGTCCTCCTTTTTCCCTTCTTCCTTCTTTCTTCTTCTTCTTCTTCTCTTCTACCTTGACTTTCCTCCATTTGCTCCTCCTCCACCTGCACCCAGCAATGCCAAGTAGTGCCAGTGATGCCAAGCTGTGTCGAGTGCCTCCATATAGTGCCACCTCTCCTCTTTCCTATCCCTGCACCTAGTCGTCAACAACCCAACCTACAACACAACTAGAACCCAATGCCAACGACCAATGCTAGACCTCACCAGGTGCCACAACACAACATTGTTTCCACCTACTACTGATGGAATTGTTTCCCTTGAACAACCCTGTCATCCATTGAGAAACTACCAAATAATCCCCTTCCCGCTATGGTAGGATTCCCCTCCAATCTGGCATACAACTATCCCTTCAATCTGGCGCCCCACTTCCTAGACAATGCAAGATCATGACCACCTATGATAGTTGTCGTAGGGCACCACCTTGCAACCTCATCAGCATGCCTATATGACCGAGAAATTCTTGCACCATAAACCCCAACAGACACCACCTACAACCTTATCATCCTCACACCTAGCCTCAACTCCTCCAAACATTGGCCACCATCGACCCTACATTCTCTACAACCTCCCTTGCCACTGGCAATGAATTGATGAGGAATCGAGACTACAATTGAAACATGTATAGCCACTAGTCTCCATTGGCATCACCTATGGATCACCTTGTAGCCTTCATGCTCACTGCCAAAAGCCCAACAACACCTCCTTATCAAAGTGAATTCCTGACATTGGACACCCATCGTCCTCTACTTTTTTGGCTCCAACCGAACCAGAGAACCATATTGCTGCCCTGGACATTGCCGACCTCACCCGTAGAGTTCAATATGTTCAGATGCCACCATGGATTCCAACAACTGATGGCCACAACCTGCATTCATTGTCAACTACCCAAAAAAAGCAAGGATGAGGAAACATGCATCAAGACTTCATTGTTGGACTGCTTGTTGGATGTTGACATTACATGAAGGTATCCCCGTACATTTTTGTCTTCCAATTTATGAATTATATCAAAATTGAGAGAATGAATACATACATGAAACATAAACTTGATTAACTTAGTCAACTCAGCTTTAGTTATATATACATATATATATGTATATATATGTATGCATATATATATATATATATATATATATATATATATATATATATATATATATATATATATATATATGCTTGTCATGATATCATGCATAACTCAGGCCCTATGTTCGTAACATAATAAAACTCATGAATAACAAATAATAGGTGGTATACAATATGTTCTGAATAATTGAGTATGGGGTCAAGATTCTTTTAGATTATATAGTCAGTTGTTTTATCCTAATGCCATCACATAGTACACACACATGTTAAGAGGATTATACAATAAAGAGAACATGCTAATTTGGATAATAACTTAATCTAATTGATAGATCTTCCAAATGTTTGTCACATGATTTAATAGTCTAGACTCATGTATGTGTTATAGTACCAGAGAGTGTATCTATCTATTTTTTGTTCATTTGTAAATAAAAGGCATCATATAAAAATATTGTACACTCATACATGTGAGTGAATCCATAAATTGACAAAAGTGACATTCGATGACATGCTAGTTGTACTACATATGATTCTACTTCAATTTCATATAGCTATATCGAGATGTAAGAATGGGTAAATGACTAGTGTTTATAAAATATTTTTGTGTAAATACTAGATAATACTAATAAGCATATTTTGATCAAATGATATCTCATGTAATGCATGTCCTCAACCCAATTGACCAAATTGAACACTATGATATAAAGAGGCGATGACACAATGAGACCTAAATCGAAAGAATGCGTACTATTAGTCATACATGTATATGTAATCTGGACATACTTAGACTTATGTGTCTAAAAATGAATATTGGTACTAAAATAGATATATGATGAATCATATGTTCACTTAATAGGATTTAAAACCCTAATATGAAATCAGGTGATTGAGACTAGGATAAGAACAACATGAAAATACAAAGTAGGAACGTATACACAAATTGCTTTGTTTTAATTAACTTACATAATGTGTTTCTAGGACGAATACTCAATTGTGTGGACAAAGTGTCGTATTAGATTTAACTTTTTGATGCATAAGATATGTTCTCCTCTCTATTTATAATTGGGCATTATATGACTAAAATTTCCCATAATGAGGCAAGTTTTGCAATACTTACTCTTATTTCGTTTGTTGGACAAATCATATACTCTCAACTAGACTTATTGTTATTCTTTTGAAATTACTATTATCACGTTGAATTGGGTCAATGACCTCACTTCTATTGTTCTTAAATCATGCCATGTATGTTTGTGAAAGGTGCATGTTGCCACCCTATTTATGCATGTTCTATAATTCGACTAGTTTAACTATTATAGACGCTTATTGTAACACCCCCGACCTGGGTTATGAACTAACCATAGATGTTTTGCTTAAGTAAGTTGATTACAAACTAGTTCTTATCTTTTGAAAAGTAATTAAGGCCCTCTATGAAAGTTCACTTTCAAATTTGGACTCATATGCAAACTATGTGTGCATTATATGATAATCTAAGTGAAAAGTGCAATTTACCCAAGCTAAGGGGTTATGTTGCAAATGTTACATGTTGAATATATTCTAAGTGTTTTGTATATCATGAAAGAGAGTATGATGCTAAGTGGTGGCTTGTGTAAAGCCTAAATTCTAAGTGAGAACATGCGAAAATAATGCTAAGTGCTTGGCGCATCAATTGTAGTACAATTTGCAATATGTACAAAATGTAGGGTTAATGTGTAATTTATCACCTCTAGATTGTTTTTACTCTTACCTAGTGTTATATAGAGGAGAGAGAAATAAGGAGACAATATATTTGAAGCATCTTGAAGTGTAAGTACTCTTAATAATGAAGAAAATAAGAACATGCATACGTTGAAGTTATACACATGAGCCATATCGATTGTGAACTTAGGAAAGGAGTCCCTATCAACCATAGAGCCATAAGGAGAGCATCCTATCAGTTTGTGGAGCTTTGTCTTGGCCCATGATGGGAAAGGCACTTCAAGGAAATGTTGAAGCATTGATTTGCGTTTGCCTTGGAAATGATGGAGTTGAATATAATAATAGATAGTGGAAGAAAGCTTGCCCTAGAGGAAAACTCAAGAGCCCATCCTTGTCTTCCATTTTACCATTGAACTTTTATTTTTTCATGGCTAGATGATAAGTGTCAAGCATGAAAGAGCATGTGTCGACCTTATATGGCTAGGTGGCATGAAGTACCTTAGGATAATGACACCTATTACACTCTTTTCTATAAACCTCAAGTATAAATACCTTGACCCTCATTTGTTGGCAAGATTTTTGGATCTAGCAAGTGCCCTTCCTCTTGTATTGTGAAACACCCTCTCTTGTGTCGCCCATGGTGAAGAGAGTTAAGTGGTATCAGCCAAGGAGAAGAGATATCGACCAAAGAAGGTTGAAGCAACCAAGTGAGGTGATATCACCCAAGGATATTGGAGATGTCATGAAAGAGCTTGAAGTTTAAGACTTGGAGCTTGGAGAAGGATCGTATGAAACCTTGGAATGTGTGGAGTGAATCTTGAATCTTGGAAGCTCTTCAAGAGGTGGGTTATATAACTTAAACCCTTCAATATTGTTATCTTTTCTTTAATGTTGTTCAACTAGTTGATTTGTTGCAATTTCAATTTTCCCTTGATAATTTGATATAATCATGAGTTCCAATAAGTAACTAGGATTGTTGTACATGATTTAGAATAGTTAAATAATGATCTTGAGTTTGATGATGATGACATCATCATTGGATAACCTGATATGGGATGAGGACCCTTAAAACCCAATATGGGTTGAAGGCTTATGAAAACTGATATGGAACTCGACATAGAGACTTGTCCGATATGAGGTTAGGGCATAATAAGCCCTATCAATAGTATGGAGGATTCCTATCAATCACCTTGTACACGACACAAAGAAAAAGAAATGCCTTTGCCCGATATGGGCAAAACCCTAGATAAGGATATAGAAATCCAATATGATAACTCGATACACCTTACCATGTTGAGATGAGTTGATGAGTAGCTAAGTGTTTTTCTTATCGTGTAACTATGGAGAGTGAATAGAACCATTGAATTGGTTAAAGACAAAAGGAGGTTGCCTAAGATAGGTAAACCGATATGGTGCCCAATGCACGTACCCGATATGATAAATCCAAGAGGTAAAATGATATGAGTGAAAACCTAAAGAAAGGAATGGGAACCCGATATGCTTTCGTCCATTGAAACTTGATATACTCCCTTTTACTTTTTTTTTGGGTTAAAGAACAACTTGGTATCCATTTTGTTATGTTTTGAGTTCAAAGGTTCTTATTAATAATAGGAACACAATATGGTAACAAGATACCACTTAATGTGGGGACCCCATATGGTGAACCCACGAGGTAAACCAATATGAAGGTCAACATGGGATCACGATATGACACACCCAATATGGTGCACGATATGGGAAACCCAAGAAGCAAACCGATATGGTATTATTGGTATATGCTTGAACAATACTTGGTGAGGCAACTCATGTGATGCTTGATATGATAGACCCTTGGCACTTGATGCCCGATATGACACACCCTTGACACTTGATGCCCGATATGGTGTACTCATGTACCTGATATGAGAACTCAATACACCCTATACCTGATATGAGGATAATATTATAACCTATACATGACATGAGGTTGACTTAAGATAAGAAAAGTGGAAGTGATACTTAACTCAACATGCCTACACAATATGGTGTTAAGGGATATGACCTAAACCTAATATGATGGTGTGATTTCTCCACATAATGACATGAATATGTGTTGTGATGATATATGCATTTTCAAGCATAATAGAATAGTATTATCAATCATGCTACCCGATATGGTAGGCATGCTCCAATCCATTATAAATGCCTAAGTGATGTATGCTGAGTGATTAATATTGAGATATAATGAGATTAATATAATTTAATGATGTTAAATTAATAGATCTTAAGAGGTAAATTAAGTAATATGCAATCAATATCCTAATAAGGATAAGAGAGAAAGACTTTAGCATGGGTGATAAATATGTGGAGAAGTATGTGGTGATACTCCTATGATGGAGTATGAATTAGGGTTTGATTCTAGGCATTATGATCTTGAGTCCCTAATTGGTAATAAAAGGGAAATATAACCCTAATGAAGGGTGATGATGTTATTTTACATTTATAATCAGTTAAATTGAGATAATCCTAACCATAATAATGGGAAGGGCGTACTTCCTTATATCACAAAGATATGATGTAGATAATCCTAACCCTAAGCATGGGAAGGATGTATTTCTCACTAAAATTGAATAATGATGTTATATGTTGATAAGAATCTTTTATCATAAAGTGCACACTATACCTGAATCATGAAATGATGAACATAGCAAGATATGAGCTGTGATGTGTTATATTAACAGACTTAAATAAGTCTTGTAAGATGTGTGAAATACTTGTAGAACAAGTAGTCTAATGTCTTAAAGGGTAAGTTGTTGCCTAGTAAGAGGTGACGAGATGTCTTATGAACTATGTGAGCTATGGAGGTAATGGTTACCTATTATAGAAGTGACAAAGCTATGTGGGGATCTAGGGGTTTGAATACCCAGATCCAATGATCATGATGATAAACAAAATCTTGAAACCCTAATCGATTGAATATAACCCTAAATTCATTAGAGAGAATGTGTTCTTTAGTATTTTATGTTTGAGATATGTGTTTGAAATTGTTGATAGCATGAGATATTACCATACATGTATTATGAGGTAATGAGTATAGCTAAGTAAGAGCCATGATGTTATATGATACAGATTCAATGAGTTATGTGGACTATGTGAATATATACCCTGGTCTGATGACCTAGAGGTAATGACTATCTGCTAAGTGGTGACAATGCTCAGTGATAAATGAAGGGTTTGACTACCCAAGTAATAATGAATAAGAGCTTGAAATTATAAGTGATCTATGTGTTCCAATGAATTTGAAAGTATTAGAAAAATGTAATTATGTTTTTCTTTGTAGTATTTAAAATATATCTTGTTTATAACTTGGTTGATGCTAAAAGAATACTGTAATGTACCTAAGTAATCAAGTTAAATCTTATCATGTAGTGCCCTATCCAAAGATCCATTTAGTATCAAAATTTGTTGAATAGTGAAATGAGTTTTACTCAAAATGCTTATCTTTGAATATGTGATGATTAAATAAAGTGATTAGTGGACTCCCAAGGGTTTTCAGTGGACTCCCTAAAAACATCAAGATGCTCAGTGGACACCCTGATAAAATCCGGGAAAGCTAAGTGGACTTCTCCCAAAGAGAGTACATGCTATGACAATAACTCTATAGAGAAGATGCTGCTATACCCCGACATAGATAAATACAACAAACACAAGATATCATGCTAATCCTAAGTGGTCTCGTACTGATCGAGACAAGGTGAGGTGTTGACAGCCGACTCTGCCATTGACCTTGTATGGTACCGATTATGACTTACTAGTGGTTGGTTGGAGTATGAAAAGTATATTATCATCTCCTCATGGCATAAGTATGATTGTAATATGTAATCATTTGTGTAGTGTATTTGATTAAGGATCAAATATGAAAAGACATTGGTTGACGTACACCCCCTTTTATACATCTTAGTTGAATAAATGTTATTCATATTTCTCCATATTCATTTGAACAGTGAATAGATGATTTATTGCTCTACCATAGATAGATGCATTATTTTAAGAAGAATGACTACTCTGTTCTGTTTATATCAAGTGATTAACCATGTTTATTGATATAAAAAGATCTCTTCTCAGTTTTTATATTGATTAATCTTGATATATAGTTGGCAGAGAGTTAGATCTCTCGCTGGGACAATTGTCTCACCCTGTGGGATCCACAATTTTTAGGTGGACGTGCATGAGAAGATAAAGACCTTACTATAGAAGGAGAACAGTAGCCAGGGCAGGAGTGACAGCTCCGGGTGAAAGTACTATCAATCTTGTCTTATAGATAGAAGTCATATGTGTCGTCTCTATACTCTCAGGTCCTTGGGAGATAGTTCTTAGTGGTTTTTACAAACGACTTGAGTTCTTGGTTGTTTACCGCAAGAATTTTATGTTGCTCATGTACATGATAAAGTTAAGCAACTGGTACTTGTTATTCTCAAGATGAGACGGTACAATGTATGAACGATATGAACCACATGTATATAAAGTCTTGGTTCTTTTGTAAGAGTTACCTGGAAGAGGATCTATGTGCAAAATGGTTTTAATTCTTAGTGATTTTTGCTAATTCTATTATTTGTGGAAATTCCATGATTATTGCTGGTGATAACTTGATTTGTAATCGGGTCATCACAAAGTTTTGGTATCAGATCCTAAGGTTCACTGAGTCTACAGAGACATAGGACTAAGGTGTTGAGTCTGTTCTAGTGTCCTTTAGTATGTGTTATAGTGACTTCTGCTTGTGCAGAAGATAGAATAAATCTTAAAGATGTCTAGAGAACACAAGGAATATATTGCTGACAACAATGTTGTTGCACCAGGACAAGGTGCAAGAGGTCATGAAAGAGAAGAATGATTTCCTAAGAATCCTCAGGATGATACAACTATGATAGAGAAACCTACCTTTAATGCCTTCATTGGACGGGTTATGACAACATTAAGGTGTATCGAGGATCAAATACAAGCAATACAACCTAGATTACCAGCCCCTAATGATGAAATTTTGGGCTCTAACAGAATCTCTAATCCACATAGTTGTAATAAAGTAGTGGAAAATGCCGAAGGAATTAGCTTACGACATGAAAACAAGGTTTGTTACAGATGTAGGAAATCAAGACATTTTATAAAGTACTGTCCAGAGGAGGATAACAGGGAATGAATTAAGAAAAGATCTTCCCAAATTCAAGAAAAGATGCCTAGTAATTCTAAAAAGGGGAAGTTTTTGATGCCACCAATGCAACAAGCGTCTAATGCACCAGGGCAGTGGCTACCAAGAAGGGGCAAATCACCTAATGCTCCACCAGTTAGGACTTTTGAGGTAAACCCTACATCGGTAACAAGGCTGACAAGACTAGGGGATGCGTATAGTACATGTTTTGATTGTGGATACATTGGGCATGTTAGACCTTCTTGTCCAAGAAGAAGGAAGGAAATGGCCCAACCACTGAGGCAAAGTCAACAAGACTCTCAAGGATAATGGCTTAGTAGTGGCATATGAGGACGTGGACAGGTGTCCCGATTAGATCTATCTGCGTTAAATGATAGACCATGACGTTGGAATCATGCAACAACAAGATTCAATGCAATGACTCAGCCTAGGACAATAATCAATCCATAATCTGAAATAGATCAAATAAAATTGTGTCATTCTGATATGTTATTTTATGATTTTATGTGTTAAGGATGAGAAGGTAGCTATTGTTGAACTTCCTTTAATTAATCTTATGAACATAAGGAAGAAAAGAACTTACATTCTGCTCAAAATGCTTTATAAATTCCTCCTATCTATGTGAAAGAGGATGAAGTGTGGAAAGGATATATGGAGAAAATCTGGGGATGATAAGTCTTATATTTTGATGTTATGGAAAGGAAAGCATATGATACTAAAACAAGGTGCATATTACCTAATCTTAGTACTTGTATACCCTGGCCAGGTATTCAATTATTGAAGACAAGGTAAGTACGGAACTCTTATATTGTTATCCTTTTTATTACTCTAATCAAGTAGTCATTTTGAGACAATCTAGTGAGTATAATTAAACTAGAAGTATGGCATGGATAATTTTATCACATCCTAAGTAAAATAAATTGGAATCTGAGATGATCTTAGATCAATCTGTGCATATGAGAAAGTAAAAAGTATAATCCTCATGATAAGGGAAAGAAAAACGAGGGAGATTATCCCTATTCGATAAAATCTGTGTGAATAGTGAGAATCTTTCCCATAATGTGGAAGTGGGAAAATGTGATAAATTACAGAATGTTCATAAACATGTTAGATAATAATAAAGAAAGGAATGAACTGAATAGGGATTTCTAAGTGGACTTCCCTAATTAAATAAGGGTTGCTAAGTGGACTTCCCTAATTAAATAAGGGTTGCTAAATGGACTTCTCTAATTAAATAAGGGTTGCTATGTGGACTTCCCTAACTAAATAAGGGTTGCTAAGTGGACTTCCCAAATTAAATAAGGGTTGCTAAGTGGACCTCCCTAACTAAATAAGGGTTGTTAAGTAGACTTCCCTAGCTAAATAAGGGATTGCTTAGTGGACTTTCCCAACCGAATAGGGGTTGCTAAGTGGACTTCCTCAACTAAATACATGTATCTTCTTTAATAAACAACCCTGGGTAATGAGGGGGTGATAAAAGGAATCTATTCCTTTATATTATTTTCTTTAGGGACATGGCAATCAAATGAGTCTTATGAAACTTGATGTGCATGAGTTAAAAGTGCTCTATTGATACTTAGAAAAGTATCAGTTCATCTAGGACTTTGATTCCAAAGATAAAAATATGTGCCTTTAACAAATAGAAATATTGAAATGATTAGAATGTGATGAGTTTATGACACATGTGAAGGCTACTAAGATGTGGAATTCTGATATCCAAAATGTGTCAGGTGGTATGGGAGATTAAGAATATAACTCCTGAGAAGATGAATAATGTTTGGTGACTTAGAAGGGCCAACTTTGAGATGACTCTAATATGGAGATCATATGTTAGGGGTTTATGCTATGTATAAACATAATGCTGATAAGGATGTATTAATTGAAGGAACTATTGTAGAACTATTTTGAGGAAGTTTATTTATAACATCTAGAAATACCTCTGAGATAAGTGCTTCTTTAATAAGTGACCTTTTTTATTTTTAAAAAGAAAATATATAACTAGGAAGATAGCTAGTACAAGCCATAAGTAAGTTTAGTATTGTATCAGTAGATCAAATAGCACCACAAATACATACTAAGGTTTGTAGTCCCAAGTGGGTGACAGAATGTAACTCTGGTTTTTCCTTAGAAGTGAAATGATAAACTAAGTAAGTAGTATGGAAGACCCCTTAGAGTCAAGAATATTATTACAAAAAAAAAACGTGAGTCAATAAGGTTTGATACATAAATTATTTGAAGAATAAATAGTACTTCTCTAAATTAGAAAATGTTACTTGACACAGAGTAAATTCCACAGTCGATAATGGATAAGACAGCCCAGTATGTGACATGTGTGACAAATCTTATGATAACCTTTGATGAAAAGACCTTGTATTGGTCAAAGTATTGTAGTATCTCCATGACATCAAGATGTTATGTGGAGACTTGATGATATGATGCATGAATGATAATTGTCTTCCTTTATCTGGGATTTCGGGGATGAAATCCTTGTTAGGGGTTTATAATTGTAACACCCCTGACCTGGGTTATGAACTAACCCTAGATGTTTTGCTTAAGTAAGTTGCTTACAAACTAGTCCTTATCTTTTGAAAAGTAATTAAGGCCCTCTGTGAAAGATCACATTCAAATTTGGACTCATGTGCAACTATGTGTGCATTATATGATAATCTAAGTGAAAGTGCAATTTACCCAAGCTAAGGGGTTATGTTGCAAATGTTACATGTTGAATGTATTCTAAGTGATCATGAAAGAGAATATGATGCTAAGTCGTGGCTTGTGCAAAGCCTAAATTCTAAGTGAGAACCTATGAAAATAATGCTAAGTGCTTGGTGCATCAATTGTAGTACAATTTGAAATATGTACTAAATGTAGGGTTAATGTAACGACCCTATCTCCCGGTAACCCCCACTTAAGGGAGACCAAGAGATCAGAGCCATTAGCCCAATAACCCGGATCAAAGGTTTGACAAATAATCAATAATAATTCTAAAATTCTATTAACTAAACCGTAATTCGGTAGAAAATTAAAACTTTGCTTACCTTTGAAAACTTTGGAAGTCTATCTATCCAGAGATTGAATTATTCTATCTAAATCCTCCTTGCACTTTACTTTTTATTTTCACAATGTGTCACTTTTACTGTTTGTTCATTTCAGGGTTGTACCTAAAACGCCGACAAACAAAACGTCGGTCAGCAAAAAGTTGGTATGTGGGGACAACAAAAAGTTTGCACATATGGATAACAATCTAATTATCACAATAAAGTTAATTAACAAACCAATTTACACTTTTCAGTATGACATTCTTCACCGCTTTTCCCTAACCCTGGCATACCCACCTTAGGGTTTCTTTTGCCAATGACTTAAGGCCACCTTCTCAATCCCAAACTTGGTGCCTGGGGTCACCCTTCATAGTGCCCGTTAGTCATTCAATATCATAGGCCACCTTCTCATTCCCGAGCTTGGTGCCTGGGGTCACCACTCATGGTGCCCATTGGTCTACCCATCTGGGCCTGAACTTTGGCATAATCCATCAGGGTGGCATGTAGGTGCGAGAATACATACTTCTATTATTAATGTGATAATCATAGAGACTTTATGATTTGCAACTATGAACATCCAAATTGATAATTTGCATTCAATGCGATTAACCATCTGGAAAATCCTCAGGAAACTAAGGCAGTTATTCATAATTAACCACATACCTGATCCAGAGAAACTTGATTGTCCAAGCAATAAGGGTAAAGAACAAGTAACAAGCAATCAACAATATCCTGGAATTAATGCATGGGATCCAAGTGTTATAGTTTATCCAGAACATTCTAAATATAGACTTGGATTCCACCTTAGGCTTTCTAGGCCACTTTAGGGTTTTATTAAGGTTTTATCATCCATAATACTTTTATCACATTTAATGCTCTCTTAGTCCACAAACCCTAATTTCAACATCATAAGCCCAATTAAAGTCGATTATTTCTCTTTTATACAAAAACTACCATCTTTATTCTTTTAAGTTATTTCAAGGTTATTAGACTAAATTATCACCTTTAGTTTCTTTCTAATTAACAACTCATAATTCATTATGGTCTAATTCACATATGAACTCTATTTATTATTAATTCTATCTTAATTCATTCAAAAACCCTAATTTCTATATTAAGGTTATTTATCCACAAATGAGGAACTTTAATGCTCGAAATAGCCTAGGATCATCATATTTTAGGTTTATTCACAATTTTGAATAATTAAAGCCATTAAGAGTTGCATTCACCAATATCGGGGTTTTCAAGGCCCATTAAAGCATATTTATGCACATGAAACTCCAAATTAAACTAACTACGTGCAAAGCTCATCCTTTTTGTTCCTAATGTTCCCTTTTATCATTAACATGCTAATATCAACTTTAATCATCAATTAAACCCTACTAATCACATTAATCATATCAAAATAGGGTTTCTTAATCATCATTACATTAAAGTTATTCACTTCCATTAATTTTCGAATTGCAATTAGAATCAGGCTTCAAATATATTTTTATTGTATTCCTTGCATTTTTATGATAAAAAAGAACTATTTATTTGTCATGATCAGAGCTATAAATAATTAACTATGATTTTCGTAAGGTTAAATACCTTTGGGCCAAACAGTGGCCGCCACATCAGCCAAACGAGCCTTTTTTTCATATTCACGCAGTAAGGCTTGTCTGAGTGGTTGATTACTATTTTTCCCTCGATCCTCTTCACTGTCGTCGGGGGTAGGGGAGTCCTTTCTCCCTCTCTCATCTTCCTCCTCTCACCAAACCATCGCACGCGAACAACAGCTTGGCCGTGGTAAACCCAGAGGTTGACCCGGAGCTTTAGGCCATCAGAGCAGCAACCCCGGTGTAGATCACCTATATGACCCTTCCTGAACTCAATGGTCATCTTAATTCTATCGGAGATGTCGGGAAATTTTTGATATGAGGAGGTGGTCTTCCAGCAAGGTGCGCGGCTAGGTCCAGTTCTTGGCGGAGGTTTTTCCGCGATTTGTTGCTCTCACCAACTTGCCTCATCGTCACGGACACACAGGGGTTCTTTGTGGCTATGCACATGGTGTGTAGCCCCCCCTATATATATAGGTTCACATATGGCTGTCAAGAAGCCCCAAATTGGGAAAACCTCCTCGAGGCAAAGGAACACAGGGAAACTAGGGGTAGATCAACTCGGATTGATCCCTCAGATTCATTGGATACGTTTGCTGCCCCTGACGTGCCTTGGCTTGCAAGAAATCCAATTTGGAAAACTCTGCTTTACGACTCTGACTTTCCTTATTTGTACTGAGCTAGGTGATGATCTCCTGATCGTCAGATCTCGATCCTACGGTTGTAAGCTCACACAATCCATTTATTTTAGGGATTTTCAAAAATCCATATCTCTTAAACCGAGTGTCCAATTAATCCCAAATTTTGAGGGACACTTAGTAATGATTTAATCTACCTCTCTGCCAAATTTGGGTTCATTAAAAGAAAACGTGCCTTTTATTTAGGGGTAAGATATTACTCAAATATGTATATTTCTCACCTATTTTCTCTTTTTTATTTTATTATCTTATCATCTTGGATTCCTTGGACCTCGAGGAACCTAAAGGCACAAATTTCCACATTGGGGGAATATCTTCTTACTTTTATCCTTTTATTTATGTTTATTTCACATATTCTCCTTATCTTTTTATTTCTTCATTAAAATATCCCTTTTGAGGATTTCTCTTTATCTTTTCTTTTTTATTTTCCTCATTAGAATTCCTTTTAATATTAGGAATCCTTGGGATAAGAAAATCCACCAAGAATAACTCAAATATACCTCTTTTCACTCATTTCCCACATTTTATCATTATTTTCAATTTTTTTTTTGATAAGGAAATATTTAATTGATCTTTCCTTTTCTTATTGCTTTATCTTTGCAATTTTGGACTCCTTGGGACCCAAGGAACCCAAGAGGCACGAAATCCAACTTTGGATTATACTCTTTTGCGTTCTAGAGGTTTCCACATCTTTCTTTTCTCAAAAACTCAATTATTCATTTATTAATTGAATTTCCTTGTTATTGGGCACAATAGCCAATAAAGACCACAACACAATCATCAAGGCTATTGTAAATGAAATCCATTTATTCAAAACAAATTATATCATTATTTGTTACAATATATTTAATATGAGAAATTACATTTCTCACCAAAGGAACCCAAAAATTGGTGTTGTAACATCCTTCCCCTCTTATAAGAATTTTGTCCTCAAAATTCCTCAAGCAAACAAACAGTTCAAGATATGCCTTTCATACGTCCATCAGGGCTCCCATGTGGCTTCACCCTTTCCATGGTTCTTCCCAAGAACCTTCATCATCTCATATTCTTCCATCTGAGTTCTTTCTTACCTTGGTATATCATATTCTCATAGGTGACTCAGGACATTTCAGCCTCTCAAAAGCTAAATAGGTTCAAGGATCAACACATGGCTTGGATACCTCTCATAGTGCTCTAGATCAGACTCATGTAACACATTATACATCATGTTATCCCGAGGGGTAAGGTTAAACACAACCATATCCACCAATCCATCTCAAATGGACCCATATACCGGGGACTCAGCTTTCTCAGCTGTAGCTTAGAGGGGTCAGATTTTCACATCACATACTCTCCCATAGTGAACTGCATGTCAGTCTGCTTTACATCAGCTCGCGACTCAGGTCACCTCTGGGCTCTCTCTCAGCCATTGTACGATCAAAGTGACTTCATCTGCACACAATGTGGTTCTTTTTGGACCTTCACGAGGCCTCCTTCACCAACACCATCTTAATGAAGTGGTGACCGACACAACCTACCTATAGAACTTCTTGCATCCTGATAAAGGATATGGTGGTTATCATCACATCTTACGAACTGTCTCCATGTATCACCCTAAATGAGCACACATGCTCTCATCAGACCCTCTAGTCTGGATCATACTAACAATTAGTATGGGGTGATAAACTGTACTATCATCGAGTTCTTCATGTATCTACTTCCACCTCATGGAAGTGAACCTTTAGGTTATACTTCAAGAACTTTTGAACTCACATCATGGTGTAGTTGAACCATCTCTTTCTCTTATAGGCAGTTCAACTAGATATGTCCCTTGACAATACTCCTTCTTTCTCATGTCATCTAGGTAAGGTGATCTACCATAACCCATATTGTTTCTTGTTCAAGGGGAGACTTACCACAACATCCAAAGTGGTGAACTCCCATTCCCCCTCGGGGACTCTTTATCCTCTATGTCAAAGCACTGGGTTACTGGTGTTCGTCCTTCACCTTCTGGCTTGCATGGTGAGAAGCCACATGCAACCTCATCTTAAGCGTCCAATGTACTACAGCAACTTACCATCTTAGTAGTACTACGGTGTATGATGAACTTAAAATCATGATCTCCTGTATGTCATGATTCTTCAAGACCGATTCCTCAAAAACCCTAAACCACTCTAATTAGGGTTCCATCTCCTTTCTTTCCAAAGAAGAGTATCTGAGGCTCTACTACCATCCTTTCATTGCATCAAGGACTAAGCTGGCTAACCAAACAACCATTTACTTGATCAATCGCCATTGATACATCTGAGTGTTAGCCAAACTTACCTCTTTTTCTCAACTTAAGGTCAACCTCAACTTCTTCTAGCCTCTAGCTAAACTAGGCAGTTATATCTCAGCCAGAGCATCCATTACCATTTCACATCCTTAGGTGTTAGGTAATGTTGAAGACATACACCTCCATGTATTCCACTTATCATCTCATCTTGAACTCTAAGTCTATCTTCATCAAGAACACTCTGAGCTCATCCTCGTGGTTTTCAAACTCAACCTTGTATAACTTGCAATTCCACCTAGTTCATGATAAAAAATCCTCACAAGATGATTTCCTTAATACTCTTGGTGTTTGTAAACTATCCATGTCTCATTCGATTCACAAAGGTATGTTATCATCTCTGTCCTCATACCTCGTAGCAACGTTCCAACTCACATCATCTTTATCCTTGGTGTATGACATGCGTACTGTCCTATCTCTCACTCCCATAACAAGAGGAAATAAGCATTTGGTTGCAGTCCAAATACAGAGTTCTTCCTGTTCCAAGAGTAGAGATGGTACAACCCACCTTGCCAGTACACATTCAAATCTAAGTTGAAACGTGCCACATATGTCTCTACATCACAATCATCTTGATATCAAAGTTATTTCCATGGGAAAACTGGTCCCGAACCTGCTTGGTCCAAACACAGTCCTTGGTCGTCTCCTCTAGGTATATAGGGTGCCGACACTTTTGGGGTCATCCCTCTTCCCTTATGCATCTAGAGAGTGCCCTACTCATCTGCCCTTTGGGTCCCATGAGTTCATGAAGGTGATCAATCTCTTAACCCATGGCCCTCTGACAATGATAGCTGTTACCTCCCAACCCTATGGTCATGTGCAACTAGAGAATTAGGCAACTCCTACTTCCATCGGTCTTAACCCTACCTGACCCTAGGACAAACTTAGGATTCTAACATAGTACACGTTCAACTTATAACCTTACCCAATCCTTCATCATCTCTCTCTACATTCTTGGGCTGTCTTTCATCCTTTCTCAGGGATCATGGTGACCTGCCTACCTTGGTCAGGTCCCATATCGGTTACCTCCACGGTAATACATCCACATGCACTTAGAGATGGTTAACTATGGGTCTACAAGTTCAGTCTCATTCCATGTACTTTTCACTTAGCTCCTCAAAATCCAATGAGACCACTTAAGGTTAATTCAAAACAAACAAAATGGGTATACACCCTACCAAAGGGTCCCTTTCCAAGGATGGGAGGAAACTATGCCTTTTCAAAGGTCACAAACACCCATATGTCCAGGGTTTACATCCACATGACCATGCTTAACCCTAGCAAGATACTAAGGTACAAGCAGACCACCTACTAAACCATGTTAGGTCATACTTGATCTCATCCTCAACATTGGGTCAAGAACAAACCTTCTCATGTCACTACCTTGGCTGTGAGGGATTCATCAAAGATACCTTTATCTTAAGGGGTCTCCTTTTTCCTCTATACATGAAGAGTACCATGATCGAAACTATAGTACTCAATTCTCGTCAGGAGCATTAGGTGCACTACTTCCCCTCTTTGGCCTAGGAACCCTAGGTTCACTTTTCTGATGTCCAACTACATGCTCAACCTCTTAACCATGAACCAAACATGTACATGGTACAACATGCACTTCCTTGCCAACCTTCTACTCGAGTAACACTTCAAAGTGGAGTCCTCCTCAAGGACAACCAACAAGGTATAAAGCCTCACAACCTGTTACTAAACCTCTTTAGGGTCTAAGGAACTATTCTTTCTATCTCAGAAGGTAAACACCTATACCATAGGCACATAGGTGTCAGAAGCCTCATCCTCTCTCTAGGGTTTGGTTCCTCTAAAGGCAACCAAGATATCAACAGCCTTAACGGATCATGCATGAGGCAACCTCTATTATCCACTTAGGTCGCATCATCCTCAACTCCCCACTGTTCCTCATATCTCAGGACTAGGCTTCCAACCTTCTTGCTTGGGTCCTACTTTCTCTCTCTAGAGCTAACTCCACATCCAACCTTACTACTAGAGGTCCCCTCTTCATGAAGGATTAAACTCACAAGGATACCTCTACATAGGTGAAGTCTATGTTCAGACTTATGTTTGCTCATGATCATCCATAGCCCTTTATGCTTATTTTGTAAGCCATCCATCATGCTTCCTTGACTCAGGTTTCAACCCATTGTCAGCGCTATGGCATACTTTGGGTGACTACTATGCCATGCACATGGGGTTTCCATAGGTTCTTCACTAACCTCCTCATTGAAGGAGCTATCCTTCACTCCAACATGCAAAACCCTTTTCTAGGATTGGGTTATCTCATGGCTCAAATAGCATCCAAAGACATGTCCACCTGGTTTCTCATGACATCTAACTCATCATGTCATCTCTCTAACTGACACTTAGTGTTAGGGTTAGTATCATCCTTAAAGGATATGCCATGTCTCTACTTTTAATGGAGGTCTTGCCTCCCTGACCAACTCTCTCTACTAATCCTCCTGACAAGAAGGTCTAGCCTCAGGTCTCTCCAGAGGGCAATGACAACTCATGTCATATGACCTAAGCATGTATCTATTCTTTTACACTTACTCTATTAAGCTTATGTCCATGACATCTTATTTACATGCTTTTTATTAATTTGGTGGAGGATTCCTTAATCCTTATCAACCTTACCCATACCTCAAGATGGTGAAGAAAAGAGAGAAAACCCCAATCCTTAATGTCCTTAATAGAATTTGAGTTGAGAAGAGATGAACAAGATGAGAGAGTCCTAAAGGTATCTTATTTCGAATCATACCCTAAGACTTTGTCCAGGCAGTCACACGGATCTGGGAGTCCTCGTATTTTGACTAGCGGTGCGAAGGAAAATATTTCCAGCCCCCAGTCATGATCCTTTTCTAGACACCTCTGTCTTTCGGATAATCCTCTTAATAACTCCCTTGGGTTCTACATAATTTGTAAAATTTAATAATTATTAAAGATTAATTGAGGAACCTAGGCTCTAATACCAACTGTAATGACCCTATCTCCCAGTAACCCCCACTTAAGGGAGACCAAGAGATCAGAGCCATTAGCCCAATAACCCGGATCAAAGGTTTGACAAATAATCAATAATAATTCTAAAATTATATTAACTAAACCGTAATTCGGTAGAAAATTAAAACTTTGCTTACCTTTGAAAACTTTGGAAGTCTATCTATCCAGAGATTGAATTATTCTATCTAAATCCTCCTTGCACTTTACTTTTTATTTTCACAATGTGTCACTTTTACTGTTTGTTCATTTCAGGGTTGTACCTAAAACGCCGACAAACAAAACATCGGTCAGCAAAAAGCTGGTATGTGGGGACAACAAAAAGTTTGCACATATGGATAACAATCTAATTATCACAATCAAGTTAATTAACAAACCAATTTACACTTTTCAGTATGACATTCTCCACCGCTTTTCCCTAACCTTGGCATACCCACCTTAGGGTTTCTTTTGCCAATGACTTAAGGCCACCTTCTCAATCCCAAACTTGGTGCCTGGGGTCACCCTTCATAGTGCCCGTTAGTCATTCAATATCATAGGCCACCTTCTCATTCCCGAGCTTGGTGCGTGGGGTCACCACTCATGGTGCCCATTGGTCTACCCATCTAGGCCTGAACTTTGGCATAATCCATCAGGGTGGCATGTAGGTGCGAGAATACATACTTCTATTATTAATGTGATAATCATAGTGACTTTATGATTTGCAAGTATGAACATCCAAATTGATAATTTGCATTCAATGCGATTAACCATCTGGAAAATCCTCATGAAACTAAGGCAGTTATTCATAATTAACCACATACCTGATCCAGAGAAACTTGATTGTCCAAGCAATAAGGGTAAAGAACAAGTAACAAGCAATCAACAATATCCTGGAATTAATGCATGGGATCCAAGTGTTATAGTTTATCCAGAACATTCTAAATATAGACTTGGATTCCACCTTAGGCTTTCTAGGCCACTTTAGGGTTTTAGCCTCCATAATACTTTTATCACATTTAATGCTCTCTTAGTTCACAAACCCTAATTTCAACATCATAAGCCCAATTAAAGTCGATTATTTCTCTTTTATACCAAAAATACCATCTTTATTCTTTTAAGTCATTTCAAGGTTATTAGACTCAATTATCACCTTTAGTTTCTTTTGAATTAACAACTCATAATTCATTATGGTCTAATTCACATATGAACTCTATTTATTATTAATTCTATCTTGATTCATTCAAAAACCCTAATTTCTGTATTAAGGTTATTTATCCACAAATTAGGAACTTTAATGCTCGAAATAGCCTAGGATCATCATATTTTAGGTTTATTCAAAATTTTGAATAATTAAAGCCATAAAGTGTTGCATTCAACAATATTGGGGTTTTCAAGGCCCATTAAAGCATATTTATGCACATGAAACTCCAAATTAAACTAACTACGTGCAAAGCCCATCGTTTTTGTTCCTAATGTTCCCTTTTATCATTAACAGGCTAATACCAACTTTAATCATCAATTAAACCCTACTAATCACATTAATCATATCAAAATAGGGTTTTCTTAATCATCATTACATTAAAGTTATTCACTTCCATTACTTTTCGAATTACAATTAGAATTAGGATTCAAATATATTTTTATTGTATTCCTAGCATTTGTTTTTATCAAAAAGCACTATCTATTTGTCACGATCAGAGCTAGAAATAATTAACTATGATTTTTTCAAGGTTAAATACCTTTGGGCCAAACAGTGGCCACCACATCAGCCAAACGAGCCTTTTTTCATATTCACGTAGCAAGGCTTGTCTGAGTGGTTGATTACTATTTTTCCCTCGATCCTCTTCACAGTCCCCGAGGGTAGGGGAGTACTTTCTCCCTCTCTCATCTTCCTCCTCTCGCCAAACCATCGCACGCGAACAACAGCTTGGCCGTGGTCAACCCAGAGGTGACCCAGAGCTTTAGGCCATCAGAGTAGCAGCCCCGGTGCAGATCACCTCTACGGACATTCCTAAACTCAATGGTCATATTAATTCTATTGGAGATGTCGGGAAATCTACGATATGAGGAGGTGATCCTCCAGCAAGGTGCGCGGCCAGGTCCAGATCTTGGCGGAGATTTTTCTGCAATTTGTTGCTCTCACCAACTTGCCTCATCGTCGCAGACACACATGGGTTCTTTGTGGATATGTACATGGTGTGTAGCCCCCCCTATATATATAGGTTTGCATATGGCTGTCAGGAAGGCCCAAATTGGGAAAAACGCCTAGAGGCAAAGGAACACAGGGAAACTAGGGGTAGATCAACTCGGATTGATCCCCCGGATTCATTGGGAACGTTTGCTACCCCTGACGTGCCTTGGCTTGCAAGAAATCCAATTTGGAAAACTCTGATTTATAACTATGGATTTCCTTATTTGTCCCGAGCTAGGTGATGATCTCCTGATCGTCGAATCTCAATCCTACGGATGTAAGCTCACACAATCCATTTATTTTAGGGATTTTCAAAAATTCATATCTCTTAAACCGAGTGTCCAATTAATCCCAAATTTTGAGGGAAACTTAGTAATGATTTAATCTACCTCTCTGCCAAATTTGGACTCATTAAAAGAAAAGATGCCTTTTATTTAGGTGTAAGATATTAATTAGATATGTATATTTCTCACCTATTTTCTCTTTCTTATTTTATTATCTTATCATCTTGGATTCCTTGGACCTCAAGGAACCTAAAGGCACATATTTCCACATTGGGGGAATATCTTCTTGCTTTTATCCTTTTATTTATGTTTATTTGACATATTCTCCTTATCTTTTTATTTCTTCATTAAAATATCTCTTTTGAGGATTTCTCTTTATCTTTTCTTTTTTATTTTCCTCATTGGAATTCCTTTTAATATTAGGAATACTTGGGATACGAAAATCCACCAAGAATAACTCAAATATACCTCTTTTCACTCATTTCCCACATTTTATCATTATTTTCAATTTCTTTCTTGATAAGGAAATATTTAATTGAACTTTCTTTTTCTTATTGATTTATCTTTGCAATTTTGGACTCCTTGGGACCCAAGGAACCCAAGAGGCACGAAATACAACTTTGGATTATACTCTTTTTCCATCTAGAGGTTTCCACATCTTTCTTTTCTGAAAAACTCAATTATTCATTTATTAATTGAATTTCATTGTTATTGGGCCCAATAGCCAATAAAGCCCACAACACAATCATAAAGGCTATTGTAAACGAAATCCATTTATTCAAAACAAATTATATCATTATTTATTCCAATATATTTAATATGAGAAATTAATTTCTCACCAAAGGAACCCAAAAATTGGGGTTGTAACAGTTAATGTGTAATTTATCACCTCTAGATTGTTTTTACTCTTACCTAGTGTTATCAAGAGGAGAGAGAAATAAAGAGACAATATGTTTGAAGCATCTTGAAGTGTTATTACTCTTAATAAGGAAGAAAATAAGAAAATGTGTAAGTTGAAGTTATACACATGAGCCATATTGATTGTGGACTTAGGAAAGGAGTCCCTATCAAACATAGAGCCATAAGGAGAGCATCCTATGCATTTGTGGAGCTTTGGCTTGGCCCATGATGGGAAATGCACTTCAAGGAAATGTTGAAGCATCGATTTTCTTTTGCCTTGGAAATGATGGAGTTGAATATAATAATAGATAGTGGAAGAAAGCTTTCCCTAGAGGACAACTCAAGAGCCCATCATTATCTTCCATTTTACCCTTGGACTTTTATTTTTGCATGGATAGATGATAAGTGGCAAGCATGAAAGAGCATGTTTCGACCTTGTATGGCTAGGTGGCATGAAGTACCTTAGGATAATGACACCTATTACACTCTTTTCTATAAACCTCAAGTATAAATACCTTGACCCTCATTTGTTGGCAAGATTTTTGGATCTAGCAAGCGCCCTTCCTCTTTTATTGTTCAACACCCTCTCTTGTGTCACCCATGGTGAAGAGAGTTAAGTGGTATCGGCCAAGGGGAAGAGATATCAGCCAAAGAAGGTTGAAGGAACCAAGTGAGGTGATATCACCCAAGGATATTGGAGATATCTTGTAAGAGCTTGGAGTTCAAGACTTGGAGCTTGGAGAAGGCTCATATTCAACCTTTGAATGTGTGGAGTGAAGCTTGAATCTTGGAATCTCTTCAAGAGGCGGGTTATATAACTTAAACCCTTTAATGTTGTTCAACTAGTTGATTACTTGAAATTTTGGTTTTCCCTTGATCAATTGATATAATCAAGAGTTCCAATAAGTAATTAGGATTGTTGTACATGATTTATAATAGTTAAATAATGATCTTGAGGTTGAAGATGATGACATCATCATTGGATAACCCAATATGGGATGAGGACCCTTAAAACCCAATATGGGTTGAAGGCTTATGAATACCGATATGGATAAGAAATGCCTTTGCCCAATATGGGAAAAACCCTAGATAAGGATATAGAAATCCGATATGATAACTCGGTACACCTTACCATGTTGAGATGAGTTGATGAGTAGCTAAGTGTTTTGCCTATCGTGCAACTATGGAGAATGAATAGAACCATTGAATTGGTTAAAGACAAAAGGAGGTTGCCTAGTATAGGTAAACCGATATGGTGCCCAATACACGTACCTGATATGATAAATCCAAGAGGTAAAACGATATGAGTGAAACCCTAGAGAAAGGAATGGGAACCCAATAAGCTTTTGTCCATTGAAACTTGATATACTCCCTTTTACTTTGTGTCGGGTTAAAGAACAACTTGGTATCCACTTTGTTATGTTTTGAGTTCAAAGGTTCTTATCAATAATAGGAACACGATATGGTAACAAGATACCACTTAATGTGGGGATCCGATATGGTGAACCCATGAGGTAAACCGATATGAAGGTCAACATGGGATCATGATATGACACACCCAGTATGGTGCACGATATGGGGAACCCAAGAAGGTAACCAATATGGTATTATTAGTATATGCTTGAACAATACTTGGTGAGGCAACTCATGTGATGCCCGATATGATACACCCTTGACACTTGATGCCAAATATGATACACCCTTGGCACTTGATGCCCGATATGATACACCCTTGGCACTTGATGCCCAATATGATACACCCTTAGAGCTTGATGCCCGATATGGTGTACTCATGTACATGATATGAGAACTCAATACACCCTATACCCCATATGAGGATAATAGTCTAACCTATACATGACACGAGGTTGACTTAAGATAAGAAAAGTGGAAGTGATACTTAACTCAACATGCCTACACGATATGGTGTTAAGGGATATGCCCTAAACCTGATATGATGGTGTGATTTCTCCACATAATGAAATGAATATGTGTTGTGAAGATATATGCATTCTCCAGTATAATAGAATAGTATTATCAATCATGCTACCCGATATGGTAGGCATGCTCCAGTCCATTATAAATGCCTAAGTGATGTATGCTGAGTGATTAGTATTAAGATATAATGAGATTAATACAATTTAATGATGTTAAATTAATAGATCTTAAGAGGTAAATTAAGTAAGATGCAATCAATATCCTAATAAGGATAAGAGAGAATGACTTTAACATGGGTGATAAATATGTGGAGAAGTATGTGCTGATACTCCTATGATGAATGTAGTATGAATTAGGGTTTGATTCTAGGCATTATGATCTTGAGTCCCTAATTGGTAATAAAAGGGAAATATAACCCTAATCAAGGGTGATGATATGCTTTGACATGTATAATCGGTTAAATTTAGATAATCCTAACCCTAATAATGGGAAGGGTGTACTTTCTTATATCATAGAGAGATGATGTAGATAATCCTAACCCTAAGCATGGGAAGGATGCATTTCTCACTAAAATTGAATAATGATGTTATATGTTGATAATAATCCTTTATCATAAAGTGCACACTATACCTGAATCATGAAATGATGAACATAGCAAGATATGAACTATGATGTGTTATATTAATAGACTTAAATAAGTCTTGTAAGCTGTGTGAAATACTTGTATAACAAGTAGTCTAATGTCTTAAAGGGTGAGTTGTTGCCTAGTAAGAGGTGATAAGACGTCTTATGAACTATGTGAGCTATGAAGGTAATGGTTACCTGTTATAGAAGTGACAATGCTATGTGGGGATCTAGGGGTTTGAATACCCAGATCTAGTGATCATGATGATAAATGAAATCTTGAAACCCTAATCGATTGAATATAACCCTAAATTCATTACAGAGAATGTGTTCTTTAGTATTTTATGTTTGAGATATGTGTTTGAAATTGTTAATAGCATGAGATATTACCATACATGTATTTTGAGGTAATGAGTATGGATAAGTAAGAGCCATGATGTTATACGATACAGATTCAATGAGTTATGTGGACTATGTGAATAAATACCCTGGTCTGATGAACTAGAGGTAATGACTATCTTCTAAGTGGTGACAATGCTCAATGATAAATGAAAGGGTTTGAATACCCAAGTAATAATGAATAAGAGCTTGAAATTCTAAGTGATCTATGGTTCCAATGAATATGAAAGTATCAGACAAATGTAATTATGTTTTTCTTTGTAGTATTTAAAAGATTTCGTGTTTATAACTTGGTTGATGCTAAAAGAATATTGTAATGTACCTAAGTAATCAAGTTAAATCTTATCATGTAGTGCCCTGTCCATAGATCCATTTAGTATCAGAATTTGTTGAATAGTGAAATAGATTTTACTCAGAACGCTTATCTTTGAATATGTGATGATTAAATAAAGGGTGCTTAGTAGACTCCCAAGGGTGCTTAGTGGACTCCCTAAAAACATTAGGATGCTCAGTGGACACCCTGACAAAATCTAGGAAAGCTAAGTGGACTTCTCCCAAAGAGAGTACATGCTATGGCAGTAACTCTATAGTGAAGATGCCGCTATACCCCAACATAGTTAAATACAACAGACACAAGATATCATGCTAACCCTAAGTGGTATCATACTGATCGAGACAAGGTGAGGTCTTGACTGCCAACTCTGCCATTGACCTTGTATGGTACTGATTGTGACTTACTAGTGCTCGGTTAGAGTATGAAAAGTATATTCTCATCTCCTTAGGGCATAAGTATGATTGTAATACATAATCATTCATGTAGTGTATTTGATTAAGGATCAAATACGAAAATTCATTGGTTGATGTACACCCCCTGTTATACATCTTAGTTGAATAGATGTTATTCATATTTCTCCATATTCCTTTGAATAGTGAATAGATGATTTATTGCTCTACCATAGATAGATGCATTATTTTAAGAAGAATGACTACTCTATTCTGTTTATATCAAGTGATTAACCCTGCTTATTGATATAAAAGGATCTCTACTCAGGTTTTATACTGCTTAATCTTGATAATAATATAGTTGGCGGAGAGTTATATCTCTCGTTGGGACAATTGTCTCACCCCGTGGGATCCACAATTTTTAGGTGGACGTGCATGAGAAGATAAAGACCTTACTGCAGAAGGAGAACAATAGCTTGGACAGGAGTGACAACTCTGAGTGAAAGTATTGTCTGTCTTGTCTTATAGATAGAAGTCCTATGTGTCGTCTCTGTACTCTCAGGTCCTTGGGAGATAGTTCTTAGTGGTTTTTACAAATGACTTGAGTTCTTGGTGGTTTACCTCAAGAATTTTATGTTGCTCATGTACATGATAAAGTTAAGCAACTGATACTTGTTATTCTCAAGATGAGACGGTACAATGTATGAACAATATGAACCACATGTATATAAAGTTTTAATTCTTTTGTAAGAGTTCCCTGGAAGAGGATCTATGTGCAAAATGGTTTTAATTCTTAGTGATTTTTGCTAATTCTGTTGTTTATGGAAATTTCGTGATTATTGTTGGTGATGGCTTGATTTGTAATCGGGTCGTCACACTTATGCATAACCATTAGGGTATGCTTTTCTACCCTTACATATGCAAAGGCGTGCTTTTCTACCTAGGGTGTGCTTTTCCACCCATTTTTCTTATGTCAATGACTTAGTGGTGTCATGGCCCTACTATAGTTGCTTTAGTTAAATATATCAACATGCAAATATTAATGTGATTGGATGGTTGATTATGGCAAGAATTGTGATTTCAATGGTTAAATTATACTGCCTCATTCTTTTGAAAATTCCTTCTTTTATTACTTCTCATTGAAACCTATCTAGCTTTAATGGCCCCCTTTTATGGGAACATCTTTCTTTACTTTTGTATCAATTAATTCCTAGTTAATATTTTTATGTACATACTCAATTTTTGCTGATACATACCTTGTTTTCATATTTTTCTGGGTGTTCCCTCCACCCAGGTGTAGATACTTTATAGGACAAAGACTCAGGATGATCGTGATCTCGTTGATGAACATAAGGATAGCTTGAGATAGGCTTGTTACCCTCTGCATATGAGCTTATGTGTATATAGATGTAACCATTTCATTTTATGTATCACCCTTAGGGTGAGAAAGTTATGTACATGGAAATATTTTGTAACTTTGTAAATAGTTATGTTTTTTGCTACTTAATTATTTCATGGCTCATATTTGTACCATTGAGTGGGCCCACTATAATGCCCACTCCTTATAGAGATGGATACTTCCTCTACATCTCTTCCTCAAGCTCCCATGTAGCTTCCTCAATGCCATGGTGATGCCAGAGAACCTTCACAAACACTATGTCCTTCTTCTTTGACTTCTTCATTCTTTTATCAAGGATCAACACAAGTCCTTCCACATACGACATATCCTCATCAAGGTCAACTTCAACTGGATACAAGACTAACTCTGTACCAGGGTGACACTTCCTCAACATGGACATATGGAACACTGGATGCAACATGTGCAACTCAGGTGGTAGCTCCAACTTATAAGCCATCGTTCCAACACGTGCCACCACAGGGTAAGGTCCCATGTACCTGGGAGAAAAATACCCTTATTCCCAAACCTCAAAACTCCCTTCTATGGAGGAACCTTAAGATGCACCTTGTCTCCCACTTGGAACTCCAACGGTCTATGCCAGTTGTCAGCATACGACTTCTGTTTGTCATGTGCTACCTTCAACTACCATTCAATTATTTTGTTCTTCTCTGTCATCTGTTGCACAAGTTCATGACCAAGGAGTTAGTATTCACCAATATCATACCAACACAACGAAGATATACAATGTCTTCCATACAATGCTTCATACAGTACCACGTCGATGCTTTGCTGGTAACTATTATTATAAGCAAACTCTATCAAATTGGGGTGGATGTCGCAAATGCTCAAAAACTGCGAGACACAAACTCTCAATAGATCATCCAAGGTCTATATGGTCCTCTCAGATCGACTATCTAATCTATGGACGGAAGGCACTTCTAAACCTCAAGTGCGTACCCAAAGCTGCATGGAAGTGTTCCCAAAAATGACTAGTAAATGGAGGACCTTTATCTGTCACTATGGTAGCTGGAACACCATGCAAACACACTATATCATCAACATGTATCTGGGAAAGCTTCTCTATTGTATACATTGTCTTCACATGAAGGAAATGCACTAACTTGGTCAACCTGTCAATGATTACCTAAATGGAATCATAACTTTTGGCTGTCCTAAGAAGACCAACCACAAAGTCCATAGTTACATGATCCCATTTCCACTATGGTATAAGAAACAGTTGCAATGTCCCTACAGGCTTTTGATGTTCCACCTTAACTTATTGACACACATCACACTTGGCCACAAACTCAGCCATATCAAATTTCAAGCCAGGTCGCCAATATAGATCTTTGAGGTTATGGTACATCTTGGTACTACCTGAGTGCATAGCATACATTGAAGAGTGAGCCTCTTCCAAAACCATCTTCCTTAATCTGTCAACATCAAGAACCATGACCCTTCTATGACTATCCCATCATCTGCCTCATGGAACCCATCACGCTTCTCACTGCTAAACTTTGATCGTATCTATTGTATCACGGTATCAACATGTTGCACCTCTCTAATCTCCTGCCTCAACATGGGCTTCACTTGAAGTTGTGCCAACAAACCATCTAGCAAGGAAACCTCTAGCTTCAAGTTCATTTGGCGCAAGGAGACCAACATGTCTCTCTTATGGAACACAAAGGAACACAACTGTGCCTTCTCCATAGGTGATGATGAAGAAGATCTCCTACTCAAAGCATATGCCATGACATTTCCCTTTCCTAGATGGTAATCAATCTTGCTATCATAGTCTTTGATTAGCTCCATCCTGTGCTGTTGTTGCAAAGCAAAAGAAATCACGTTCTTGTCCTGCATCAGCATGCAACCCAAAGCATTCCTTGACACATCACAGAAGACTATGTATCCTCTCCCTTGCTCAATAAAAACTAACACGGACGCACTAGTCAGTTTCTCCTTTAACAACTAGAAGGCTCACTGACACTTGTCATCACAGACAAAAGGTATGTCTTTCCTTGTCAACTTCGCTAAGGGTAACACCACCAAATTGAAGTTCTTCATGAACCTCTGGTAGTATCCTACCAAACCTAGAAAACTACAAACTTTTATCAGCATCTTCAGCTGCTCCCACTCTATCACATATTCCACTTTCTTGGGGTCCACTTGAACTCCCTCAACAGATATCACATGTCCTAGGAAGGACACCTCCTTTAGCTAAAACTCGCACTTGCTGAGCTTGGTGTACAACTGATGTTCCCTCAACATGGCTAACACCTGATTTAGATGCTACTCATGCTATTTACTATCTCTGGAGTAAATTTAGATGTCATCTATGAACACTACCACACAATAGTACATATGAGGTCTAAAAACCAAGTTCATTAGATCCATAAACACTTCTGGTGCATTGGTTAGCCCAAACAACATAAACACAAACTCGTAATGACCATACTGAGTTCCGAATGCTGACTTAGGTATGTCATCTGCCTTGATTCAAAACTAATGATATCCCGATCTCAAATCTATCTTGGAGAACACTACAACTCCTCGCAACTGGTCAAATAGATCATCAATCCGTGCCAAAGGGTAATTGTTCTTTGTAGTCACCTTATTCAACTATCGATAGTCTATGCACAACCTTATAGATTTGTCTTTCTTCTTCATAAAAAAATTGGAGAACCCCATGGTGATGTACTTGGTATGATAAAACCCTTCTCAAGCATCTGTTGCAACTGTTTCTTCAACTTTTCCGTCTTAGCTGGTGCCATCCTGTACAGTGTCTGAGCTATCGACTATGTACTTGGGCCAAAATTAATCTCAAAATGAATCTCCCAAGGTAGGGGAACACTTGGAAACTCCTTTGGAGACACGTCCTTGAACTCACAAACAACTGGTACTTCCTAAATACTAAGATTCCTCACCTTAGTATCCCTCACATGTGCCAAATATGCCTCGCAACCATGCCTCATCATCCTCTCCACCACTATCACTGACACCAAACACATTGGGAGAATCTTCCTATCTCCTTGGAAGATCCCCGTCTCATCGCCATCTTGAAACGTCGCCACCTTGGCACCACAGTCTAAGAGCACATGATACTTCTCTATGGTATCCATTCCAAGGATCACATCAAATCGATGCATGTCAAGCGGTATGAGATCCACTTGAATGCTATGTTCAAAAAAACAAAGGACATAGGAAGGACACATCTCCCACAACTCTGTGGAACCAAGCAATGGGGTTTCTAAATGAAGTCTATCACGTCTATGCCTAACATGAAAAGAGCTAATAGTAATCACTTCAAGAGGTATAAAAATGTGGGTCGTACCAGATCAACAAAAATAGATATAAAGCAAGAAGAAGATAAACCAGAATGAAATAACTCCATATGACCTGTCATACTCACAGGTTTGCCATTCCTTCCAGATGACTCATGGCACAAAATCTATCCATTGCCTATTAATGTTCCCGTCCCCTACTGACATGTCCATAAAAACCAGCATGTGATGCCTATCCACATCCTCGTCCTCCTCCACTGATGTCCTGTTGTCTCTGTGAGCCCTGCTGGCTCTACCTTGGCTGCTGGATCACCTCATCATCCTTCATGGAACAAAACTGCTTGGTATGCCCGACCTGGCCACACTTGTAGCATGTTATGTTCTCATACCATTTCCTTGATGGCCCTATCACTGATACTGATGCTGCACTGGTGGCTCCTGCCGACAGAAAACTATGGCCTATGCCTTTTCTGGGTGACTAATGAGTTGGTGCACTGGACCTCTACTAAGCTGATAGTGCAGAAAACCTAGGCTTCCTCCTGACGACTGCCCCTGGTACTATGAAAGGCTCTTCATGGCACTCTTCTCCCGCTTCTCAATATCAAACCTTTTAGTCTTCCTAATATACTCCAAGAATGTTGCAAACTTCTCATGATTCTCAAGCACTACCATAATTGTCGTCAGCTCACCATTCAGACATTTCTCAAAACGTCTGATCCTCTCCTCATCTATCACTGTCATGTAAGGATAGAACCTCAACAACTCCATGAATCTCACCTCATACTCATTGGTCGACATGGGTCCTTACCTGATCTTCTCAAACTGAGATCTTCTTATCAAGATAGGTATGAGAGAAGTACCTACTGACAAACTCTTGCCTGAACTCCTCCCAACTAACCTCAACACCTAGTCATTTCTCTTCCTCAATGGCCCACCAGTGACCGACACTTCCCTTCAAAAGGTACACTGTGTGCTTCACCTTATCAGCCTTGGGGATGCTAAGGATCTTGAAAGCCTTATCCAACTCCGTTAACCAAATATCCTCATTCGTTGTACCATCATACTCCACAACTCTGACACGTCTCATCCTCTCAAAGGTTTTCCCAGTGCATGAGGATCCCACATTGGGGACTGCCACTCTCATTTGAGGAACATGCATTCTGTCCATCATATGTGTAATCGTTGCCATAAACTACCCAAGCATAGACTGATAGGTAGGGTTTTCTAGAACATTTGGGTCAAACTGGGGTGCTTTAGGCGTCCTCCCATCAACAAATTGCCTCACTACACCTCCACCTGGTACAACAACATCACTTTCAACAATGTGTTCTTTGTGTTCTCCAACCATCCTTCCAACTATTCTTCTTCTTCTTCTTCTTCTTCTTCTGCATAAGTAGAAGTTACCACAAGATAAACCAGAGGAAACTAGAACAGACACAACCCTAGTCCCATGTCCTTGTAGACTCGACAAACCTAAATCTATGACACCAACCAAGTTGTGACACCCAGTGCCACAACAAGGGAGATAACTAAAAACCAAACTGTGGAATTAAAACTAAGCATCTAGGATACCATAAAACCTAGGAAATTAAAACCAATTTCATCAAACCATAGTAGTTTCAACATATTGCACATCAGTCCACTAAAGCCACCTATATTATATATCACCTGCCCAAAACATAATTCAAGTTACCATTCACTGACTCTCAAGCCACATCCTGTCACACATGATAACATGGTCATATATGTATATGTCATCTCTATACAACAATAGACATAAAGCTAAAAAGTTGTATCATTGCGTATAACAAAACCCACCCCAAGGACCTGAGTGTACATGTAGAACATATAGGACTCTATTTCTATACACAAGCAGCATATCCAACCTTTCGACAGCTATTAGTTTTCTTGCTGCTCAACATCAACACCACGATCTCTACTTCCTCGTGCTCAATCACCTAAAAGATGTGGAAACCCAAGGGGTGAGACCAAACATCCCAGAGAGAGATATAACTCTCTGTCAATGTCTATTAAAAACACAAATAAGCTAAGTAGATAAAACAATATACTAAGTAGGTACAACAACATACTAAGTAGGTATAACAACATACTAAGTAGGTAGAATAGATTTAGCTAAATGATATGTACTCAACAGATAAAATAGATTGAAACAAAATAGGCCTCTACCACTGAATAGTACATCAAGTTATGTTCTAAAAAGGAATATGAAGAACATGAATAACAATTGACTTCTCTTCCCATCTTATAATTCAAGAAATCAATAATAAGATAAGGTAAAGGGGCTCAACCAATGTTATTCATATTTAACCCTAAGCATGATATACTATATGACTGTGTTATGTATTTTATTGTTGCCCCAAGGATTTGAGTCGTACCACCCAAGTCCAACTGATCGCTACTAAGTCAAAATTAGTGCCATACAAAGTCAAATGAAAGAGATGGAATCCATGACCTCTCCACACCTCTTGGTTAGAATAAGAGAAACACTGCAAAGACATACCAGTCAATTGTAAAAGATGACATATAGTCAATAGAAGGATTATCTCACACATGGCTATCCTTATAAAACATCTAGCCCACCTTAGTATAGGTAACATCGATAGAAGAATAGGCTCACACATGGCTATTCTTAAAAGGAGTGGCTCATGCATGACCATCCATACCATAAGGAGATCGGCTCATGCATGGCCGTATCACACAACCTATAATTGTGGATGCAAGGAGATACCTTGACTTGCACCCCCACATATTCAAAAATATGTGCTCCAAGCAGTACTCATTTCCCCAATCCAGCAATTAGAGATGACATTCAAAAGGATCTATGGCACAAGGAACCTACATTATTAGGGTTCCACTTGATTAGTTAGATAATTGGGTGACTTTTAGCATCAATCAAGTTACAATGTATAAAGCCAAAACAAACTCTTAAGGGTACGTTACAACTCTAAAAGTTATAAAACGTACAAGGTGTGAACTTGTCACACAATCACCACATGATACTCAAAACTTTGCCATTCACAAGGCCAACACCAACGTTACGCATCACTGTGGGATATCAATCCCTTAGTCACTTCACTTGAGGATATCACCTCTCAAGGCATTAAACCATCACTAGGTGATAGGACCTATCACATTAAACCCTTCATGAGCTTCATCACATTATGCCTCATTAATGTGCATAAGCACCATCCTGTATCTTATATTCACCACCACAACATACAAAAACCATGACATACATATCACCTGCAAGGTTAGGGGCTTATAAATAGGAAAGAGAAATTAGTATAACAGATGACCATCTCAAGAGATAGAAAGCAAACACATTATATAGCTCATCATTAGGGTTAGGGCTCCATTCTTAACTGATTAGGGTTTTTAGATACATCAAATCATTAAACCCTAGATATGGCACCTCCCATATCCTTGGAACACTTTAGGGATAATAATCATGATTAGGGTTAAGAAAATGACTATCCACATAGCACTACATGTGCCTTATACATTACTCATAGATGTGTCTTGATTGAGTCCTCAAACATGTGTCTCAACCATCCATCAACCATGTGTCATGACCATCCGCATACATGGGTCGCGACCATCAACCAAAAACCATGTGTCTCGACTGGGATCAACACCATGATGTCACAACAGCGACACACTAGGGACTAACATGTCTCAACTCAACCATCAACCATGTTGTGAACCCAAAAACCAAGATGTTTTGACCAACTAGGGTTAGGTTTTCGACCACCCAACACAAACATATCGTGGCCTCCAACCTCAAGGGGAGCAACCCGACCAAAACTAAGGATTTCTTGACCTCAAACCACGCCATGGGTCACGACCAACAAAAGATAGGTGGGATATCACAACCAAGACAAGGGAAAAGGTCATTAACATCATAAGATTATATATTTCTTCTAAAATAGAAGCAAGGTCCTAACTAATTCAGGGTAGGCCTCTTGACCAAACAACAAACCATGATCTCGACCAATACCATGAAAATATCAAGGTGTAATGACTACCAAGGGTCAAGCCACAACCAAACCAAGGATCATTGTCAAACCAAGGGTAACCAAGGTCAAAAAGGAAGCAAACCATGGTTAAATAGAAGAGAACAACACGGAACACCATCATCCTCAAGAAGTAAAAACGTCTCCCAAAATCGGTCATCAAAACCCTAACACTTGCATTATGAAACCACCATGAAGAGGGATCTCAAACAAAAGAAAGAACCAAGTTAAAACACCCCAAAACAGAACCAAAACTTCATAGAATCCAAACACTCGATCATCATGCTTGGAACCAAAACCAAGGTCAAGATATAGGGAAAATAAAACATCATTGTACTACAATCACCAAAATTGGGGACAAAAATAGGATTTTGGATTCCATATAAACCAATAATGATCTCAACATCAACCAAGTTATAGAGTCCATCATCATATACTAGTATGTTAAGGAAACATTTTAGATATAGAAAACAATAGAATGCATGTAGAGAAAGAGCATTATTAGAGAAGGTTAAGAGTTATATAATCAGCCTGAAAGAAGGTCACTCGAAGGGTTGCAAGGTCCAAACACATGATCCCAAGGATGATGAAGCTCCACCAAAATCTCCACCCTTGGCTACTAGAACACCTCAAAAAGGAGAAGACACCATGGTCAAAGATTGCCCAAGGAAAGAAAGCAAGAGGCTCAAGGCCGAACCAAAGGAATAAAGGAGGAAAGGAGAGAAGAAACTTCCTCTTGTTTGGGTGTGCCTTGTCAAAACATGGCCTATGACCCCTTGTGAGGATGTGTTTACTCTCAAGAACGACCACCACATCAAAAAACATGGTCTAAGGTCAAGAAAAGGGAAGAAGATAGGGTAGAAGATCCAAGGAAAGCTCCATAAAGGAAAGGTAAACACTTACCAAGGTAGAAGATGATTAAAGGTCACCCCAAGCACCACGTGCAAGGTTGATCCTTCCTTAAGGCACCAAGAAAGCATATCCTTGATCCAAAAAGCTTCAAGGATGACTAAGCAAGGAAGGAGAAGGAAGATGTCTGAAAAGGTTACTTGCATGGAGAGAAGAGGATTCATATAGCAAAGGAAGAGAGAGAGGTAGGGTAAGAGATAAAGTGTCAACAAAATAGGGATCCAAAGGGACACTTGTCCACCAAGAAACTAATGTACAACCAATTAAACCCCACATGCATGATATGGTGATACACTCTATGTTGGGTCTTGACCCATTTGGGTCACCCACGTGGTCACAGCCGTGACCAACCATGGAACACCATCCATGGTTGTGACAACACCACCAAACACAACAGGGTCGTGACACACAAGGTCACCAAACCCCTCCTAGGTCAAGACACCCAATACAAAGGCAACTATGCAGACCCAAGATCACCCAAAACCATATTGGTTGAGACCACAACACCAAGAGGGTTGTCTCGACCGTGAATCCCACAAAACAACCTCTGGGTCGCGACATAGGTCACTACTCCCACAAGGTACACAAACCCTAGAAACTCTAATCATCTAACATTATTTCACCACTCAACTAAAGCTCAAACAAAGTGCCACAAAGGACCACAACCTCTATCATGAAGCCAATAGAGAGAAGGACCACTCTAGAGGTGACAGATTGCAAGATAACCCCTCAACTTGGGTAAAATTGCAATTTGCACCAAAACAAATGTACAAAGCACACACATCATCCAAACAAGCTTAAACTGGAGACTAAAGCCCTCCACAAACTTTATAATCATATCAAAATATTAGAGAAAGGTTCTAAACACATCATCAATCCAAAGCAAATAGGATTAACCCAAAACACATGTTAGGGGTCTTACAAGACATAAACCCCTAACAAGGATTTTGCCCCCAAAATCCTCAGCAAAAAGAGATGGATACTTCCTCTGCATCTCTTCCTCAAGCTCCCATGTAGCTTCCTCAATGACACGGTGATGCCTTAGAACCTTTTCAAACACAATGTCCTACTTCTTCAACTTCTTCACTCTTCTATCAAGGATCAACACAGGTCCTTCCACATACGACATATCCTCATCAAGCTCAACTTCAACTAGCTGCAAGACTAACTGTGTACCAGGGTGAAACTTCCCCAACATGGATACATGGAACATTGGATGCAACCTATGCAACTCAGGTGGCATATCCAACTTATAAGCCACCTTCCCAACACGTACCACCATAGGGTAAGGTCCCATATACATGGGATCCAACTTACCCTTCTTCCCAAACCTCAAAAAACCCTTCCTAGGAGAGACCTTAAGACACACCTTGTCTCCCACTTATAGCTCCAACAGTCTACACCGATTGTTAGCATATGACTTCTGTATGTCCAGTGCTACCTTCAACTGTTGTTGAATTGCTTTGATCTTCTCTGTCGTCTACCCCACAAGTTTAGGACCAAGGAGTTGGTATTCACCAATCTCATACCAACACAATAGAGATCTGCAATGTCTTCCATACAACGCTTCATATGGTTCCATGTTAGTGTGTTTATGCTAATGGTGTTACAAACTACTCAATCAGATTTGGAATAGATGTAACTCCACAAGCAAACAACACACGGTTGGGATCACTTTCGAATTTATAGTGGACTTAGTCTGACAACCTACTTAAACTAAACATGTACCCACAAGTGCTCAGGGTCGTGTTGTAGTATAGGCAAACAGTAAGAAAAGGGTCGATCCTTAGGGAAAGAGGGGGCACTAGAGATAGGTTAGCGTGATCTATGTTCCTAAAGCGAAGAGTAGGGTTTTTAGGATTGAAAATGGATATTGGTTGATTACACTAATATTGCAAGAAATTAACGACACAAAGGAAGTTAGATTACCAAAAACCCTAAAGTATCCTAATAAGTTAAGTCTAAGGAGCAAGGTAAGACAATTAACAAAATAGGAGAAAGATAAATTGCATCTAAGCTATAATAGACCAGCAATGCAAATTAACAACTAAGAGACAAGTTAATCACTAGAACAAGCATGAATATAGGTTATCACTAACTAACAATGTTAACATAGCAATCTTAAAAGAGCACTAACTACCCAAGCAAGTCCTAGCTATAAAAAACTAAGCAATTAACCAAGAAGCAATTAAGAATAAGCAACTAACTAGCATTAACAAGCTAACTTAACAAGAAGGGTTTTAGTAATGAGATGGATAGGTGGGCCATTTGGGAATGATACTATGATATTAGTTGGGGATTAACATAGCATGCAACTCTTATATCTTCAATCTAGATTGCCAAACCAAACAATAAGGCAAGAGCTATTTGAATATACCCCATGCTACCAGTTGGGGAACTAGGGCTAGGTTTAATTCTAATAGGACTTGGAAAATCTAGGTTTCTAGGATAAGTGGTATTAGAGAAATTGAGAGCCAAGGGTAGGAATGGGGGTAGATATGAGGGTGTTTCACCTCATGTTACTCACCATCTAGCCTTTAGAAAACTCTAGGCAATTGCATTAATCACTCTTACACTAGCTACTTAGTTCTCACACCTACTTGTAGGAGAAGGGAGTTGTATGTAGGAACAAAGGGTGCTAGCTTGGGATGCACTAATTGGACCTAGGAGAAATTCCTAAGATATCCACATACAATCCATTTTCCCCTAGAAGCTAGGTGTCTTCAAGTATCATACAACAAGAAATCCATGTTTAAAAGCACAAATCACAAGTAAGATAATGTGAAATGAGATAGAAGTAAGAGACAATAATCATAGAATGGAAATATGTTCATTACAAGTTATTTCCCCCCAACATGGTATCAAAGTAACATTTTAGCCCCAAACAGCCCACCACTAGGGGCTTAGATACACATGACTAGACAGAAGATCAAAGAAAAGAGAAGGAAGAGGTAGAAATCCATGGAGCTCAAGGTATATCTTCCTCCTTCACCTCCTAGCAGCTGTAGGACGTGGATCCTCCTCCAAGATGGATGAATAACATGTAAATATAGGGGATTATGGTAGAAAACCTAGAAAACTACGGTTCTTTGGAGGAAATGGAGTGGAAATGTAGTAGGAGGTAGGTGAAAGGTTTGATAGAAAGGAAATGGATAAGGAATCTCTAGAGTATATGTAGAGGTGTTAACCTTCGTGATCTAGCCACCACCTATGTATATATAGGTGGTGCGGAGGCACTAGGGTAAGTGGGGAAATAGTGGGGAAAATGGGTAGGGTTAGGTGGTCACCAGGGTCATGGTGGGGTTTAGGTGGCACAGTCGTAGGAAATGGGAATGGCTGAGGTAGAAGGTGGAGGTGAGGTGTAAGTATATGTATGGGTGGCCACAGTCATGTTGGGTGGAGGGTACTACAACCATGCTGGGTAGCACGACCATGTTGGAGGAGGTTGCCACAGGCGAGGTTGCTCTGAGGGTCATCTTGTCTTCAGCTCACCACGGTCAAGGCAGTCGCCATGGGTGAGGTGGCCTTTAGGGGCCACAGTCGTGCTGATGGACATGACTGTGTCCATTCACGTGTAAATTGGGTTGAGCAACTGTTGGTTTTTGGGATCTCGGAGAATACATCACCACACTTGTGGCAGGGGCCACGAGTGAGGTGCAGTTCATCAACCATGACAATTCTATTGACCATAGCCATGGTGTCTTCAATGACTACGACAGTCTTTCTGACCACAATCGTGGTCATTCATGTACAAAATTGGAGAAGTTTTTGTAACTTTTCAAGATTAATTCACCACGACTGTGGTGGTTTCCCACGACCACTTTGGGGCTTCTTTCTACTGACTTTAGCTTAAACTTCTTCACTTGACCTCATTTTTCTTTAGATTGATTCTTGTGCATCAAAGGAGAGCTTAGGGAAGAGTTAGGTCCAATCTTGGGGTTCAAGGACCCAAAGATGTTCTTCATCTCTCTCCCTTGCATCAATGCATGCATAAGTACCTTAGACAACACACAAAAGGAGGTATAAGTGCATTTGACATGAAAGTTTACATTGGAGGAAATAGCTTACAATCTACAATGTTTAGATGTGATTATAATGCAAAAAGACATAGGATGAAGCCCTAAAATAGGTCTGCATCACCATGATGCTTTTTCGGTAACTATTATTATATGCAAACTCTATCAACCTGAGGTGGATGTCCCAACTGCCCAAAAAATGCATGACAAAAGCTCTCAAAAGATCCTTCATGGTCTCTATGGTCCTGTCAGACTGACCATCTTTCTTTGGATGGAAGGCAGTACTAAACCTCAACTACATACCCAAATCTGCATGCAAGTGCTCCCAAAAATGACTAGTAAACTGAGGACCTCTATATGACACTATGGTATCTGGAACACCATGCACATGCACTATCTCATGAACATATATTTGGGCAAGCTTCTCTACTATATATGTTCTCTTCAGAGGAAGGAAATGCACTGACTTGGTCAACCTGTCAATGATTACACAAATGGAATCATAATCTTTGTCTATCCTAGGAAGACCAACCAAAAAGTCCGTAGTCACATGATCCCATTTCCACTACGGTATAACCAATGGTTGCAACATCCATGCATGATTCTGATGTTATGCCTTAACTTGCTGACACACTACACCCTTGGACACAAACTTAACCACATCACATTTCAAGCCAGGCAACCAATATAGATATTTGAGGTTATGGTACATCTTGGTTCTATCTGGGTGCATAACATACATTGAAGAGTGAGCCTCTTCTAAAACCATCTTCCTTAAGCTGTCAAAATTAGGAACCACAACCCTACTGTGATGACACACTATCCCATCATCTGCCTCATGAAAGCTATTATGCTTCTCGCTGCCAAACTCTGATCGTATATGTTGTATCACATGATCAACCTGTTGCGCCTCTCTAATCTTCTACCTTAACATGGGCTTCACTTGCAGTTGTGCCAACAACCCTACTAGCAAGGAAACCTCTAGCTTCACGTTCATTTGGCACAAGGAGACCAACATGTCTTTCTTATGGCACACCAAGGAACACAATTGTGCCTTCTCTATAGGTGATGATGAACAAGATTTCCTGCTCAAAGCATCTACCACGACATTTTCCTTTCTGTCAACATCTTCAGTTGCTCCCATTATTCCATAGATTCCACTTTCTTGGGGTCCACACAAACTCCCTCTACAATTATGAGATGTCCTAGGAAGGACACCACCTTCAGCTAAAACTCACACTTGCTGAACTTGGCATACAACTGATGTTGCCTCAATGTTGCTAATGCCTGATGTAGATGTTGTTCATGCTATTTACTATCTTTGGAGTAAATCAAGATGTCATCTATAAATACTACCATAAACTACTTCGGATAAGGTCTAAACACCCTATTCATTAGATCCATAAATGCATTCAGTGCATTGGTTTGCCCAAACAACATAACCACAAACTCGTAATGACCATACAGAGTCTTGAGCGCTGACTTAGTATGTCATCCACCTTGATCCACAAAAGATGATATCCTGATATTAGATCTATCTTGGAGAACACTACAGCTCCTCACAAATGGTCAAACCGGTCATCAATCCGTGACAAAGGGTACTTTTTCTTTATCGTCACCTTATTCAACTGTCGGTAGTCTGTGAACAACCTCATAGATTCATCTTTCTTCTTCACAAATAGCACTGTAGTAACCCCATGGTGACACACTTGGTCTGATAAACCCTTCTCAAGCAGCTCTTGCAACTATTTCTTCAACTCTACCATCTCAGCTGGCGCTATCCTATATGGTGTGTGAGCTATCGATTGGGTACCCGGGACTAGATTGATCTCAAAATCAATCTCTCAAGGTGGGGGAACACCTGGAAACTCCTCTGGAAACATGTCTTTGAACTCACAGGCAACTGGTACCTCTTGGATACTAAGATTCCTCACCTTAGTATCCCTCACATGTGCCAAGAATGCCTCACAACCTTGCCTCATCAGTCTCTCTTCCACCATCACTGACACAAACACATTGAGAGAATATTCCTATCTTCTTAGAAGATCCACATCTCATCACCGTCCTAAAATGTAGGCACGTTGGCATGACAGTCTAAGACCACACGATACTTCTCCAAGGTATCCATTCCAAGGATCACATTGAATCCATGCATGTCAAGCGGTAAGAGATCCACTTGAATGATATGTCCTAAAAAGGAAAGGACACAGGAAGGACACACCTCCCACAACTTTGTAGAACCAACCAATGCAGTTCAATTTGAAAGCTATTGTGTCTATGTCTAACAGACAAAGAGCTACTAGCAATCACTTCACAAGTGATAAAATAGTGGGTCACACTCGGATCAACCAAAACATATATAAAGCAAGAAGAAGATGATTCATAATGAAATAACTCCATCTGACCTGTCACTACTCACAGACTGACCACTCCTTTTGACTGACTCATGGCATAGAATCAAGTTATCGTCTAATGATGTCCCCATCCCCTACTGACATGTCCTAAAGAACTAGCCTGTGATGCCTTTCCACGTCCTTGTCATCCTCAACTAATGTACTATTATCTTTGTGAGCCCTGTTGGCTCTGCCCTGGCTACTGTGTCACCTCATCATCCTTCATGGAGAAAAACTACTTGGTATACCTGACCTGGACACACTTGTAGCATGTTCTGTTCTCATACCATTGCCTTGATGGCCCTATCACTGATACCAACGCTACACTGGTGCTCCTGTCGGTGAAAAACTACAGCCTCTTCCTTTGTTGGGTGACCAATGAGTCTGTGCATTGGACCTCTGCTGAGATGGCAATGTAGAAAATCTAGGTTTCCTTATGATGAATGCCCATTGTACTATGCAAGCCTATTCTAGGCACTCTTGTCCCGCTTCTCAACCACAGACTTGTCAATTCTCCTGATAGACTCCACAAATGTTGCAAACTTCTCACAATTCTCAAGCACTGCCACAACTGTCATCAGCTCACTGTTCAGACCTTTCTCAAAATGTCAGATCTTCTCTTTATCTGTCACTGCCATGTGAGGACAAAACCTCAATAACTCCATGAATCTCACCTCATACTCATTGATCAACATGGGTCCTTTCCTGATCTTCTCGAACTGAGAAATCTTCTCATCAAGATAGGTATACCTGCTGACAAAATCCCGCCTGAACTCCTCCCAACTAACCTCAAAACCTGGTCATTTCTCTTCCTCAATGGCTCACCAGAGGAAAAAACTTCCCTTTAGAAGTTAGACTACGTGCTTCACCTTATTACCTCAGGGATGCTAAGGGTCTTGAAAGCATTCTCCAACTCTGTTAACCAAAGATCCACATTTGCTGGGTCCAATGTACCATCATACTCTACAGCTTCGACACGTCTCAACCTCTCGAGGATCTTCCCAGTGCCTGAGGATTCAGCATTGGGGATTGTTGCTGTCATTTGAGGAATGATCACTCTGTCTGCCATATGTATAATCGTGGCCATAAAATTCCCAAACATAGACTGATAGGAAATGTTTTCTAGCACGGACAGGTCAACCTGGGGCACTTTAGGCATCCTCCCATCAATAAACTATGTCACTGCACCTCCACCTGGTACAACAATACCACTCTCAGCAACATGTTCTTTATGTTCTCCAACCATCCTTTCAACTCTTCTTCTTCTTATGCATAAGCAAGAATGACCATAAGATAAACTAGATGATACTAGAATAGACACAACCCTTGTCCTCTATCCCTGTAGACTTGGCGAACCTAAAACTATGATACCAACCAAGTTGTGATGCCCAACGCCACAACAAGTGAAATAAACTCAAAACTAAATTTCAAAATTAAAACTAAGCATCCATGTTACCATAAAACCTAGGAAATTAAAACTAATTTCACTAAACCATAGGAGTTGAAACATATTGCACACGAGTCCACAAAAGACACCTATATTATTGTCACCTGCCCAAAACATAATTCAAGATACCATTCACTGGGTCTCAAGTCACATCCTGTCACACATGATAACCTATTGACATATGTATATGTCACTCTATATAACAATGGGCATAAAGAAAAAACCTTATATTGATACGTACAACAAAACCCTCCCCAAGGACCTGAGTGTATAGGGATGACAAATAAGACTCTACTCTATACACAAGAAGCATATCCAACCTTTTGATAGATACTGGTTCTGTTGTTGCTCAACACCAACAACACAATCACTACTTCCTCATACTCAATCACCGAAAAGATGTATAAACCCACAGGGTGAGACCAAACGTCCTAGTGAGAGATATAACTGTTACAACCCCAATTTTTGGGCTCAATTGGTGAGAAATGTAATTTCTCATATTAAAGATAATTGAACAAAGAATGGTATAATTTGTTTTGAATACATGGATTTCATTTACAATAGCCTTGATGTTTGTGTTATGGGCTTTATTGGCTATTGGGCCCAATAACAAGGAAATAACAAAGAAAATTCAATTAGCAATTGAATAATTGAATATTTGAGAAAAGGAAGAGGTAGAAACCTCTAGAAGGCACATCCAAAGAGGATTTCGTTCCTCTTGGGTTCCTTGGGTACCAAGGAGTCCAAAGTTGCATAAAGAAGGCAATAAGAAAAGAAAAGTTTAATTAAGTATTTCTTTATTAAGAAATAAATTGAAAAGAATGATAAAATGTGGAAATGAGTGGAAAGAGGCATAAATGAGATTTCTTGGTGAAATTTCGTATCCATGAGGTTGCTAATTTTAAAAGGAATGCCAATGACGAAAATAAAAGAGAAATAAAGAGAAAACCTCAAAAAGAGTTATTTTAATAAACAAGATAAGGTGAAATAATGCATAAAGATGCATCTAGAAGGATAATAGGTATCCTTATGAAGGAATTTCGAAATAATGGGGTGTCTTGGGATCCAAGGAGTCCCAATAAAGAGGAAAGAAAGAGAGAATACCAAAATTGCAAAAGTAGAGGATAATGTGATACATTATTAATGAATTTTGTGATTTTGATAAAAAGAAAGTATTTGTTAATAAAGGAAAATAGGAATTCGAGGCCAATGAATTAAAAAGCAAACATAAAGAGAATAAGAGGAAAGAATTTCAAATGCTTAATAACTAAGGATCAAGGGGAAATAAAGAATTAAAATAAGAGAGAGAATTCATTCTCAACTATGGAGAGATGGTTTGCTAATGAGGAAAAGCCTTGCTTTTCTCATGGGAAAGTACGTTAGGGCATGGATGTCATCCCTATATAAAGGGTTGAACCCATTGGCCAAGACCAGAGAGTTCCCACATGGATATCTCTCCCCTCTTCACCTTCTTCATCGTTTCCAACCACAAACCCTAAAATAGGGTGTAGATCCATCACATGAGCAAACGAGAGGCGGTGGAAATCATCATGATGAAGGTTTGAAGGTTGCACGTCAATCTGAGGGAGGTTGGCTATCGTTCTCTAAGTTCTCGACCTGCTGCGACCACCTGCATCCGCCTGCAGGTCTAGCTAGCTTCTGGGGTTGGTGTGCTCGAACCAGCCACCGAGGCTGTAGGCTGGGTGGTGCCCCAGGCGCGGCGGATAGTGGTGGAGGTAGGGCGCCCATCGGCAGTGCCCTCGGACCTTGGAAGGCACGAAGAAACCCTCCCGCAGGTCGACCTGGTCGGCGGACAAGGCAGGGTTCGGAGGTTGAAGGAGAACGGTGGCGTTGGACGCTTATGCCCCTCATGGACGTGAAGAAGTGAACCACGGCCCAGGGGTATAAGAGACATTTCGTCATATTTCCAAATAAGTCAAGCGGGCTGCTTTGCGTTGCATGGGAGCGCATACGTGGCGCCATCTGATTGGTTCAAAAGTAAGTATTTTTACAAAATTCGTAACTAATGAACCGTAGCTCCGATCAAGACAAATTATATATGTATTTTAATCAGAAAAATGCAAGGAACCCATTAGAAATAGTTTTATAGCCTGAATTTGATCATAGTTCGAAATGTAGTGTAAATTATCATCTTTAATGAATTAAAGATTAAGAAACCCTATTTTGATATGATTAATGTGTTTAATAGGATTTAATGGATCATTAGAGTTGATGTTAACCTGTTAAATGTAAAAAGGTACATTATGTTCAAAAAGAACTTTGCACATGATTAGTCTAATTTAGAGTTTATGTGCTTGAAATTTGAAAAGGACATAAAGTTATCATCTTTAATGATTTAATTAAAGAAAAGCCCTTAGATTTGATGATAGATGGACTTAATGACGTTATTTGGATAATTCAAATTGATATTAACCTGTTGTTAATAAAAGTGAAAATAGGATTTAAAAAGATGATCTTTTTATATAATTGGTTTAATTTAGGGTTTCGTGCATGATTATGCATTAATGAACTTGAAAACCCTAATTTAGATGAATGTGTCTTTTAATTATTTTAATTGTTCAAATCCATGAATAAATAAGGATATGATTATCCTAAGTCAAATTGGGTATAAAAGACTATTAAATAGATAGTTGAGCAATTAAGGTTCATATAAATGGAAAAGAATAATTTAGGGTTTGTTGACCTAAAATGGATAAAGTTTGAGGAATTGATCTAAGAAACCCTAATGGATATTAATGAAACCCTAATGCGGATTAGAAACCCTAGAAAGTGAATCCAAGTCAATAAAGTAGATTCTTGATAAAGTGTGTAATAAATAGAGTACATATTCTTTTCAGGAATTATGTGATGATTGAATTACTTGCTTGGATCTATTGATTGGCTTGATTGTATATACATGAAGTATATGTTGAATAATCTACATGACTCATCAAATCAGGTATGTGGTTACGCTTATGAATAATTGCTCTAGTTTCACAGTGATTCTTGAAGTTTTAATCGGTTGCTTGAAAATAACTGTTGGATGTTTATTTATTTCATGCAACTATAAAGTGAATATGATTATCACTATAAATGTGTGTATATAACCGACTAGATCCGGGTCCACCTCTATTGCTTTGAAAAGGCTAAGAAAAAAAGGGATAATCCTAGAGCAAGGTCTAGGTTACCGAGAGTTAGAAACTGGGCTGCCTACGTGTAGTTCCATGAGACTCATTAGCCTGCCATGAGTTAAGGAGTGGGCTACTTACGAGTAGTGCCATGTGACTCAACCCTAGAAATTGGTTCACTTATAGGTGGATCATGAGGGGTTTAATGGGGACAATATAGAGGATAGGGTACTCTTGGATCGTGGAGTTATATCTAAAATTTAATCTTGGTTGTTAAATGATTAATTGAATGATTACATTGTTAACGTAGTTGCACATTTATTGTTTCCCCCACATACCAGCTTCGGCTGACCGACGTTTTGTTTGTCGGCGTTTTAGGTACAAGCCAAAAGGACAAATAGTAAATCATCATATTGTGAAATACAAGAAGTTAAATACAAGGATGATTAGTTAGAGTAGAATCCTTTAGTGGATAGAAGTATAGAGATCCAAGTTTTCAAAAAGGTATGCAAAAATTTATTTTCTTACAGCTTTTCAGTATAGTAGGTTAAAATTTGATAATTATTCTTGGTTAATTGTCGAACCTTTGATCCAGAAGTTATGGGTGCGGCTTCGACCTCTCGGTCTCCTTTAATTGGGGGTTATCGGGAGGTGGGATCGTAACAATAACTCTCCACCAATGTCTATTAAAAGCACAGATAAGCTAAGTAGATAAAACAATATACTAAGCAGGTAGAACAACATACAAAGTAGGTAGAACAACATACTAAGTAGGTGAAATAGATTTAGCTAAATGATATGCACTCAACAGATTAAACATATTGAACCAGACTAGGCCGCTACCACTGAATAGTAGATCAAGTTATATTCTAAAAAGGAATATGAAGAACATGTATAATAGTTGACTTCTCTTACCTTCTTATAATTCAAGAAATTGGTAAAAAAATAGAAGGCTCTCAACCAATGTTATTTGTATTTAACCCCAAGTAGGATATACTATACGACTGTGCTACATCTTTTATTGTTGCCCTGAGGATGTCAGTTGTACCACCCAAATCCAACCGACCACTACTAAGTCGAAATCAGTGCCATATAAGGTCAAATGGAAGAACCAAAATCCACAAACTCTCCACACCTCTTTCTCAACACAAGAGAAGCACCACCGAGACATACCAGTCAATAGTAGAAGATGACATATAGTCAACAGAAGGATTGGCCCATATAAAACACCTAGCCCACCTTAGTACAGGTAACTATGCTAGAAGAACAGGCTCACGCATGGGCGTTCCTAAAAGAAGGAGTGGCTCACACATGTCCATCTATATCAGAAGGAGATCGGCTCACGCATGGCCATCTCACAAAACATATAATTGTGGATTCCAGGAGATACCTCAACTTGCACCCCCACATATTAAAAAACATGCGCTCTGAGTAGTACTCGTTTCACCAATCCAACAATAAGAGCCGACACTGGAAAGGATCTATGGCACCTGGCACCTTAGCTGATTTGGGTGACCTTCAACATCAATCAAGTTACAATTTATAAAGCCAAAACAAACTCTATAAGAAATAAGGGTACATTACAACTCCAGAAGGTATAAAACGTACAAGGTGTGATCTTATCACACAGTCACCACATGATACTCAAAACTCTACCATTCACAAGGCCAACACCAACATTACACATCACTGTGGGACATCAATCCCTTAGTCACTTTACTTGAGGATATCACTTTTTAAGGCATCAAACCATCACCAGGTGATTGGACCTATCACATTAAACCTTGCATGAGCTTCATCACATTATGCCTCATCAATGTGCATAAGCACCAACTTGTATCATATAATCACCACCATAGCATACACAAGCAATGGAATACATATCACCTACAAGGTTAGGGGCTTATAAATAGGAAAGAGAAAGTTTTATAACAGATGACCATCTCAAGTGATAGAAAGCAAACACATCATATAGCTCATCATTAGGGTTAGGGTTCCATGCTTAACTGATTAGGGTTTTGTAGATACATCAAATCATTAAACCCTATATATGACACCTTCCATATTCTTAGAAAACTTTAGGGTTAAGAATCATGATTAGGGCTAAGAAAATGACTATCCACAAAACACTACATGTGTATTATACATTGCTCATAGATGTGTATTGATTGAGTACTCAATCATGTATCTCAACCATCCATCAATCATGTGTCGTGAACTCCTGCCAGCATAGGTTGCGACTATCAACCAACAACCATGTGTCTCGACTGCGACCAACACCATGATGTCACAAACATGACACACCAGGGAGTAACATTTCTCGACTCCACCATCAACCATGTCACAACCCCAACAAGCAAGATGTCTCAACCAACTAGGTTTAGGGTTTCAACCATCCAAAGCAAACATATCACGACATCCAACCTCAAGGGGAGCAACCCGACCAAAGCCAAGTCTGTCTCAACCTCAAATCATGCCATGGGTCAATACCAACAAAATATAGGTGGGATGTCATGACCGCGACTAGGGAAAAGGTCATTAACATCATAAGATCATATATTTCTTCTGAAACAAAAGCAAAGTCCTAACTAATTCAGGGTAGGTATCTCGACCAAAGGCAAACCATCATCTTGACTGATACCTCAAAAAGATCAAGGTGTAATGACTACCAAGGGTCAAGCCACCATGAAACCAAGGATCATTATCAAATCAAGGGTAACTAAGGTCAAAACAGAAGCAAACCATGGTTAAATAGAAGAGAACAACAAGGAACACCACCATCCTCAAGAAATAAAATTGTCTCCTAAAACCGGTCATCAAAATGCTAACACTTGCATTATGAAACCATCATGAAGAGGGATCTAAAAAAAAGAGAGAACCAAGTTAAACCACACCAAAACAGAACCAAAACTTCATAGAACACCAAAACACTCGATCATCATGCATGCAACCAAAACCAAGGTCAAGAGATAGGGACAATAAAACATCATTGCACCACAATCACCAAAGTTGGGTACAAAACTAGGGTTTCATATTCCATCCAAACCAAGGATGATTTTCAACATCAAACAAGTTCAAGAGTCTATCATAATATACTAGCATGTTAAGGAAACGTGTTAGAGATAGAAAATAGTAGCATGCATGTAGAGAAAGTGCATTAATAGAGAAGGTTAAGAGTTATATCACCCTCTTGAAGGAAGGTCACTCCAAGGGTTGCAAGCTACAAACACATGATCCCAAGGATGATGAAGCTCCAATAAAAGATTCACCCTCAAATACAAGAACACTTCAAGAAGTAGAAGACACCATGGTCAAAGATTGCCCATGGAAAGAGAGAAAGAGGCTCAAGGCTGAACCAAGAGAAAGAAGGGGGAAAAGAGAGAAGAAACTTCCTCTCGCTTGGGTGTCTCCTTGTTAAAACATGGCCTATGACCCCTTGTGAGGAGGTGTTTACTCTCAAGAACGACCACCATGTCAAAACATGTTCTAAGGCCTAGAAAAGGGAAGAAGATGGGGGAGAAGGTCCAAGGAAAAGACCATAAAGAAAAGGTAAACACTTACTAGGGTAGAAGATGATCAAAGGTCACCACAAGCACCACATGCAAGGTTGATCCTTCCTTAAGGAACCAAGAACAACACCTCCTTGATCTACCAAGATTCAAGGAACCAAGCAAGGAAGGAGAAGGAAGATGGCCAAAAAGATCACTTGCATGGAGAGAAGAGGGTTTATATAGTAAAGGAACAGAGAGAGGTAGGGCAAGAGATGAAGTGTCAACAAGATAGGGCTCCAAAGGGACACTTGTCCACCCAAGAAACTAACATGCAACCACTTAAAACCCACATGCATGAGATGGTGATACACTCTATGTTGGATCTCGAACCACTTGGGTCATCCACATGGTAACGGTCGTGACCCACCATGGAACACCATCCATGGTCGTGACAACACCCGTAAACATAACAAGGTCGCAACACACAAGGTCACCAAACCCTTCCTAGGTAGAGACACCCTAAACCAAGGAAACTATCTCAACCCAAGATCACCGAAAACCATCTTAGTCACAATCACAACACCTAGAGGGATGTCTTGACTGTGACACCCACAAAACAACCCATGGGATGCGACATAGGTCGCTACACGTACAAGGTACATGAACCCTAGAAACCCTAATCACCCAAGGTGATTTCACCACTCAACCAAAGATCAAACAAGGTGTCCCAAAGAACCAAAACCTCTATAATGAAGAAAAGAGAGAGAGAAGGAACACTCTAGAGGTGACAAATTGCAATATAACCCCTCAACTTGGGTAAAATTGCAATTTGCACCAAAATAAGTGCACAAAGCACAAATGTGATCCAAACAAGCTCAAACTAGAGAGTAAAGCCCGTCACAAGCTATAAGATCATCTCAAAATATTAGAGAAAGGTTATAAACACATCATCAATCCAAAGTAGATAGGGTTTACCCAAAATATAGGTCAGGGGTATTACAACATGTGTGGTAGTGGAGGATGTGGCTTGATGGATTGATGGTGTTCCTGCGGATCATCTTCTGTCCTGATGTTGGTACTACCAACTTGATGTTAGTTGTGAACCTAATAATGGTGGTCGTTGGTACTACCGAGTTGAGTGTTGATAATATCGAGTCCTTATCAGTTAAATTTCCCCTTTCTCTACAAAAAGTCAGTGTTATCAACTTAATACTCAGTACCACCGAGATTATGTAAAAATCATTTTTTTCATTCCTGTGATGCCGTCAGTACTATCGACATAGCAATTGGTACTGTCGACTTGTCTTATATTTGCATGCCAAAGTAAAATGATCAAGGTACCTTTTTTACCAAAAACTAATGAAATGAAAACAAGTATGTAAAGACTACGAATGCCAAGAATAAAAACCTAAAATAGTAAAAATGGTTGGGTTGCCTCCCAACAAGAACCCTAGTTTTACATACTAGGCTTGACATGATGTATTTCCCTCAGCTTGGGTTGTCAAGGGATGGTTGTGGAAATTCATCTGGAAGTCTGAACTCCACTCTATCATCCTCTACCCTGAGTGTTAGATAACCTCTACCAATTGTAGTGGTCACGTCAATCGTAGCTTGGAACGACCTTCCTAGGAGCATCTGTGATGGAGTGGACTTTTGGAGTCCTTTATCATCCAATTACATAAGTGAAATCATAAGGTTGAATAATATTGAGAGTTCCAAGGTTTTGACAAAGTTGGAATGTTGATTGAAATTTATATAATGATTAAGATCTCTCTTTTTGTGCCTTCTTGAGGAATTTAATTGGATAGTCTAACAATTCATTTTTGGCACCAAATTCAAGTACAAGGTACCTTTTGTAGCGAGGAAGCTATGGTTAAAATTTGGTGGCAATTGGGTCCTCCTAGAGAGAGATATTTAGGTTTGAAATTTGGGAAATAATGTGCTTATTTGATGATTTGAGGATCTAAGTTGCTAATGTATATCAATGTCACACTCCCCTCAGTTGGGCTAAGTCTGCATGGTCAAATCCTAGCCCTAGCTTTTCAATCTAGTGGTAGTGACAACCGCTTTAGATGAGCCACGGATTGGGCATGGGTGTGGGATGCTCCTAGCCCTTGGGATGCCATCGGACGGTGGAGAAACCTTCTCCTACCTTGCAATTACAACCTTGACCGAAGGCAGTGATCATGAGATCGCAATACGCGTGGATCGTGGGTTTGAACGCGATACTAACCGAGGAGTTGGGTTCCTCAAGTGAGCACGACCTGATCGACCCCTCATTTGGGGCATATGCCGAAGAGAACAAGGAGAACGACCCGCCCTTTTCCACTATCTCTCCACTGCAATGAGCAGGTGGTGTCCGAGAGTGCAGATAAGAGGAATGGAGCTCGCGGAGGAGAATCGAGAAGGGGAAAAGAAAGAGGGCGAGTAAGGGAGTTGAGCTAGGGCTTTTCCGGCCACCTTCGTGGGGAGTTCCATGGATGACCAACTCAGGTCCGGCGCCTAGGAGGACGGAGCTCGAGGGCTGGCTTTAGGCTTTTGTAATTGCAATCAAGGGCTTTATGATGTTCGTGGAGGATAGCTGAACCTCTTAGAAGCCTTAGACCAGCGCGAAGATGACCAGGGATGTTTTCCCCCTTCTGCTTCACCACAACAAAGATGGCGGCGGCGCTCCTACCTAGACGGAGATCTGGAGCAGCAATCAAGGGGAAACGTAACCGTGGAGGTCCTGGAGGGAACCTCGAAGTTGATGGTGGCGTGAAGAGCTGATGAGGAGTGCTCGAGCCCGAACCCTTGCTCACCGGAGTGCCCCTGCGCGGCGGTGCCTTGCGGAAACAGAGCCCGCATAAGCGTCGGGCGTGGAACGGGTGAAGGCAGGAGTCAGCTTCGCGTGGACCAGAAAAAGAAAGGGGCTGAACTGGGTCCTGGCATCCAGACCAACAAAGAACCGACCGAACCCAAGCAAAGGAGCGCGCCCTTGGACAGACACGTGGCGGCGTGTAATTGGCCGAATAAGGTAATATCCCCAAAAATATGAAGTTCTTCATTAAATCATAGTAATTAGCTCGAGCATCAGAAAAACACAAACAATATACCAAAATGTCCAGAAAAATGCGTAGAACAACCTGGAACTATAATATCAGGCTGTTGATGCTTAAATCTCAGTGATATCATGAAATATGTGTAATGCTTGTTTAGTGGATAATAAATAGAAAATGATGACATAAAATTATGGAAAAATGTCAGTAACTCCATAATCATGTTTATAATGCATATGATGTCAGTAATGGTCATGTTGATGTACGAAAGTATATAATTTGATTAATATGTCTAATTAGGGCTAATAACCCAAAGTAAAATGTAATGAATACATGCAAGCTCAATAAATGATGAAATTTACAGAGTAGGTTTATATCAATAATCTGAAGCTAATATGTAAATCGGATATCAGTTAGATACACACAATCCATGTTATACAATGATGTTTGCTCTTAATGTGATATAAACCCTAATTTGAGTAATGCATGTAACCCAGGGTTAATGTGTGACATAATGTTAATATGTTAGATGATGAACTTTGATAATGAATCATAATATGGAAAATGACATCAGTAAAATAATTCTACGATAAGAATGCAAGCAATGATGGGAACATCTTAATGAGATAAAGTAAACCCTAAAATGGATACGATTAGGGTTAAGATGAGATGTAAGATGACAAGAACTTGATGATAGTACATGGTCTTGTCTTAATCAGGGTTGACCAAGGATATAGATGACATGAGGAATATGTGATTAAGATGTCTCTTTGGAAGGTACGCCATTACCTCTTACTTGGCTTATTATACAATATGCTTATGTTATATGTGTAGTAAAATACTTGGCATATGATATTGGATGAAATGATTGTTCTTGTATGATATGTTGCATGATTTTCCATACTTATTGCTATGAACACATGAAACATAATATATCTGTTCCATTATATCTAAGAACTTCAACTCTTTGGTAGTAAAGTGCTAGAAATAAGTACTTCAACTCTTTGGTAGTAAAGTACTTGGAAGTGATCCAACTCTATGGTAGTAGATCACATTGTGAAATGATCCAACTCTTTGGTAGTAGATCATAAAGGCCTTAATGCATTTTAATCTCAGGTAGTAAATGCATGGATGATATAATGGAAAATGTTCTTAAAATATGTGTTCTCCTTTGATTATGAATATCTTTGTGCAAGTATACACTTTTCTTATATTTCTTTATAACTGCCAAGTATTAGTTTTATCTTATTGCCAAGATATGATGAGAGGTAAATAAAAGACACGTAGGCGTACTCAGTACAATATTCTTGAAGTATTGTACTGACGTATACCGCATGTAATCTTTTATTTAGGTTGTGGTTATGCTCTTGAAGATCCAGGATAGCTAAGAGTTGTGTAGCGAGCTGATGTTCAGGTGGACCTGTTGTCTTAAGATCCTGTTGTTTAGCTGTAGTACATGTATATGTTAGAAGTTTGCTGTTCAATATGTAATATCAAATGTTGTAACAATTCATGTTGTAATTATATGTTGAATGGTGAACAACTGTTGTATGATTTTATTATTGTTCATGTGCATGTGCTACTGATTGTTTCCTTCTGACTCCCTTGATTTTCTTCTTCTTAGCCTCGTGTGGGATGTTTAAATTGGGATTCTTGCTGAGGTGAGGGTTTCAATTTGGACGTCACACATCAGATTAAGTTTTAGAAAATTTGGGGACGTCACAGGTGGTATCAGAGCATGAACAATAGTAAAGCCTGACATTTGCTCATTATGCAACTCAAAACTAAAGAATCTTGAACCATAATAATCTTTTAGGGTTAGATTAGTTGTCTTTTAGAGACTAGATCTGACCTAGCCTCTAGGTTAGCACCTAGATGTCTGAGAACTAGGTCTAGACTGGTGCTTGTTGAGTAGCAAGTCCTTAGATGTCGTTCTTTCCTTGTAGTGCAGCGGTATGGGACGTTGCACTATTTGGAAATGACGTGCATCAAGGGAAGAGAAACCCTAGACATATTGGACACGTTGTCTAGAGTAGCTACACTAGTCTACCCCTTGTTCTCATCCCTTTCCTTAGTTTTCATGTCACTGTACTCTCTACTATGTGTGGGACACTCATTTTTGGATTTGGTTTTTGATTCCAAATAGATCGAACCTCGATACTTTTCTTTGACGCTTGTTTTATCGGAGAAAAACTATATAATATTTTAATATGTATATGTATTACAAAAATGTGTCCCCACACATGTATGAGTAGGAGGTGGTCATGCAACCTAAGTGAAAGTGAATGACATCAGTCTAGAAGAGAGAGTAGTTCTAGATTAGATGTCTAGAGCCTTGTTAGAATATATGATAGATGGAATAGATGATATAAGTTTTTATGATACGATGTAAGTCTTATATAGATGATATAAGATAGTTTATGATGATATGTGCTTGTCTTTGAGGACCCAAGTTCAGTTTGAGGATGCAAGATGAGTTTTGATGATGCAAGTAACTAGGATTTTATGAGATAAGATATGCTAAGTTAAGACCATGTTGTGAGTCAGCAAGAGCCTCAATCTCTTTTACGAGGGAGGACCTCTAGTGTTAGGACCAGCTTTGGGGTTAGCTCAAGAGAGAGCGAGACCCATAGGGAGAAGGTCAGAGAACCTAGACTCCATGATATGAGAAATATGAGATATGTGATATGATATGTCCTAAACTAGACTACTCCTGAGTGATTGAGTTGAGTTGCTTTCTGTATGATTCCTATAGTTTTGTTGAACCCTAGATGTCCTTGGGAGGACCAAACCCCAGAAATAGAGAGAGGCTCATCATATGTGCATATGAACATGAATATAAGTGCCTACCATCTGGGTGAGGGAAAGAGCCCAAGACCCTGGAGGAGGTAGCTATGTTAGCTTCTGAGAAGGCTCTTGCTTGGGTTGGTGGTTTCCCATATAGGAATCTAGTGGTTGCATGTATAAGAGAGTTTTGGGTAAGCATGTTTCATGGGTAGAAGACCTATGAATAGTATGTTGTACCATGTTTTGGTTTGTGCTTATGTGGACAGAGCTCGTAAAGCAATCAACTAGTGCCAATGAGGTATACCCGATAAACCTAGATTACAGAGGAAGGATAAAGTTTATGCATATGAGATACTCATAGAGTTGAGTTATTTCAGCGAGACTGAGCATGGAACTACCCTCGTGGTATGGGTAAGGAGAACCTCAATTGGACTATATGAAGTTTCAATACATGTTTGATAAGCCACTCACATAAGTTTGTTTAGCACAACCATGATATAATATGTGTAAGAATGTGATCTAATCTCAAGATGTGATATAAGTAGATATGGCATGATGGAATAATGAGTATAGTTTGATAAATCTCTATGTATAATTGTTAACCACTTGCATGAATAATAATGATAATGTGATATTGTTGGCTAATCTTGTGATGAAATCATTAGTAAATGTTGCAATTTATTATGAGCTATGAAATATGATCATATGAATGAAACTTGTTACATAAGGTGTTAATCTTAGTGCTTAATAAAGAAGAAAAACATATAGTTTGATAGCTAAAACAACATAATGATTATGATACCATGATGTATGGGTTAACGTGAGTAACTCCTTTTTGAACATGGTAATATGATGTTGGAAACCATAATGCATGGGTAAAGATAAGAATGCAACCCTAACGTATGAAATATGTCATGATATAATCTGAGTTTCTAAAACCTTGTTTCAATCCTGATGGAGTGTTTGTGCACCAAGATGGTTGTAACCCCCCCTAATAGTGCTTTGGATACATGGTTCTAGGTAACCTTTGCTGATAGGTTACACATAGAATAGTGCCTACATGTGGATGAAGACATGGTAGTTTTCCTTGGAGTACGAGTATGGTTGACTTTCGAGGATGAAAGTTCTTTTAAGATGTATGTGATGTGACAAAGTGGGTTTTCTGGCTTAATTTCGAGGACGAAATATCTTTTAAGGTGTGTAGGATGTGATGGAGTGGACTTTTGGAGTCCTTGATCATCCAATTACATAAGTGAAATCATAAGGTTGAATAATATTGAGAGTTCCCAGGTTTTGACAAAGTTGGAATGTTAATTGAGATTTATATAATGATTAAGATCTCTCTTTTTGTGCCTTCTTGAGGAATTTAATTGGATAGTCTAACAATTCAGTTTTGGCACCAAATTCAAGTACAAGGTACCTTTTGTAGCGAGGAAGCTATGGTTAAAATTTGGTGGCAATTGGGTCCTCCTAGAGAGAGATAATTAGGTTTGAAATTTGGGAAATAATGTGCTTATTTGATGATTTGAGGATCTAAGTTGCTAATGTATATCAATGCCACGCTCCCCTCAATTGGGCTAAGTATGCATGGTCGGATCCTAGCCCTAGGTTTTCAATCTAGTGGTAGTGACAGCCGCTTTAGATGAGCCATGGATTGGGCATGGGTGTGGGATGCTCCTAGCCCTTGGGATGCCATCGGACGGTGGAGAAACCTTCTCCTACCTTGCAGTTACAACCTTGACCGAAGGCAGCAATCATGACGTCGCAATACGCGCGGATCGTGGGTTTGAACACGATACTAACCGAGGAGTTGGGTTCCTCAAGTGAGCACGAACTGATCGACCCCTCATTTGGGGCATATGCCGGAGAGAACAAGGAGAATGACCCGCCCTTTTCCACTATCTCTCCACTGCAAGGAGCAGGTGGTGTCCGAGAGTGCAGATCAGAGGAATGGAGCTCGCGGAGGAGAACCGAGAAGGGGAAAAGAAAGAGGTCGAGTAAGGGAGTTGAGCTGGGGCTTTTCCGACCACCTTCATGGGGAGTTCCATGGCTGACCAACTCAGGTCCGACGCCTAGGAGGACGGAGCTCGAGGGCTGGCTTTAGGCTTTCGTAATTGCAGTCAAGGGCTTTATGATGCTCGTGGAGGATAGCTGAACCTCTTAGAAGCCTTAGACCAGCGCAAAGATGACCAGGGATGTTTTTCCCCCTTCTGCTTCACCACAACAAAGATGGTGGCGACGCTCCTACCTAGACAGAGATCTGGAGCAGCAATCAAGGGGAAACATAACCGTGGAGGTCTTGGAGGGAACCTCGAAGCTGATGGTGGCGTGAAGAGCTGATGAGGAGTGCTCGAGCCTGAGCCCTTGCTCATCGGAGTGCCCCTATGCGGCGGTGCCTTGCGGAAACAGAGCCCGCAGAAGCGTCGGGCGTGGAACGGGTGAAGGCAGGAGTCGGCTTCGCGTGGACCAGAAAAAGAAAGGGGCTGAACCGGGTCCAGGCATCCAGACCAACAAAGAACCGACCGAACCCAAGCAAAGGAGCGCGCCCTTGGACGGACACGTGGCGGCGCGTAATTGGCCGAATAAGGTAATATCCCCAAAAATATGCAGTTCTTCATTGAATCGTAGTAATTAGCTCGAGCATTAGAAAAATAGAAACAATATACCAAAATGTCCAGAAAAATGCGTAGAACAACCTGGAACTATAATATCAGCCTTTTGATGCTTAAATCTCAGTGATATCATGAAAGATGTGTAATACTTGTTTAGTGGATAATAAATAGCAAATGATGACATAAAATTATGGGAAAATGTCAGTAACTCCATAATCATGTTTATAATGCATATGATGTTAGTTATGGTCATGTTGATGTACGAAAGTATATAATTTGATTAATATGTCTAATTAGGGTTAATAACCCAAAGTAAAATGTAATAAATACATGCAAGCTCAATAAATGATGAAATTTATAGAGTAGGTTTATATCAGTAATCTGAAGCTAATATGTAAATCGGATATCAGTTAGATACACACAATCCATGTTATACAATGATGTTTGCTCTTAATGTGATATAAACCCTAATTTGAGTAATGCATGTAACCCAGGGTTAATGTGTGACATAATGTTAATATGTTAGATGATGAACTTTGATAATGAATCATAATATGGAAAATGACATCAGTAAAATAATTCTACGATAAGAATGCAAGTAATGATGGGAACATCTTAATGAGATAAAGTAAACCCTAAAATGGATACGATTAGGGTTAAGATGAGATGTAAGATAACAAGAACCTGATGATAGTACATGGTCTTGTCTTAATTAGGGTTGACCAAGGATATAGATGACATGAGGAATATGTGATTAAGATGTCTCTTTGGAAGGTACGCCATTACCTCTTACTTGGCTTATTATACAATATGCTTGTGTTATATGTGTAGTAAAATACTTGGCATATGATATTGGATGAAATGATTGTTCTTGTATGATATGTTGCATGATTTTCCATACTTATTGCTATGAACACATGAAACATAATATATATGTTCCATTATATCTAAGCACTTCAACTCTTTGGTAGTAAAGTGCTGGAAATAAGTACTTCAACTCTTTGGTAGTAAAGTACTTGGAAGTGATCCAACTCTTTGGTAGTAGATCACATTGTGAAATGATCCAACTCTTTGGTAGTAGATCATAAAGGCCTTAATGCATTCAACTCTTAGGTAGTAAATGCATGGATGATATAATGGAAAATGTGCTTAAAATATGTGTTCTCCTTTGATGATGAATATCTTTGTGCAAGTAAACACTTTTCTTATATTTCTTTATAACTGCCAAGTATTAGTTTTATCTTATTGCCAAGATATGATGAGAGGTAAATAAAAGACACGTAGGCATACTCAGTACAATATTCTTGAAATATTGTGCTGATGTGTACCGCATGTAATCTTTTGTTTAGGTTGTGGTTATGCTCTTGAAGATCCAAGATAACTGAGAGTTGTGTAGCGAGCTGATGTTCAGGTGGACCTGTTGTCTTAAGATCATGTTGTTTAGCTGTAGTACATGTATATGTTAGAAGTTTTCTGTTCAATATGTAATATCAAATGTTGTATCAATTCATGTTGTAATTATATGTTGAATGGTGAACAACTGTTGTATGGTTTTATTATTGTTCATGTGCATGTGCTACTGATTGTTTCCTTCTGACTCCCTTGATTTTCTTCTTCTTAGCCTCGTGTGGGATGTTTAAATTGGGATTCTCGCCGAGGTGAGGGTTTCAATTTGGACGTCACACATCAGATTAAGTTTTAGAAAATCCGGGGAGGTCACAACATCTCTGATCCTTGTATCTCACACATGTCCATAACCACAAAATCAATAGGAAAATTGAATTTTTCGACTTTGACTAGGACATTGTCACATATCCCGTATGGTCTCACAATAGATCTGTTTGCCAACTCGATTGTCATGGATGTCTTTGTTGGTTCTTTCAATCCCAACCTCCAGAAGGTGGTAACATGCATGATATTTATGCTTGCTCCAGAATCACATTGTGGTTGTGGGAATTGATGGTTGCCTATAGAACAAGGGATGTAGAAACATCCTGGATCTTTCCTCTTGATTGACACTTTTCCCTTGATCATTGAACTCATCACCTCATCAATATGCAAGATATATATATCTTTTATCCATCTCTTCTTATTGATGATATCGTTTAGGAATCTTCCATATGCATGTATTTTCTCTATCACCTCCATAAGTGGAAAGTTGATGTGGAGATTTTGGAAGATGTCAAGGAACTTCTTAAATTGCCTCTCAACCTTTTTCGGCTTCACACTATCCAAAAATGGGGCATGTGGCTTTTTAGTACGCCTGTGTGGAGGAACATACAACGTACTAGGGATCTCCTCCCCTAAGCTTTCTTCAATGCCACCTTATGGGGTAGGAATTTGCATGTCTCCTATGCTTGGAATGACCGGTGGCTGCTCCTTTTAAATTGTAGTGCCCCCTTATTAACTATGATTATTCCACTATAGAATAGAGCCTTCACCTGTTCTTGTTGTGTAGGCACCTTTTCTGTAGCTAGAGGCGGTGAAGATGTGGTCTCCTTGACACTTTCCACTGACCCTGTATCAAATGAGGTGCATGCGTGAGCATACCCTACTGACGTGTTGCATCCTCTTGGTCTTCCATATAGACTGTATGGGAATGGGACTTTTGGCACATACACCCAATCAGGCTCTAGAGCGTGTTTCTTGGGTGACTCCTCTATGTGATGTTCTAGCTCCTCTATAACAGAGATAAACTTTTCTTGGTGATGTTGTTGAGCTATAGTTATATTCCCATGTAATCCTTACTGAATGGATTTTTTTAGGGAAGCCACTTCTGCTACCAGCTAAGAAATTTGATATTCAATACTTTAGAGTTGGGCACCTTAGTTCTACAATTCCCCTCTCTGTCTAGCCAATAATCGCCTCAGATTGGCTGACCAACTTGCCTAGAATGTTTTCAATTTTGTCTATCTCTATAGGGCCCTTGTCCTACTGATATTGTTGAGGCCTATACATGAAATCCTCCTCTTCACCCCTATAAGGGTTTGCATCCTTATAACATAGTTTCATGGCTATGAGGTCAAGCTTATCATTCAATGTTGAGATGGATTTAGATTCTCCAACACTTCTAACGGTTATTGGAAGTTCTCTTTCTTCACCCCATGATTGATTCTTAGCCATGTTTTTCAGGATCTCATGACTTTTAGACAACTTATTGTTGAGGAAGAAGCCTTTTCCTACATTGTCCAGAGTAGTCCTTTCCCCCTGATGCATCCCTTAATGGAAAATCTTCACCTTGCCATAGAGATCAGTCCCATGATGTGGGTCCTTCCTCAACATATTTTAGAACCTCTCCCAAGCTTCAGAATATGACTCCTCTACTTGTTGCATGAAGTTGATTATCTTTTTCGTCAACTCTTTCATCTTCCAAGGAGAGAAATAATGCTGAAAGAAAGCGTCAATCATTTGTTCCTAGGTTTCTATTGACTCAGGCTTGAGGTTATAGAACTAATAATTGGCATTGTCTACCAATGATGATGGAAAGATCTTTAAGTAGATCATAATCATCGACACTCTATCAATTTTCACCATGTCACATATTTCAACAAAATTGTTGAAGTGTGTTATTAGGTCTTCAATACTGTGGCCATGGAAGGCATATTGCTTGACTAAAGACACCAACCCATGATCTATCTTGTAGCTTCCCAAATGTATTACTTGTCACTTGATTGACCCAAGCTGAGCTATTAAGGAAGATGTCTTGATCTTCTCCCAAATTGTCTGTTCTTCTTCTGCCATCTCTAGTTGTTTGTTTGGATCTTTTGGTGGAGGTATTTGAGTGGACGAAGGTGGATCCAGAGGAGGAGTTGGAATGAGTCTTCCCTATAAATGACCAAACTCCCTTCCTTGGTGCAAGAGCTCTGCCTGACTAAAGCCCTGTGGAGATGACTCCCTGTACCCGTGAGCTCTAGTGTGCACCATGCACTAGTACCTGAAATTGTTGTTGTTAGTGTGAGAACGGGTACTAGTGACTGATGAAAATGATATTTAAGTTTCAGATTGAAAGGATCAAAAGAAAAATAATACAAAGTGTGGCCTAGAGTGGCCGATTATAACACTCGTAGTGCTGAATTTTCCATTTCCCTGACAACATCATCAAAAACTTGATAGGTATTTCTATACGCCCTAAAACACAAGTGTATGCTATTAGAGTAATATAGGCTAATGATGCCCATATATCGAACATAGAGAAACTACTACTAACTCTAATACGATCAGCTAGGCCGAAGAAAACTTTGATTGGAGTTTAATTAACTAAAAACGTAGAACGTGAATATAAAATTATTGGTGATCGATCACAATTGGATGTAATTCCTTAGGATTATGGTTTCACCTCGGTTGGCATTGCAATTAACAATTATAAGAGTAATAATTATCTCTCCTAACCATGGACTAAGAGCCTGTAGCAAGAATTACCTACTCTCACGACGTAATTCACTACCTAATCTGATACCAATTCCACTCTTGTATCAATTGTATTATTAGTTAGGTGCTTTATCGATAACTCCAGGTAGTCTTTTCATATTCGTAAGCCACCTTTCTCAAAAGGAGATATAAAACATATATTTCTTATGATGTTCCAATTGTTAAATTCTTTTTTTCAAAACAATTAAGAGTGTAATTAACTACCTATGGTGATCAAGCATGGATAGCTCATGACAATCACATAGAAATAAGTCCAAAAATTGAGAAAAATTGATATATTACTACATAAGAGTCAAATACAATGCATAATCGGGCTACTCCCCAGTCCTAAGGAATAAGGGGTTTAGCCTCACATGGTTTAAACATGAATAACATTAAAAAAACTAAATAATCCCTAAAGAATACAGTCTAAAAGATCTCTTCTCGTGCACGTGCCAATTTGCTACTTTTTGGCTGCAAATCCGTCTGCTGGAAGTGGCTGAATCGTCTAGAACTTGACCTTCTTCTCCTCTTTCTCCTCTCCTTGCTCTTGACTATCATCCAATGGAATTATAATGTCATATTAGGTCTGTTCGAATCCCCCCTAAGTGATATAAGTGACTTAGGGCTAAATAGATCCTCAACCGTCAGATTAAATGATATCTTCATATCTGCCTGATCTCGATGTGTTAGTATTATTGACTAGGTGTCAAAACTACTAACTCCTTTAATTGTTGCATCCACCTGGAAAGTTGTCGGTACTACCGATTAGGTGTCAATAATATCAAGTGGCTTTGATTAATATTGAATACAGTGCTGTGATGTTGTCAGTGTATCGACTCCAAAGTTGGTACTACCGAGTTTTCTTGATTTCTTTCTTTTCCAAACTGAGCATGTGTCGGTACCACCAACTCCAAAGTCGGTAGTATCGATCTATGTAGATTCTTGTACAACTACCTAAAATCCATAAAATCCAAACATAAGATCTTGAAATAAATTAAATTATTTGGAACTAATAAAATTACATTTATTTGATGCAAATTAGTATCACAGACCAATGAGAGTAATTCATGCACAAATTAATATGAAAATGAGCAAATAATGCACAAATAGCCTATGAAAATGACAAATATCCAGTGCATCAAACATCCAACAGTGATCATGTAGGGTCGGAGGATCCATAAACAAATATATAATCATTTCCATAATAGGATTCTTCACAAGATCACAAAAGTTGACAACTTGAAAATTAGGATTTCACAAGGATTAAGATGAACAATATATAAGTAAGAGTCCAATAAGATTATCCAATAAATTATGATGATCACAAGATTAGAATCAAGATACAATATTTTACATGAATAAAATTCTCAAAAGAGGGAGAGATGGTGTAGGATAATGTCCATAGGTCCAAGAGAGAGGGAATACAAGTTATTGCTCAATATGAATAATATGGAATGCACCATACCTCACATGAAATCTATAGATGTCCAAGGTCAAAATCCTAATTCCATATCAATCCACAAGCATCCTATTAAAGGCATATATGAGATTAGGGTTAGGTTTACAATAAATACATGAACCCTAAAAATAGCCTTTTTATTATTATTAATTTAGGTTATCAAAACAATATTATCATATAAATTACAATTTTCTAAGTTCATATCATATTTTACTTTATTTTTTGAATTAGAGATTATTATTTATGAATTTTAGAATATTAATCAATTAGATAACTCCATAAAATCATATATTTATTAAATTTAGATTAGATGATGGAACTTGTACCATTAGCTGGGATATATTTTTTTGAATTCAAAACATATTTTATTTCATTTTTCTGATCTACAAAAAATTTAATGTGAATTTTAGAAATTATGACCAATAAAAAAATCTAAAAAAACACATAAATACATTTATACATTTTTGAAAACATATATGTGATGGCCCAATACCCATTTTCCACTTTGTTGAGGCCTACAGTCATCCTGTCACTCAGCACAACACAACCAAACTACAAAAGGACGACAAAAGGATGTTCTTTCCCTTACCGAGAAAAACCAAAAACATAGAAATTAAAGGGGTAGGTAGGTGAAATTACACCGAGGAGGAATCTCCCTCTCCCATGCCATGACTGGCTTCAATCTTTGGTCGATGATGTGGAATTGAAATTTGCCCATCCTCATCGCTTTGAGGCACCCCCGAAAATTCTGTGGGGTCACCATCATCTACCCCACCACAGGGTGATCTCTACAGACCTGAACATAGTCACGGGACATATAGTGACCTCAGGTTCATACTTCGATCTATTTCATCATAGTGGGGGTACCTCTTCTACAAACTGTAGTTTTGGGATCAAAAGGCATCAAATGATCCCAACGCATGAAACCATGGTGGCCATTACCACTGACAATACCCGTTAGGCCCAACAAGCCCTTATATGGAAGCCAATTCTCTCTGAGGAACCCAACGCTTCCCCCACCATGAATACCAAGGTGAAGATAAATAGAGTCTACAAAGCATGAAAAACATGAACTAAAGAACAACTATAGAAACACATAACACCACCACAAATTTGGAAAACTAAGGAACAAACAAAGATATGCATGAACTGACAAACGAACTACAGTTAAGGATAGAATGTGGGAATCAAGGTTTACCTCCATTAGAACTAGACTAGAAGGGAGGAGGATGAAGAAGTCAAAAGGTGAGAAAGCAACACACTCGGTGGTGGCCATCTTCAACAACTTAATGCCCCCAACTGGCGAACCAAACCTCTGGACCATAAAGTCAAGGGTGGCAGCAAGTGATGGTCCCAATCAAGATGAGAGGTCCAAGGCCAATTCATGTAGATATCAGACGCTCATAGAAGAAAGGAGATGAGGGCTTGAGATCATGTTATATAGGTTTTAGGGATCAGGGTAACCCTGGGTCACAAGCAATGAAACTAGAAGTAAGGAAGGATATTGAAGCAAAAAAAATGGAAGGGACATAGATCACAAGGAAAAAGAATTGGAGGGGAAGAACCAGGTTGTCCCTTACACGTGCACTCATGAGTGAAAAGAAGGATATAAATGAATCATCATTCTATTTGGACCAAACGGTCCAGAAAGAGTCCAGGGTTTGTCAAGAAAAGAAAGCTAGCAGGACATAAATAAAAGCAAGAAACTTGGAAACCAATTAAATGCATCAAATATTTAGTACTTAGAATCTCCTTTCCTTTTCTTATTTATTTGGGACTCAAACATTTTTCAAATAATACTAAGTTCGGCTCTTAGAATAATTAGGACATGTAAAATCTATTTTTGGCATCAATTTGCACTTTAGAGTTGTTTACTATTTATTTAATATATTTGACCTTGAGTTATACTCTCTTTCTCCTAAATAAAACTAGGACATATAAGTTTGTTCAATTAATGTGAAGATTTACATATAGACTAATTTTGGTATTTATAATACAAGTATGGGGTCTATTTATGATTTTGAAGACATTCAATAATTCAATCAATATTTTTTGCTCTTTTACTCATACTCCCTTTTAAAAATAAAATTGGGGGAGTTTTTATTATTCAAATAATGTGAAACTTGGCACCCGGGTTTATAGGGACCCAAAGATCATGATTTTCCCATTATATTTCACTTTTGAGATTTCCTTTTATGAGTTATGGTACCATTAGGATTTTTGGCTTATTGCCATTGTATTTATTAAAATACCATATCTTTATCATCAACATTCACTTAATTGAGTCCTATTATCTTCAATATGTTTCCAAAAGAGTAACCTTATATTATTATGAATGGAATTCCATATTTTTACTTATTTAACCTATTTGGTCCATTAATTCAATATTTATTTAAGTAATGGAATATTATTCACATTTATGGACATGGTTCCTATACATGTGTTAAGAACATTGTGCCACTTATTAAACACATCTTATCTATTATTTGCATATTAGTTAGGAAAGGAAACATATGAGACATATTAAATGAACTTATGTACATGTTAGAACATGATTAAATTATTATGCTAATATGAATGTCTTGTGATGTGTGATGTTGTTTATGGGACCTATTTTCACACAATATGTTATATGCATTAACAATGTTCATTAAGGCATAATTTTTATCCTTCTTTGGCCAATTATAAAGAACCAAGCAATCTCATCTCCTAAACATGCAGATAGGATTTTTAGAGTCATGATGCTAGATTTGGGCATGTTACAACACCTCAGCCTTCAAAGATGATTTTCTCCCTGAAATCCAACCATTCTTATACTATAAACCAACTTCCCTCCACCCCTTAAAATATTTAACCTAGTAAGATAATCTAAGCAGCATAAAGGTACTAGGGTTACCTTTGTATATTTTAGTTAGTTAATATTTTACAACTTTATGTTGTTCATAGATCACACATCCAACCAACATATAATACTCACTTAGGGTTGAGTTTCAAGTCCTTGTGTTTCTAACCTATCAACCCTAAGATTTACATTATCACCCAAAAAGTCAAATGGTACAAAAATGTAGGTCAACTAAACCTTTAATTAATGTCACATACACATAAATTAGGGTTTAGTATTTCTACTATAGCTAAATCTGGTGTTTCTATAACAAACTTCATACATCTCTTCTTTGTGACTCAATTTGAGAAAACATCTATATATCCATAAAATTTTCTTTTGTACATATAATAGTATAATGGAAAATAATTTCTTGATGATGAACTCTATCTGACATAAAATAAAAGGTAGATCCAAAAACAATTGTGAGATCCAAGTCATAAAGTATTCCATAGTAACATCTTAGCATCCTACAACTTCCCCATCCTCATACCTATCTCTATCGTAAAGTCAAAACTCTATATTTCCAAAGAGATATAATACAAGAATCCTACATATGATGTTAAGGGTCTCCTCTCAATAGGGTTTACTCATCAAGATTCTTATGTGTACCTCATATGATCCTACATCGGCCATTCATCATCTCTTGAGTAACCTAGGTAAATTCTGGGGTAAACGTCTCACTTAGAGGGCGATTATGTAAGGTAAGGGTTCTAATTTGGGAGAAAAAATAAAACACTTAGGAATATAAATCCATCTATTCCAAACACCCTAAAAAGGTATGCTAAAATAGATGTAAAATTTTCATTTCTCAAATAGTGGTATTCAAGGCCGATGTATATCATCGAAAATACATCTCATGACTATATTCAATTATTCAAAAGTACATCATCTTTCATAAAGAGTTTACATGATAGTTACAACATAAGGATCTCATTAGAGGGATATCTAGCTATCTCAAGTCTGTCTCCCCAAGGAACCACCTAGAAGGTCCATGTCTCCAGTCTTCCAAGTCCTACACCTCGGGTTCAAAGCATACCCCAGAAGACAAGATAAAAATGGAAGTTGTCAGCAAAAGTTCTGTTATGTGCTTATAAAATATGGATTGAGAGATATAAGGAAAAATGACATCAAATATAACAAGGCTTCCCATAGAAAAGGAAAGCACCACCGAAATGGGTCTAAAAAGTATGAATTTCAAAATAATGATAAGCAAGTCATAAATGAGGCGTTTATTAAAAAGAATATGATTAACAAAAGCATTCTTGCCATATAAAAACGTTAATAGATCATAATCAGTTCATGTAAAAAAATTAGACTACTTTTATTTATGTAGGAACGAGACCCATAAAATCCCAAGACTACATATATTTGGATGGAAAACGCACACCCTGGGCGGAATACACACGTCCTTTCTATATGTATGAGTGAAATATGTGCATTCAGGACGGAATACAAATGTACCATGATTTTGGAAGTTTAGATGTACTAATATAGTAAATAAAATTAGTCTATTTACACACGTAGGAAAAATAAAGTCAAGAATATGTCTAGTGAATATGAAATAACAAGAAGAGAACATCCAACACTTATCATGTGGGTCGAATGACCCATAAAAATATATATAACCATTTTCGCGATAAGATTCTTCACATGATTGCAAAAGTCCACAACTTAAAAATTAGGATTTCACAAAGATTAAAATGAACAAGATATAAGTAAGTGTCCAACAAGAATATCCAAAAAATTAAGATGATCACAAGATTAGAATCAAGATACAATCTTTGATTGAATTAAATTATCAAAAGAGGGAGATATAGTGTAGGCTAATGTCCATAGGACCAAGAGAGAGAAGGAATATAGGTGATTGCTCAATATGAGTAATATGGAATGCAATATAACTCACATGAAGTCTACATATATCCAAGGCCAAAACCTAATTCTATATCAGTTCACAAGCAATATATTGAAGACATATATGAGATTAGGGCTAGGTTTACATTAATTACACAAACCCTAAAAATTAATTTTCTATTATTATTGAACTAGGCTATCAAAACCATGTTATCTTACTGATTATATTTTTCTAATTTCATATCATTTCTTATTTTATTTTTTTGACTTATAGACAATTCATTGTAAATTTTAGAAATATTAATAAATTAGATAAATGCATAAATTTCATACATTTTTAATTGAAATTCGGTGATGAAACTAGTACCATTAGCTGGGAAATAATTTCCTAAATTCTAAGCATTTTTTTTTCATTTATCTGAGCTACAAGTAATTTAATATGAATTTCAGAAAACACGACCTATCAAAAAATCTAAAATCTCCACGTAACTACTATTATACATTTGTGAAAACAAATATGAGATGGCCCAATAAGTGTTTGCCACTTGGCCTAGGCCTGCAACCAGCCTAGCACTCAGCACAACATGACCAAACCATAATAGGATGACGAAAAGTTGTTCTTACCCTTACTGGGAAAAACTAAAAAAATAGAAATCAAAGAGGATAGATAGGTACAATTACATCAAGGAGGTGGTCTCCCTCTTTCACCCACACCATGAATTGCTTCAGAGCCCTGACTAGTGATGTAGAACTGAAATCTACCCATCCTCGTGGGTTTGAGGTAACCCAGGTTATTCTGTGGGGTCACCATCATATCCACTACCCCAATGTGATCTCTATAGACTTGAACATAGTCACAAGACATCTATTGACCTCAAGTTCATCCTTCCAAGTTTTTTTGTCACGGTGGAGGTACCTCTCCCATAGACTGTAGAGGAGGGATCAGGAGGCATCAAATGATTCCAAGGCATGAAACCATGGTGGCCATTAATGTCGACAATCCTTGATGGACCCAACAAGCCCTTATATGGGAACCAACTCTCTCTGAGGAACCCAACACCCCCCCTCCATGAAAAAGGAGGTGAAGAGAAATAGAGTCTACAAAGCATGGTGACTACAAACTAAAGAACAACTATAGTAACACATAACGCTACCAAAAATACAAAAAACTGAGGAACAAACGATGCTATGCATGAAACGACCAAAAAAATTGTGTTTGAGGCTAGAAGATGGGAATCAGGGTTTACCTCCATTAGAACTTGGCTAGAAGGGAGGAGGAAGAAGTCAGAAGGAGGCACTCAACAATGACCATCTTCAACAACTCAATGCCCCTAGTTGGCAAAACAAACCTTAGGATTATGAAGTTGGGGGTGGCGGTACGTGATGGTACCAATCGACTAGAGAGGTCCATGGCTGATTCATGTAGATGTTGGGCATTCAGAGAATCAAGGAGATGATGGATCAAGATCATGTTATATAGGTTTTAGGGTCATGGTAACCCTGGGTCACAAGCAACAGAATCAGAAGCAAGGAAAGATACTAGAGTGAAAGCTTGAGAAGAGAGAGATGGTGAGGAAAAAGAATTGGAGTGGGTGAACCATGTTGTTGCTTGTGCGTGCACTCATGAGAAGAAAGAAGGAGATAAATGAATCATTGCGTGATTTAGATCCAGTGGTACAAAAAGAGTCCAAGTTTTGTCAAGAAAAGAAAGCTAGCGAGACATAAATAAAAGTAAAAAAACTTTGGAAACTAATTAAATGCATCAAATATTTAGTACTTAGAATCTCTTTTCCTTGCCTTATTTATTTGAGGACTCAAATATTGTGCAAACAATACCAAGTTTATCTCTTAGACTAATTAGGAAATGTAAAATCTATTTTTGGCATCAGTTTACACTTTTGGTGATGTTTATTATTTATTTAATATATTTAACCTTAAGTCATACTCTCTTTCTCCTAAATAAAACTAGGATATACTAATTTTGGTATCTATAATACAAATTTGGGATTGATTTCTAGTTTTGAAGGCATTCAATAATTCATTTAAAAATTTTGGCCCTTTTTTCATACTTTCTTTTCTAAATAGAATTGGGATAGTTATTATTGTTCACAAATGTGAAAGATGGTGCCCAAGTTAATTAGGACCCAAAGATCACGATTTTGCCATTATATTTAACTTTGATATTTCCTTTTATGAGTTATGGGAACATTATAATTTTTTTCTTATCACCATTGAATTTATCAAAATATCGTATATTTATTATCAACATTCAAGTAATTGAGTCCTATAATCTTCAATATGTTTCCAAAAGAGTTTTCTTATATTATTATGAATGGGGTTCCATAATTTTACTTATTTAACCCATTTAGTTCATTAATTCAATATTATTTAAGTAATGGAATATAATTCATGCTTATGGACTTGTAAATTAACATTATTGTTCATATTCATGTGTTAAGAACATTGTGCCACTTATTAAACATATTTTATCTATAGTTTGCATATTAGTTTGGAAAAGGAAACATATGTGACAGATTTAATCAGTTTCCTTACATCTTTGTGCATGACTAAGTTATTATGTTAATATGAGTATATTTTGATATTGGATGTTGATTATGGAACCTACTATCACACAATATGTTATATGTATTAACAGTGGTCATAAAGGCATAACTTTTATCCTTGTTTGACCAATTCTAAATAACCATGCATTCTAATCTCCTCATAATGGGAATAAGATTTCTAGAGTCAAGATGCTAGATTTGGGTATGTTACACTGGGCTTGTCGGTTGACTCGCCTTAGCTTGGTAAAGTGATGCTATTGCTGGGTCGAGTGACTCATAGCTCACGATAAAATCTATAACTCTTTGTGGAAATTGTTCAAAACCAGTCAATCGACTCTCTAGGTGAGTCAAGAGACTCACATCCTACTTGTGGGGCTGCTTTTGTGTTTCATTCAATCATTTAATTAGTGACACTAGTCACCCAAATGACCTCCTTACTGGTAGTGATTGTGTCTTTGATCCTTCAAACACTTCTAAACATGGAAAATGAGACATGGAATGGGTCATAAAAACTCTCTTAAACTACATGGGTGTATTTCCATGCAAAAGAGCAAAACATTTCCATTGAAAACCTAATTTTGAAAATAAAAGCAATTTAGACTAATTGATGCTAAAATGGGGAAATAAGTAATGCAAAGATAATGGATCTAATCTAATCATGTGATAGACATATTTGAATATGTATTCATCAAAAAACCTTGAACATAAATGTTTATCGTCCTCAAGAAACACAAATTCACAAACAAGCACCAAATAATACTACTAGCCTGTCATCCTCTATCTCACAATGTCATTACGATCCCTACCACAAAAATTGGTCAAGCAATCTCAATTTTTGAAATCACAGAATGCAAGTTTTCCTTATTCTCTATCTTGAATTCACTTCACAATCTTTCTTCCGTGTCAAAACCCACAATGCAATAGACATAATATCATTGACGCTTTAGATAATTCTGCATATTCCTATGAGATTCAACCCAAGAATAGTCTTCATTTGTGAAGAGATTTGGGGTATTTCTGTTGCCCCTAGGTGGAAAAAGGACCCAATGGAGTATGGAAGGAAGAATTTGCAAATTTTTTCCCCTAGGTTGAAAAAGGAGTAAATGGAGTATGGAAGGAAGAATTTGTGAATCTTTCTTCCATTTGAATCGAGATTACTTTATATTGCTATAATTACATTGATTGCATATCTTTTTTCTTGTGTAGATTTGCTTCTTTTCTTTATTGGTGGTATTCCCCTATTACACAGGAGGGGTACAAAAGAAGTGGAGAGAGTGGAGGGGGGAGTGCCAACCGAATTAGGGTTTAACATAATTTTAGTTTCTTAATTATTTTTAGTAGATGGTGGCGTATAATGATGATGGAAGAAGTGTAGAAGATGGTCGACTTGTGCATGTCATATGTTAGTGCATAGGAATAATCTTAGCAATCAAATCAATCATATCATGTATCTTGCAAAATAATGACATTTCTACAAGATATTGTGTTAATCATTAAGAGATACGTTACATTTGATCTCAATCAATTTCTTACACTTTCCATCATTTCCACTGAATGATAGGTTCTAGCATTGGAAATTTTATGAAATTATGTCACATAAAAATTTTCTTCATTCAAGGGGGATGGTGATAAAACGATGCAATGAATGCAATGCAAACATGTAATTGATCTATACCGACTAAGTAATGGATGATCCAATGCACTCTACACATGTTTTTTTTTTAATTAGAAGGAAAATGCGTGAAAAATTATGGATGCATGACACAAAAGCCAATCCTAGATAAAATCATCACAAAACATAGGTAATGTCGGTGGATTAGAAAACTAGCACTCACCCTCCACCTTGAACATAGAAATTTTCTCACCCCAAAGCAAACCCTAGATTTAGAATGAAGGGGAGAAAGTTGAGTAGAATGGCTACCAACCACCTTGTAGAGAGAATGAGGGTGGCTTATGCTACTGGTCTTGATACTTGGCTAGTGGTGGGTAATTCCACTCATGAAAAGAATTCTATGATGTGTTATTAGACCATTCTTTGTTCTCAGAAGGCTACCAAGGATTGTCATACTGAGACGAATCAATGTATTGTTGCCCCTAGTACTGATAAGTAGGTAGGGTATATGTCAAATGGCTCTACAGTGCATCCATATTTAGTCATAGTCGCTTAGCCAACATAACAATGCTTGTGATTCTACTGCATGATACATGTAGTTGAGCTGGTGGCCCTACCTCTATTGTTCTTGATCCATGCGGGTCTAGTTGGTCTCTATACGGTCCAACTACTACTATAGCTCATTAATGTTGAAGGGACCATAAGAGCCCGCACTATCAAGAACACACATCTTGGTGTGACATCCAATAGGTGTAGGAGGAGTCCTGATTATATCATCATTGGACTCCATGGACGCACTACATCATTCTGAAGTAGACTTTGGGATCTCACCCTCTGTTGAGGGATGCTCTTGCAAGAAGCACTAAAGTGGGTGGGAACATCTGAGCGCTCATAGAGGAGGTTCATTACTATGAAGTAGTTGTGTGTAGCTAGTCTAAGCAGGTGGGAATATCCTGAAAAAGCAATAAATAGATTCCCGACTCTTGAGATGGGCACAAAGCTAAAGAGTCATGTAGGTAATTTAGGTCAATCTGATAAGTTATCTTTCAGGTCACCACTTGATAAGGAATGTGAGTGTAGCCTAGATATGTAGATATTATAGTGACCAATCCCCCTTGGTTGAATGAGTAGCCCCTATTGTGCATACCAACTACATGGAGACGTTAAATGACTCCCCTCTCCCCAATTGAAGGGATCATCATGAAGCACACTCCAAAGGAGATAGAGATCATTGTATGCTATCAAGTCATGTGTACCTCCCCTTTAGAAGACTACATAAGACTAAATATGGTGTAGGTATCACAACATAGGGTTGTGGATAAAGGATGCTGTCCTTCATTGAACTTGTCCTTGTAAATGTTGTGGTTGTCTTTGACACTCAACTTCAGCCAATATTTATCAACATCTAGAAGTGAATAAGGTCAAAATCTATAAAGTTTGCTCCTCACAAGATAATCATAAGGAGAAAATGTATTGTTCATGTTAGAATAGTGCTTCTTGAAGGTTGGGTGCACTCTTAGGGAAAGACAGAGAGAGACATACACATCAAAGCACTGTATCAACTGCAACCTAGATCCCAATACCTTGAGCATCTCATCTCAGCACATGCCCAACGTGGAAGTGGCACACCAAGAAACTTCATCTCCTTATACTTATTCTTTTGATCAATGATGACCGTCTACATGTACTAGTTGGGTTGGGGAGCAAAACAAGAAGGTTGAGCTACCGAGAAAGCTCATGACACAGTGTCACGAGGAGACTTTGAACCAGAATGTGAATGTTGGATGTTGAACTCACCAAAATGAAGAATAAGAGACATCCTTTGAGCATCAATATCCTCACTCAATTACTCACATGCTCAGACTTCAGGCTTGATAATGTCATCAACAAGTAACTCATGGCCCTTTACAACATAAAACATCTAAATATCTAGGTCGAGACTTGACTCGTGGAACTAGATGCCACCCCTAGAAGAGAGGAAATTGCTTGGATAGACATTAGAGGATTTCGTCTTCACATCCTTCCCCTTTCTCTTATTAGAGTTTGTAACGATCCCCTCCCCCTGTATCCCCTATTCAGGCAGACTGAGGGGGTAAGGGCCATTATCAACATACATGACCGCATGTTTAGCAAATAACCAAAAATACTTATTAAATTTCAAAGAGTTTATACAATATTGAATTTCCACATAAGAATTACATAATATGTTTTCTAAACTAGAAATAAGAAAATAAAAATAACAATATCCTCCAAAAATTACATTACTCTTTGTTTGTTTGGTGCCTTCTTGAATGTCCACTTTCCATTAAACTTGTGGCAACAATAGCATATTATCCTAAAACACCGACAAACAAAATAGTCGGACAGCATAACAAGTTATACTAGTATGTGTGGGAACCAAAATTCGCATCTATTTGTAACAACATATCCACAAAAATTATTTTTACATAAACAAAATTTATCACTTCCTTCATAACTTCTCAACAATTTTTACTCAACCCTTAGTATGCCCTCTCTTAGGGTTTAGTCCCTACAAGGGAATTTAGGCTACCTCTCAATCTTGAGCTAGGTTCCTTATTGGTCACCTCTCAATCTAAATCTAGGTGCCATGTAGGTCATCCCAATTTGGGGGCATGACCTCTTATAACCTTCCCAATCTGGGGCATAGTCTTTAGTCATCACCATGACTTTATATTTCTTTCCATTATCAAATTTCCAGAGTTGGTATGTAGGTTCAAGAAAGTTATAATCATAATATTGTGATAGAAATAGTGACATTATAGAATGTAGGAAATAAATATCAACCAAGCATTTACTTTCAAGCAATCCAATAAAACCTCAGAAATCACTGCGAAACTACAACGATTAGCCATAGTCATAACCACATACCTATTTCAACAATAACTTGAAGTCCAAGCAAGATCAATCAGGAATAGCCAAGCAAGCAACAAAGAAATTCTATCCTGAAAGTTAAAGAAATACACCCATGTATCATTATTTTATCCAAATCATCATTAAGACTGACTTGGGTCTCAAGTTAGTGTTTTCTAGTTCAACTTTAGGGTTGCAGTAGGGTTTTGGCTTTCCAAACCCTAATTACTACTTTTCATGACCTTTTGGGTTACAAACCCTAATTTCATCATTAATTACACCTTTTATCTCAAGGAAACCCCTAATTATCCAAAACATGGGTTGTTATGTTCATATAACTTTCAATTTGCTCTTTTATTCATAAAATATCAGTGTTTGATCACCAACATCAATTGAATTCTTTAGAATCATCAAACTTATAAATTCAGATTCTATTGTATTAAAGATGGTAATTTTGGATATTTTTTAAAATAGAAGAAGATCTAGACATTGATTATATTTTTATTGAATTACTCGTATCTTTCTAATCAAAATTCATATATGAATCATCTCAATCCGAGTTACCTACAATTAATTGTGATTTTTGCAAAATAAAGATATCCTAAGCAATCACTAGCTGCAATGTCATCACTTATTACCTTTTTATTTCCATCACATGTCTCCTTTGGGCTTGTGGATTCCTTTCCCGGGTCCGTTAAGATGGGCATCCAAATCTGAGTGTCAAGCTTCTCTTCTCCTTCACAAACCCCTGATGCTTCATCGGCGAAACAGAGTACCTAATTAACTATTTGGGGAGGGAACTCAGGTGAGGCTACCATCCCGAAGGGGTGTTAGGAGCGTGCGATGAGTCCATTGTGACTCCCAGATGCCTCTTGGTCCTCAAGAAGTGCCTAGGAGGGACTAGGGTAAATGGACACTGAAACCTAGTGCGGAGGCAAGACAGAGGGTGAGGGAGAGGTTCATATGTTGATCGAAATTTTGGGTTTCTCAGAGAGGGTTGATGACTTTGTGGTGTGCTCCCCATCTTGAGAGGGGATGCTATGGCCTTATATAGGTAGTGGGTTTGAGGGAAATGATAGTTTCTTCCCATCTTGAAGACCTGCTATTGTTTGGGCATTTTCTAGTATAGCCTTATTAGCAATGAATTAGGGGTTAGAAAGGATCACAATCCCCTCCCGAATCTAAAGGATATGGTCTCTTGGGGTTTGGTGAAGAGAAGAGGAAGATTCTCCAGTCCCAACATCCATATGTGTACATGTCCCCTTCCTAAACTGGTTCAGGGTTGAAGACAAAGTTCCCACCATTGATATGCGATTCAATGGTCCTGATCATGCATAACACATCAAGGGCACTTCCCGATAAAGTCGATCCCGTTAAATTGATTTCCAAAATGGAAACAAATGACTAAATTGCACATAAAACCCTTTCTCTTATCGAATTTGTCCATGCTACTAGGGACACCCTTTTGATCCCAAATTTGGAGGGCAGCTAACTAGTATCTTTTCCAATCTGTATATAATTTTGGGAATCATTGGATTAACATTATTAGTCAAAACTTGCTCTTTTCTTATATTCTAAAATTAATTACCCACACCACTTGGTAGGTCCTTTTTCTCCCAAACTTTAATGGAAACTCTACAATGACTTTATCTATCCATGGGCAAGGTTTGAGACCAAAATTTGAAAAGACAACATGCTTTGCTTAACCTCCAAGTATCCCTTTTATTAAGCATATTTCAAGCATTAAAACACATCTTTTTCTCTTTATTTCTTTTCCATTTTCTTTATTTTGATTAGTTTTGCTTATTAGTAACCATGTGAAACCAAAATCTAGTTACTAGTGGCCATTCATACCACTTTTTAGAGAATTCCACATCATTTTCACAAATATACTTAGTCATTATCTATTTTCTCTTGTATTTTTGCTCATTATTGGGTTTTCTTCTCATCCTTTTCCCTTGTATCAATTATTGGATTAACAAAAATAGTAGAAACCATGAAATTCACAACAAAGAAATTTTTTGCAAAAGAAATCATACTTTTAAAACAAGACATAACATATTTCCAATATGTCCATTCTATTAAAAAATTGCATTTCAATTTATTAAAATACAAGAAAAATTGAGGTTATAACATCCTGCCCCTCTTATAGGAATTTTACCTTCAAAATTCAACTAATCAAGCTAACGATTCAGGGTAAGACTTTTCCATGCCCGTCTTCATCTCCCATGTGTCTTCATCCTCTCCATGGTGCTTCTAAATAACCTTTACCATCTCTATCTTTTTACTCCTAAGTTCTCTCACCTTGGTATCTCGTAGCCTTATAGGTGATTCAGGGTATGTTAGCCTCCCTTGGAATTCAATAGGTTCAATGCTCAACACATGGCTTGGGTCCTTAACATAACATTTCAGATTGGAGACATGGATACATCTTGTATCATACTATATTGAGTGGGTAAGGCTAAACGATAAGCAGCTTCACCAATCCATTCAAAAATATCAAATGGACCCATGTATCACGGACTCAACTTTTCTCTGTTCTTAGCTATAGATCAAAGGGGTTGGATTTTTAGAAATACATGTTCACCCATAGTGAAGTGCAAGTTAGTCCGCTTTGCATCAGCATACGACTTCTGTTGATCGTAGACTCTTTGCTTGATCAAAGCAACTTTATCAGCATACAACTGTAGTTCTTCTAACCTTAGTAAGGTCCTCTCACTGACATCATCCTAGTAAAGCAGTGACTGACACATCCTCCTATAAAGAGTTTCTTATAGAGGCATCCCAATACTGGCTTGGTGACTATTATTGTAAGCAAACTTAGCTAAGGGAAAATATTGCTCCCATGATCCACCCAATCGAGCGCACATGCTCTCAACAGATCCTCCAAAGTCTGGATCATTATTTTCTAATTGTCCATCAGTCTGGGGGTGATAGGCTTTGTTAAACTTCAATCTATTACCGAGTTCTTCATGCACTTGCTTCCACAACTTTGAGGTGAACTTAGGGTCACGATCACACTCGAAACATTATGTAATCAAACTATCTATCTAATATATAGTCCAACTAGGTCTGTCACCTAGTATGTGGTATTTAAGGAAAGGAAATGTACTGACTTGGTAAGGCAATCTACCACAACCCATATTGCATCATGACCTTTCTTTGTCTTGGGGAGACCCACCACAAAGTCCATGTTGATCTGTTCCCATTTCCACTCAAGAATCTCAATTGTTTACAGTAATCTATCGGGTCACTGGTATTCAACTTTCACCATTTGGCACGTGAGACAACTGGCCACATATGACACTATGTCTCTCTTCATTCTAGGCCACCAAAAGTATCACGACAAGACTTTAAACATCATGGTAGTGCCAAGGTGTACCATATCATTAGAATCATGAGCTTCTTCCAAGATATGATTTTTCAAGGCGAATCTTCAAGAACCCAAATACAACTCTCATAGAGGATTCCACCATCTACTCCCACTGAGAGATGTGACTGAGGTTTCCCCATCAAACCTTCATATCGAGTAACTATGGTTCATCTAATTGGGTTGTTACAAGCTCGGTCAGCAAGTCAGTCTTGGTTTGCCTTTAGTTGGTACCTCAACTCTTGCATCCATTATTTTGATCACTAGATTCAATCTTAACCTATAGGATTCAAACTACACTTGATAATTATATCTTCATCTAAAATTTCAATTAAGTACTCACTCCTTTAGGAAGGGTCCTTTCCCAGTACAGGAGAAAACTATCACTTGACGGTACCAAGGGTCGCAAAACCTTTCTTAAATCCAAAGTATATATCATTACATGAGGACATGTCCTTTAGGCATATTTCCTATTATATCATCCATGTAGTTTCTACACGTGATTTATATCATTATATCCCGTGTTCTACCACTCAAGAGTTTGATCACTATCTATACCTTACTACCACGATTTGAAGCATTTGGATACAATAGGACCAATGGGATATAGGAACAAGTATTGCATCTAACCTCATATGCCAAGTAGTTATCAAATCCATACCATATGGTACTCCAGAGGAGGCAGAGCATACCTTAAAGAAGACAACCTTATTTACCACATAGTCCTCATGTCAATTGTAAACACGTTCCATATTTATCATGAGCATTATTACATTTCCAAATTTTCCATTATGTCTTACTTCTTTATCATCTCTCAAGGTTGGACCAGTTCTCATACATACACATGATAGCATGATAGTGCTAAACCAACTTGTGTGAGTGTCTCATCAAACATATATCTCATTGCAAGTGGGGTTTCCTTTAACTCAAAATTTTGAGGGGGGGGTGCCATGCTTAATCTCTTTGAGCTCACTCAATCTTGTGAGAAACATATGCACTAGATACCACCACTTTCCCTCTTTGGTCTAGGAACCTGAGGTCTACCTCCTTAGCAGTAGTCATTTAAACTATATGAATTAGCCACTTAAGCACATACTAAACCAAAACATTCTACAACATTTTCTTCCCTACATTCTCTTCCATGTAAACAATCCTTAGAGTCCTACACAAGGGCTACCAATAAGAGTCTGAGGCTTCACATCATATTACCATTCCTTACATCTCTAATATCTTGGGACTCTCTTTCCCTCACCTATATGGTAGGTACTCATATAATCTACATACATGTATAAAAAGCCTACTTCTCTATCTTTAGGACATCTAGTGTCGTGCATACGGTAACTCGACACATTCACCCAGGGACAGTCTGTTTTAAGATATATCATACAAATATTTCTTGTAATTCCTCATGTATTGGAGTCTAGGTTCTCAACCTTCTCCTTTAGGGTCTCATTCTCTCCTGAGTTAAACCTATAATTGGTCCTAGCAATAGAGGTCCCCTCTTTGTAAATGAGGTTGAGGTTCCTACAAATTCACATCTTATTCTCACATGGCTTACCTTATATGATGAAGCCCACTATCAAATCTTATCTCCAACTGTGGTCATCATAAACCATATTATCCCATTACGTAACATGAAGCTCCTCATTCATTTCCTCCAATATACCTATCTCATAATCCAACATGCATCACCTTCATGGCTTAGAACTAATCCCTATACCAGCCTTCACTTCTGTGTAGGTGCATGCCTACCTCCTACTTGTATCTGAGTGGGAACACATTTCTATTAGGGTTCCTACTTGGAGGATTTTAAACTTTTTGGTCACCACTAACCTTCTGATTTAGGGTGTTATCTCTCTCATCGATCTTTTCCCCTTTTCAAGGACGACCTACCCTAGGCTAGGTCACAAAAAGTGAAAGTTGTGCTAGAGGTCATGGAACCACTTACTGTCTATGTTTCACATGCATACTCCAGTCCTCCACGTATATCATGCATTCATAACCTACATACTTGCATGCATGGAAAAACTAAGGAATTCAACTTATTGGGTTCTCTCTTTCTCTTTCCATTGTTTACTAGGTGGCACTATCATTTTCCTTTTACTCTACTCATACTCTAGGATTAAGGTTTTGGCTTTGAGGTTAGGGTTTACAACATGTACCTTAGGTTTTGCGATTCCCTTGACCCATTGAGATTGTTTTCCTAACCTTCCCTAGTCCATCTAGGGTTTCCCTTTAAAGGGCAGAAACCCCACAAAATATTTTCTCTTTATCATTATGTCCACTTTTATTATTTGGCAGAGGATGCCTTAATCTCTAAATTACATAACCCTAGTACTCAGAAGGGATAAAGAGAGAAGAGACATGTACCTAGGGTTTATAGAGCAAAGAGGGTAGAGAAGTTACGAAATTAGATGAGATGTCCAAGAGGTATGTTATTTCGAGTAAAGTCCTCTGACTTTGGCAAGGTAGGAAGCACGGGTCTAGGAGTCCTCGTAAGCCAACTAGTGGTGTGGAGGAAAATTTTGATATCCCCCATATCATGGTACTTTCTAGACACCATTGTCTCTGCAAAACATTCTAATAATTCCCTTGGGGCACTATATAACTTTTAAAATTTACTAATTATTAGAGGTTAAATGGTAAACCAACTCTGATACCAAATGTAATGTCCCCCTCCCCATGTTATCCCATATTCAGGTGGACCGAGGGGGCAAGGGACATTATCAACATACAAGACCGCATGTTTACCAAATAACCAAAAATAATTAATACATTTTCACTAATAAAAAGATTTTATACAAGATTAAATTTCCAAAAAGGAATTACATAATATATTTTCTGAACTGGAAACAAGAAAAGAAAACTAACTGTATCATCAAAAAACTACATTAGTCTTTGTTTGTTTGGTGCCTTCTTCTTGGGTATCCACTTTCCATAAAACTTTTAGAAACAATATTATATTATCCTAAAACACCAAAAAACAAAATAGTCAATCAGTATAACTAGTTATACTGGTATGTGGGGAACCAAAAGTTCACTTCTATTTGTAACAACATATCCACAACAATTATTATTAAAGAAACAAAATTTATAGCTTTCTCAAAAACTTCTCAACCATTTTTACTCAACCCTTGGTATACCCTCTCTTAGGGTTTAGTCCCTACGACATACTTTAGGCCACCTCTCAATCTAGAGATAGGTTCCTTATTGGTCACCTCTCAATCTAGAGCTAGGTGTCATGTTGGTCTTCCCAATCCGGGGCATGACCTCTTATCACCTTCCCAATCTGGGGTTTGGTCTAACCTTCCCAGTCTAGGACATGGTCTTTAGTCAACACCATGACTTTACATTTCATTCCATTATCAAATTTGTAGAGTTGGTATGCATGTTCGACCAAGTTTTAAGCATAATATTCTGATAACCATAGTGACTTTATAGATTGTAGGAAATAAATATCATCCAACCATTTAATTTCAAGCAATCCTGTAAAACATCAAAAATCATCGGTAAAACTAAATCACTTAGACATAGTCGTAACCACATACCTATTTCAATAGTAACTTGAAGTCCAAGCAAGATCAATGAGAACTAGAAAAACAAGAAACCAAGCAATTATATCCTAAAAGTTAAAGCAATACACCCATGTATCATTATTTTATCCATATCATCATTAAGACTGACTTGGGTCTCAAGTTAGTGTTTTCTAGTTCAACTTTAGAATTGCAGTAGGGTTTTGGCTTTCCAAACCCTAATTACTACTTTTCATGACCTTATGGGTTAAAAACCATAATTTCATCATTAATTACACCTTTTATCTCAAGGAAACCCTAATTATCCAAGACATGGGTTGCCATGTTCATATAACTTTCAAGTTGCTCTTTTCTTCATAAAAGATCAGTCTTTGATCACCAACATCAATTGAATTCTTTAGAATAATCAAAACTTATAAATTAGGATTCTAATGTATTAAAGATGGTAACTGTAATGACCCCCTCCCCCTGTTCTCCCCTATTTAGGCAAATCGAGAGGGCAATGTTCCTTAATTTCATATAGGATTGCAGGTTTAACGATTAACCATAAATAAATAATAAATTTTACTAAAAAAAAGGAATTTGGTACAAGACTGATATTACATGATCTGAAATATCTAAAGTTGTATCATAAATAAAATCTATCTAACTATAGCCTCCATGTTTACATTAATGTCTCTTCATCTTGTGCCTTCTTTCTGGATATCCATTTTCATCATATTTGCAGAATGACATGATTATCGTAATTCCCATGATTATAGCTTTACTGACTTAAGAGCCCTAATTCACATTAAGTGTTTCCATGATTATCAAATCCACCATATTATTGCATTATGAACACTTATATTCATTTATGTGCATTAAATATGATCATATTGATCTCTCATTTTGTCAAAAAATATCCGTTATTATGGAAAAAGAAATCATTTTTAGCATATCCAAACATCTTATTACACAAATATAGGGTTTGAATACATTGATTACTACTTTAACCCATAATTGAACTACATTTTTAAGTAGAAGCATAACTAGACTTTGAAACTAATTTATTTATATTCCTCTCATTTTTCTGATCCAAATATATAACTTGTCATGATCCAATCTACTGATATTTAGTTATGATTTATATAAGATTATCAAATCTGGGCCATTCATGTAGTGACACGTTAACAACTAAATCTTGAATAAACTTACCAGAATTCAACATGTAATTAAGAGGAAATGATGCTCGTGCCACTTGCACTTAAAGCACCCACCCTGGGCATCTTGGTCATTTGACCCTTTCTCTCCTTTCTCCTCGCGTAGGGTGACTCCTGCCCAACAAGTCACACACATCTCATCTCGTAGACATTGACTCAGACGCTTCTAGCACCTCGTCTAGCATCCATCAACAGAGTTGATGCCTGGGCTGAGAGCACACCGTCTGTTCCTAGTCTCCTACGTCCACACGATGCCCCACTTAGATGCCTAGGCTTGGCGCCAGTTCCCAACCTTCAGTGTCCAAGATGTAGCCACAAAGGTTTCCTCTCTCAGCGCTACAAAGACCAATGACCCTCTCCATACCTTCCTCCCCCTACTGCACTCCCACCATCGAAGCATCTACCAAACTGACTCCACCATCTCCCTCTTTCAGACCAATACTTGTAGAAGGACCCAACAATCAATGCCTTGATCCTACGAGTGCAGCACTGCCGCTACATCATCCTCTACCATGATGATGGCTGCTAGACTCTCTAGCCCGATGTTGTGACCCAGCGCTCACTGTGACATGGCTACTGGAGGAGGACATTGTCGTCAATTCATTTATCCATCATCGTTCCTCCAATGCTCTCCATCCTCCCAGTCACGCTGTGGGCAAGAAGTCGCTTGCCACTTCACATCTACCATCTCAGGCCACCACACAATCACAACATTGTTGAACTCTCCTCTATCAAGGAAGCATCATCTAGGTCCACACATTTCCCCCATCAATAGCCTTCCCCCAAGCATCACTGCCTTCACAACACCTCATCTACTAGGATGCTACCAACATGCGTTGAACCCATGGCATAGATGGGGTTGCAAAAACTTTGGTAGACAACTAGTTCTGGAGGTGATGCACACACTAGATGTGATGGTTCCTAGGGTTTTTATATAGGTCATGAGGAGAATCATAGGGTATACAAGAAGGATTGTGAAGGGAGGAAGAGTAATGTGGCTCCTAACCTAGTTTCCTTTTTACTGATCCCACCTTCCCCTGGGCTATCCTCTTCAACTTGTTTCCTTCTCTCCTTTAAGTCAATTTTCAAACCCATAATTCCCTTGCCATGCACTCAAATTCATGGTATATTCTAAATATTTTCCCTTTTTATTAAACTCCTTCTCTCTCTCGTGGCTATTATATAAAAAAAATATATATTGAGTGTGCATGGGTGTTAAGGAAAGATATTATGTCCAAAACTTTAAAAGAAAATCCATAAAGGATGTAATACCATTTTATGGCACATATTGAATAACTTACTTTCTTAAGTGTTTCTCAAATTCTTTATTATTTCATTCCTTAAATCAAATTTAGGAAACCATCAATGTAATTCCAATATTATGGAATTCATTGGGAAAAAACTTGTTTTTTTCAACATTGTCTTAAAACAATCCTATTTCTCCCAATTATAGAATTTTCTTCCTTTTATTAAGCATATTTCAAGCATTAAAACACATCCTTTTCTCTTTCTTTCTTTTCTATTTTCTTTATTTTTATTACTTTTCTTATTAATAGCCATGTGAAATTGAGATCTACCATTAGTGGTTACCCATACCACTTTTTAGAGAATTCTACACAATTCTTCACAAGCACATTACTTATTATCCATTAACTTTTGCCCTTTTCTAGATATTGTATTTTCTTTTCTCGCTTCCCCCTTATATCCATTATTGGATTAACAAAAATAGTAGAAACTAAAAAATTCACAACACGGGAAAATTTTGCAAAAGGAAGCCACACTTTCAAAACAAAGCATAACATATTTCCAATATGTCCTTTTTATTCAAATAATTGCATTTTAATTGTTTAAATACAAGTGAAATTTGAGGTTATAACATCCTTCCCCTCTTATAGGAATTTTGTCCCCAGAATTTGACTAGTCATACAAACAATTCAGTATGAGACTTTTCCATGTCCATCTTTAGCTCTCATGTAGCTTTATCCTCTTCATGATGCCTCTAAGGAACCTTTACCATATCCTTCTTTTTATTCCCAAGGTCTCTCTCACCTTGGTATCCAATACTCTCACAGGTGATTTAGGGTATGTCAACCTCCCTTGGATTTCAATAGACTCAATGCTCAGTACATATCTAGGATCCTTCACATGGCACTTCAAATCGGACACATGGAACACATCATGCACACTACTATGGTGGTAAGGCTATCTGTTCTAAAATCTGAAAATGGCTATATGTATCAGGTACTAAATTTTCCTCTAATGTTAGCTACATCTCAGAGGGGTCAAATTTTCAAAAACACACGTTCACCCACATTGAAGTGCAAGTTAGTCCACTTCGCATGAACATATGACTTCTATCAATCCTGGACTCTCTTTAGACTTTGTTTGATCAAAGAAACTTTATCATAATGCAACTATAGTTCTTCTTACTGTAGCAAGGTCCTCTCACCAACATCATCCTAGTGAAGTGGTGATCGACACAACCTCCCATAAGGATCTTTGCAAGGGGGCATCCCAATATTGGCTTGGTAACTATTATCATCAACAAACTCAGCTAAGCGAAGGTAATTCTCCCATTATCCACCCCAATTGAGTACACTTTCTCTCAACAAATCCTCTAAGGTCTGAATCATGCTTTATGACTATCCATCAGTCTGGAGGTGATAAATCATACAAATTTTCAATCTAGTACTGAGTTCTTCATGCTCTTACTTCCATAACTCTGAAGTGAACTTAGGATCACAATTAGAAATAATCAAACTCAAAAATCCACATAGTCAAACTCTTTCTCTAACATATAGTTCAACTAGGTATGTCACCTTGACAATGTTTTTTTTAAATGAGGAAACGTACTGATTTGGTTAGGTGGTCCACCACAACCCATATTGCATCCTGACCTCTTGTTGTTTTGGTGAGACTCACCATGAAATCCATAGTGTTCTGGTCCCATTTCCTCTTATCAATCTCAAATGGTTGTAGTAACCCACTGGGTCATTGATGTTCAACCTTTCACCATCTGGCACGTGAGACAATTTTCCACATACGTTGCTATGTCTATATTCATTCTAGGCTACTCGAGTATCACCATAAGTCTTTAAAAATCTTTATGGTGCCAGGGTTACCATATACTCAGAACCATGAGCTTCTTAGTCCTTAAGGGTGAATCCTCAATATAAGGGTGAATTCTTAGGAACTCAATATGATTTTCTAATTGGATTCCACCATTCACAATTATCTGATGTGTCTAAGGCTTCTCTATTAAACCATTCATGTCAACTAACTCTGGCTCATCTAACTGGACTGTTACAATCTCGGTCAGCAAGTTAGGCTTGGTTTACCTTTATTTGGTACCTCAACTCTTGCATCTGTTATTTTGATAACTAGATTCAAATTTTATACCTATAGAATTCATATTCCACTTGATAATTATATCCTGACTTGTAATCTTAATTTGGTGATTACTTTTCTCACCTTGTTTTCCAAACCATGTATTCAATATTCTCTCCCGAGGGTGTGGTATTTCCTCTAATTCTCAATCATCATAAAAAGATTTCAACTTAAGTATTTATTCCTCATATCACTTCTATTTCTAGTATGAATGCATTTGTCCCATATCTCACACTCATAACAAGATGAAAATAAGAATTTGGCTTCAGTCCAAATACAAAGCTCATCCCATTCTAAGAGTAGAGAAGGTGCATCACACATCACCATTTTATTTTCAAGTCTAGGTTGAATCATCCATGAATACCACCACTCCCTTAATTCCATGTATACATATAGGAAAAATTTCTCCTAAACTTTGAGTCTTATCACAACTCCTATTTATGATCCTTAGTCATTCCCTCAAGGTCTCTAGGGTGCCGATACTTTTTGGATAATCTCACTCTTATGCATTTAGGGAGAGCCTCTCACATTTACCCCTTGGGCCCTATGAACTCATGAAGGTGGCTAATATCCTCAATCATGGGCCTCGGGAAAACATAGTTGTTACCTCCAAACCACATGGTCTTGTGCATTCAGAGGAAAATCAACTCCTACTCCCATCAATCTCATCCCTACTTGACCTTAGGGTTGACTTAGGATTTTATTGTGATGTCATAACTGTATTCTATTTCATCACACAGTTTATATGTGGTTCCTATAATAATATCCTAGAACATTGAACCTTTCTCACCCGAATTTCCTTCATCTCTTAGGGTACCCATACTTTTCTTTATGCCCCTTTATTAGGGCCAGGCGACCTACCCATTAGGACCTGGTCCTATTCTATCAGTCACTTCCATAGTGACTTTTCTTCATGTCCCTTAGAGGTGGTCATACATGGGTCTAAAGAATCATACTCAATCTATGTACTTTTGTTCTTTATGCCTTTAATCTCTCAAGTTTTAGGAGGCATTTAATGTTACCTCAATTCTTAAACTGATATGTGAATTCACCCTTTTACGGAAGATCCAATTGCATGACAAGATAAAGCTATCATTTTCTACCTGAGGCTATATTATTATACCATGTGAGTTACCATTCAAGAATTGGATTACTATCCATATATATTAGCACCACTAGGGAAACTCCTCATGAGGTTGGATATATGATAGTATGGTGGTGCTAAACCAACTTGCATGAGAGTCTCACGAAAGATATCAAAATATTAGTGGGGTTTCCCTTAACCCAAAGCTTGAGTGAGGTTCCACACTCAACCTCGTCGAGTCCACTCAACTCGATGAGAATTATATGCACTAGATACAACCACTTTCTCTCTTTGATTTAAGGACTTCAACCAAAGAAATGAATAATAAGATTTAGACATTGAACATGATTTCTCTTTTTTTAGGTCCCATTTTCCTGTAGTAAAAAGCCACTTTCGTCACCCAGAGTCCAAGTCACACAGACCATATTTGTTCTATTTTCCTCCTCATTATAGTCCTCCGTGTTTACCTCTCTAGCATTGGTCATCCATGATAAATGACCTAGCCCATCAAGACATGATATGCAATTCTCTCCTCAGGCTCCTACTCATAAAATATTCTTATCCAACTCTTTCTCTCTTTCATATAAACAACCCTTAGGGTCCTACACAGGGACTACCAACCCAAGTACGAGGCTTCATAACATATTACCATTTCTTACCTTTTCAGGATCTTGGGACTTTCATTCCCTCGCCTAGATGGTAGGTACTGATAACACCCAAATTTAGGCATTTATGCTAAGAATTTATTTATGATTTTGTGTCATTATAGCCTTAATATGCTCAAAATAATCATATATCAGTAATTTATATCTTTTCATAGATAAAGTTGCTCAACTAGCCAATTTTCGGACTTGTAGGCACCAAACTGAAAAAGACATCTACTCTACAAGATTTCTCCCCAACACATAGTTTTTGCAGCTGCTAGACTTTCATACGTCACAACTTTGGTGAACTAAGCATCGCACTATGTGTACCATCTTAGGAGACGGTGGTTCCGCTAGACGACTAGCGGGCCCAAGAAACTTTTGATATCTTGGACCCTATTTTCAATGGATGGTCCTTTATCAGAATGCATCCTCATCAATCATAGGGTACATCAATGTGGGCCCCTCGAACACCAGTAATAACCCCCCCAATGGGGATGCGTTTGGTCCATGATGTTGCGACTGTAGACAAGGAGGATGCCACGACCGCGACCAGGATATTGTATCAACTGAAACTCAGCACGACTGGGTTGAAGCTCTGCACGGTCGTGCCGAGTCCACAACCGCGACCGAGGCACATCCACCTCAATCGTGGCCCGACCACCTCAACCGTGACTTGACCGCATCGACCGTGACCGTAGCCCGACCACCTCGACCGCTGCACGACCGCGATCAGGGCACAACCCACCTCGATCGAGGCATCATTCTCGACTATGGGATCTACCTCGACCGTAGTGTCTATGTCAACCGCGACCCTCGGCATGACCGTGCCCAGCCCGGAATGGTCAGGTTGAGACTAAGGATGTGACCGAGGCAGGTTTTAAGTTTCAAAATTTTGGAGGTTCCACATTGTGGTTCCACACATTCTTATTTTCCAGAGCCCCATGGGAGAGCTCCAAGGTCTGAAAAGCCTGAAGTGCTCATCCAAGGTCTTATTTTCCACAAACGGTCGGGCCCACTACCAGGTTCTACCCAGATCACACCTATTCCTAGCATCTCAGAATATTCTAGGCCTAAGAGGATATCTAGAATATTCTAGAGTGTTGATGTGTCATCCTCGAGAGAGGTTTCATATCATTGATGAGTTTTAGTCACGTTGTGCAAAAGCGAGTGAGATGACCCCACATGAACAGATACCACAGTATGTACTATGTTTGGATGTAGGTTGCTTTCCGGGGTGTTTGAGGGCTGTCTACACCCGAGAACGGGTGTATAGCCTGCTCAGCTTGTGGTTACATAGCCCAGAACTCCTTCTCTCTGATTAGTAGAATCCTACAGACTCTGTTTTGTTTTATTTTCTTTGTTTTTTTTTATATTTTTGTGACAACCTGCTAGACTAGTTCTAGCTCCATACTTTTATCGACTATCAAATTTTCTTATCTAACTTAAAAGTGAGATCTTTAGACTCCTAAATGTCCCCACGTCCCTGTGTTTGACCTCATATATCTACTTCGACCCAATAATAAAGTTGCAGGAGTCCTTAAAGGTTTCAGGTTATAAATTTAAAGTCCGACCGCCCTGTCGAGTCCGATCAGGTACTCATATCATATACATGTATACATAAGCAACCTCTCTCTATCTCTAGGGTTTGATCCATCCAAGGGCATCTAGGGTACGCCAAGCCTCTATCTGCTCAACTCATCAACATAGGAGTAGTCTAGTTTAGGACATATCATACAAATATCTCTTGTGATTCCTCATGTCTTGGACTCTAGGTTCCCAACCTGTCTTTCTGGGTCCCACTCTCTTAGGAGTTAACCCTATAACTAGTCCTAATACTAGGGGTCCCCTCTTTGTAGATGAGGTTGAGGTTCCTACAGATTCACATCTTATTCTCTCCTGGCCTACTTTATATAATGAATCACACTATCAAATCTTATGTCCAACTGACATCATCATTAACCATATTAAATCATTATGTAACATGAAGCTCCTCATTCATTTCTTCTAGTATGCCTTTCTCATAATCCAACATGCATTACCTCCTGGCTTAGAACTAATCATGTTGCCATCCTTGATGTCGCTCACTTCCATGTAGGTGCATGCCTATCTCCTACTCATATCTGAGTGGGAAAACACTTCCTAGGGTTCCTACCTATAGGAGTTTAAACTTTTGGTCACCACTAATCTTTCGATTTAGGGTGTTATCTCTGTTATCTCTCTCTCATATAACTTTTCTCCTTTTTCTGGGACAACCCACCCTAGGTCGGGTCACTAAAACTAAACGTTGCATTAGGGGTCATGCAACCACTTAATGTCTATGTTTCACATGCATACTCAAGTCCTTTACACATATCATGCATGCCTAACCTACATACTTGCATGCATGGACAAACTAAGGTATCCAACTTATTGGCTTCTCTCTTTCTCTATCCACTACTTAAGGTTCTGGGTTGAGGTTAGGGTTTACAACCTACACCCTAGGTTTTATGATTCTTGTGACCCACTGAGGTTGTTTTCCCTTACCAAACCTAGCCCATCTATGGTTTACCTTTATAGGGGAGAAACCCATCAAACATTTGAAAAAACACTAGAGGGGGTGAATAGGGTTTTAAACTTATTTAACAATAATTTAACTCAAACAACCACAAATGAGAAATCAAGAAGGAGACAAGGGGTTTAGAGTGGTTCCAACCTTAGCAAATACTAAGGTTGTCAGTCCACTACTCGGTTGCTTACCCAACTGGGATTTTGAAAGTATTAATTTTATTACCTTCACAAGGATTTACACAAAATACAATACTTTCTTACACCCCTTGAACAACCTTCACTTGAAGTAGATGCACCAACCCAAGGTATCCTTCTTGAAGTAACTCCAAGCTCCCCCTTGAAGTAGCCTTCCTCTTTAGAAGTAACCTCCCGTTGCACTAGCCTTCTTAAAGTAGCTCAATGTCCCCTTCTTCACCAATAAGATCTCCAACCTCTCCAATCAGCAGCCTCCAACCTAGGAGTAGCAAGGAGAGTACAAATAATAGTGAACAAGAAAGGAAAAAGGAAATTACAACTTATCCTTTGAAGCACAAGGCTTGATTTGCCTAGATCAAGCGTATAGATCTCCTAACCAATGTGTATGGAATTGTGATTGCTGTAGATAGGAGATGCTAGACTATAGGACACGAAATTTGAGCTGAGAGAAGAAGTAGCCAGTTGTCAATATGCTCAATTGCTCACAAACAGGTTGCTCAATGTAAGTGTATGCTCAAAGATTGCTCAAGTGTGAAAACAAGTAAGTTTAGGTGTCCTAAGGCATGTCCTATTTATAAGAATGTCCTACAAGTGCTTAAGGACGTTCTAGACACTTTCTAGGAGTTTCTAAGTGCTTAACTAGCCGTTAGGTATAAGTTAGTTGCTTTAACAACGACTAGTTAATTAATTCTGCAGTTGCTGTCAGAGTCCATCTCGGTCGAGAAATGGTCGACCGAGACACCTACTCGGTCGAAGTTTTGTCGATCGACAGGCTCTCTGGATCAAGTGTTTTGCAACGTTTATCTCCAACTGCCAACTACCTTGTCAGCTGTGTCTAACAGCTACTTGGGTCTTTCTCGGTCGAGAAGTTTGTCGACCGAGAGTGTCTCGGTCGAGGATTTTGTCGACCGAGATAGACCCTGTTTCAATGTTTCAAATAAAGACATTAAGTGTGTGTATGAGTGTGCATATGTGACACTATTGAAGGAGATGACTTATCTAAATGTGGTGTTTAGATAATGAAGATCTAACGCTTGATTTACATGAAGTCTAAGTACTTGTACATTATATATTTGTACAAGTTTACAATTGATTACATTTAATGACATTTACAATCATTCAAGCATATAGATTCCCTAGTGTTTTGTCATTCACCTTATTCCTGCAACACTCAAGTAGCACGTTAGATCAACAAGAATGAAATGTTTGTCATTATCAAAACAAAGGGATTTACAGATGTCCATTTAGCCAACAATCTCCCCCTTTTTGAAGATGACAAACATTTTCTAAATATAAAATAAGAAAATATAAAACATGTGAGTTTCATACCTGAAGATTACCTTTGTAAATTTCTTCTCTTGTTTATAAAATGTGTGCTTATTATTCCCCATGAATTATGGAACAAGAAATTTAATTCTTTAGGGAATAAAGCAACTTTTAATGTAAAACCAAGAGTTTGTTTATGAAACTCATTGATTGAGTTTTGCATTTATATTTATTTCTCCCCCTTTGTCATTTCAAAAAGATAACCGTTTAAAAAGAAAAACTCCCCCTTAATTAGATGTCCCGTTAATTAAAAAAAATGTCCATTAAGAGCCAAAATGATGCAAATAAACGACATTGTTAAGAAGCACAAATATCAAAGAAAATATCTTCCAAAGGAGTGATAAGCAGTTGCTTCCTTATCTTGATGAATTGGTCTAGTGGAAGCGGTTTTGTAAAAATATCAGCCAATTGATCTTCCGTATCAACATGATGAAGGGAAACATGATTCTTAGAAATATGATCTCTTAAAAAGTGATGACGGATTTCAATATGTTTAGCTCGGCTGTGTAAAATGGGATTGTGTATTAAGTTTATAGCGCTTGTGTTGTCACAAAAGATAGGCGTAGATGAAAGAGTAAAACCATAATCGTTTAACACTTGTTGCATATAAAGCACTTGAGCACAACAAGATCCGGCTGCCATATATTCAGCTTCAGTTGTAGAGAGGGCAACCGTGTTTTGTTTCTTGCTAAACCAAGATATTAAAGCTCTCCCTAACAAGAAACAACCACCACTAGTGCTCTTGCGATCAAGTCGACAACCAGCATAATCAGCATCAGTATAAGCTTTAAAATCCAAGGATTGTCCTTTTGGATACCATAAACCAAAACATGTAGTGCCGGCTAAGTATCGAAGAATTCGTTTAACTGCTTGAAAATGAGAGTGCATAGGTTGCAATTGAAATCGGGTACAAAGACCAACGGAAAACATGATGTCCGGTCTAGAAGTAGTTAAGTAAAGCAAACTACCAATCATGGCTCTATATAAGGAATCATCAATAGATTCCCCATTTTCATCCTTATCAATCTTAATAGAAGTGGCCATAGGAGTAGTAGCATGTTTGCACTGATCCATCCCAAAACGTTTTAAGAGTTCTTTAGTATACTTTTCTTGGCTTATAAAGATCCCTGCAGGGGTTTGTTTAATTTGGAAACCAAAAAAGAAAGTTAGTTCACCCACGAGGCTCATTTCAAATTCTTTTTGCATAATATCACTGAATTGTGTGCACAACGATTCATTAAAAGCTCCAAAAATAATGTCATCAACATATATTTGAACAACTAGAAAATCAGATGTATATGTTTTGAAAAATAAAGTAGAATCTGAATTTCCAATAGAAAAACCATTATCAAAAAGATATGTCTTGAGTCTTTCATACCAGTTCCTAGGTGCTTGTTTTAAACTATAAAGTGCTTTCTTAAGTTTATAAACATAGTCACCTTTTTCTGGTATTTCAAAACCAGGTGGTTGGGCAACATATACTTCTTCTTGAATGATTCCGTTTAGAAATGTAATTTTTACATCTATTTGGTAAAGTTTGATGTTTTTATGTGCAACAATAGCTAGTAACATTCTAATAGCTTCAAGTCTGGCTACTGGTGCATACGTTTCATCAAAATCTATTCCTTCTTGTTGATTATATCCTTGTGCTACTAACCGAGCTTTATTCCTTATTACTTCTCCTGCCTCATTTAGCTTATTCCTAAAAACCCATTTAGTTTCAATGATGGTTTTATCTTGTGGTTTAGGAACTAAATCCCATACATCATTTTTAGTAAATTGGTTTAATTCTTCTTGCATTGCTATTATCCAATAGTCATCTTTAAGAGCTTCAGATATCTTCTTAGGTTCAATAATAGAGACAAAAGCCATGTTTGCAACATCCTTAAAGGAAGACCGAGTTTTTACTTTATCATTTGGATTTCCAATAATTAATTCTTGAGGATGATCCTTAATAAGTCTAGGTATAGGTTGTGTTTCAGCATGGTTATTGTTTGTAATTTCTTTCTCACTATCATTTGGTATGTTTAAGTTTTCGAATTGATTAGTGAGATCAATTATTTCAAAATTTTCTGATTTGGACTCTTCATGAAAAGAGACATGAATAGATTCCTCAACTTTTCTAGAGATAGTGTTGTAAACTCTAAATGCTTTGCTAGAGGTAGAATATCCCAAAAAGAATGCTCTATGTGATTTAGAATCAAACTTATCTCTATCATCTTTGGTATTTAAAATATAGCATGTGGATCCAAAGGTATGAAAATAGTCAACTCTAGGTTTCTTTAAATGTATTATTTCATATGGAGTTTTCTTCAAATGGGAGTGAACAGTTACTCTATTTAACACATAGCATGCAGTGTTTACAGCTTCAGCCCAAAAGGTTTTGGGTGTGTTATGTTCGAGCATCATAGTTCTAGCCATTTCTTGTAATGATCGATTTTTTCTTTCAACTATGCCGTTTTGTTGTGGAGTGCGTGGAGCAGAAAAATTGTGAGTGTACCCATGAGATGTGCAAAATTCTTCAAATACATGATTTTCAAATTCTCCACCATGATCACTTCGAATGGTACATATTTTGCGTTGTAATAGATTTTCAATCTTGGAACAAAATTTTATAAAAACATGAATAGTATCATCTTTGGTTGCAAGAAATTGTACCCATGTATATCTACTATAATCATCAACAATAACAAAACAATATCTTTTGCCACCAATAGATTGTGTCCTCATGGGTCCAAATAAATCCATATGAATTAATTCTAAAGATCTACTGGTGCTAAGTACATTTTTAGGTTTAAAAGAGGTTTTTGTTTGCTTTCCCAAAGTACATGGTTCACAGTTTTCAACTTGATCAAAGGATAAAGTAGGCAAACCACGAACAAGATCATATTTTACTAGTTTTTTGATAACATGTGAACTAGCATGTCCTAGCTTTTTATGCCATAGTTGTAAAGTATTTTCATTTGCAAGCAAGCATTTTCCTACTACAGTTTTCATAGAGTTAGGTCTAAGAATATAAAGATTTCCAACCCTTTTTCCTTCATAGACAACATTTGTAGTGTTTTCTATTATTAATTTGCAGCAGTTTTTGTTAAATAGAACATCATATCCACTGTCACATAATTGACTAACACTTATCAAATTATGGTGCAAACCATCAACGAGTAGAACATTTTTTATTTCGAGGTTTGTACCAATATTACCTATTCCAACGATTTTACCTTTACCATTGTCTCCAAAGGTGACTGTTCCACTTTTCTTTTCTTCAAAAGTTTGAAATGCATCCTTGTTCCCGGTCATATGTTTGGAACATCCACTGTCAACCACCCAATCCTGCATTAAAATGTAGGTTTTGGTACCCATGTGATGGTCCGGTATGGTTAGAAGCATTTAATTACAGACTGAATAAAAAATCTGGCTCAGAACTTCAGTCGGTCGACAAATGTTCGACCGACATCTCTCTCGGTCAGCTAATCGTCAATCGAGAAAGTTGCTGTAGATTTTATTTGTTACAGGCGTCTGGTCGGTCGACAAAAGTTCGACCGATTTTATGTTTGGTCGACAATACTTTGACCGACCAAGTTTCTGTTTCAGTGCAATATTTCAGAAAATTACCGTAATGCATGAAACCTTTTATTAAGTTGAGATAAGACAATATAATTTGCAAAAATAAACATTTGATCATATCTCAACTGTATTTTATTTGACTCTACTAAGTTTGGGATTTTGGGACCCAAACTAAGTCAGAATCCTTGGTCTTATAAGGACATGAAAATGAATAATGTCCAAGACGTAGACAAAAATGACAAGTAATAGAATCAACTTCATTTCTTTTTCTAAGAATTGTATTCTTAGGTACAAACATAATCTGAGTCTTAGATGCTGTAATTCTTCAGGGTTGATTTTTCTTTGGAGCATATCCCAATCCTTTTCTTCCATTGAAACTAGAGGAGGTTTTCAGAATGTTATCAAGGATATCTTTTCTTCTTAAATCATGTAGGTTTCTTTGTAGCTTACCAATGTCATCCATCTTCTTGTGTAAATCTTTTCTTGCTTGATCTAAATCAGACAATAGGGAGTCTCTTTCTTTTACAACATTGTCATAGTCTAGATGGTTACAAAGAATTGGTTGAGTCTGAAAATCATTTAGTTTAGCTAACAATTCAGTCTTTTCTTGAGAGAGAATATCAACATTTGTTTCTAGAGTGAGTAGCTTTCTAGTGCAGTCATTTAAAGATGTTTTTAAAGACAGATTCTCAAGATCAATGTTGTTCTTTTCAGAAGAGAGATCATTTAATTTAGCATATAGCTCATCATTTGTTTTGATAACCTTCTTTAGTTTCTTCTTGACATCAACATACTTATCATGAGTTTCTTGTAGACTAGTAATTAACTCTTATTTAGGAAGATCAAGAAGGCTTACCTCTTGAGAGTCTTCATCGTCTTCTCTTGCCATTAGACATTCCACCTTTTCTTCTCCGCTTTCACTTTCACTTGACTCGTCCCATGCAGCTTTATAGGCTTTTTCTCCCTTCTTCTTGTGTGAGCTTTTCTTTCCTTTCTTTGCTTTAGGACATTCATTTTTGAGATGTCCTTTCTTTCCACACTCAAAGCACCTAGGAGGGGAAGAAGAACTAGAAATTTTGTTAGACTTAAATCTTTTATATTTCTTACCATTGACGATCAAGGCTTCTTCTCCTTCTTCTTCACTTGACTCCTCACTTTCTAGTGTGATGATCTTTGAAGCTTTTAGAGCCACATCCTTCTTCTTTGCTTGTTGAAGTTCACGTTCTCTTCTTTCTTCCTCTTCTAGGGTTGCTTCATGAGCTTCTAGATTGCCAATGAGTTGCTCCATTTTCAGTCGAGTGAGGTCATTAGCTTCTTCAATGGTTGTCACCTTAGGCTTGTATTTAGGAGGAAGTGATCGAAGGATTTTTGATACCTGATCTTCTTCAAGAATAGTTTTTCCTAGGGCATTTAAACCATTAACAATAGAAGAGAATTTTGCAAACATTTCACTAATAGATTCATTTGGATCCATACGGAAGTGTTCAAACTTTTGTTTAAGCATACTAATCTTAGAATTCTTGACTTGAACCGTACCTCCATAAGTTATGGACAATCTATGCCAAATGTCATAGGTTGTGTCACAGTTTGATATTCTATTAAATTCTCCTACTGAAATTGAACAATATAAAATGCTTACAGCTTTGGCATTCATTTGAGCCAGTTTTACCGTATTTGCATCCCACTCTGCATATTGTGTTTGAGGAAGCTCGTATGGGGTTGACACCATCCTCCATAAGTCCCAATTGATGCCTTGGAAGTAGAACTGCATCCTTCTCTTCCAATATGTGTAGTTTGTTCTATCAAAAGCTGGAGGTCTAGCAACAAGTGTCCCTTCAAGGTTAAGGTTGTTAAGCACCCCGTCACCCATTCTTCAAGACCTTGTTAAGGTTCCTTGAAGCCTGCTCTGATACCAATTGAAAAAACACTAGAGGGGGGTGAATAGGGTTTTAAACTTATTTAACAATAATTTAACTCAAACAACCACAAACGAGAAATCAAGAAGGAGACAAGGGGTTTAGAGTGGTTCCAACCTTAGCAAATACTAAGGTTGTCAGTCCACTACTCAGTTGCTTACCCAACCGGGATTTTGAAAGTATTAATTTTATTACCTTCACAAGGATTTACACAAAATACAATACTTTCTTACACCCCTTGAACAACCTTCACTTGAAGTAGATGCACCAACCCAAGGTATCCTTCTTGAAGTAACTCCAAGCTCCCCCTTGAAGTAGCCTTCCTCTTTAGAAGTAACCTCCCGTTGCACCAGCCTTCTTGAAGTAGCTCAAGGTCCCCTTCTTCACCAAGAAGATCTCCAACCTCTCCAATCAGCAGCCTCCAACCTAGGAGTAGCAAGGAGAGTACAAATAATAGTGAACAAGAAAGGAAAAAGGAAATTACAACTTATCCTTTGAAGCACAATGCTTGATTTGCCTAGATCAAGCGTATAGATCTCCTAACCAATGTGTATGGAATTGTGATTGCTGAGGATAGGAGATGCTAGCCTATAGGACACGAAATTTGAGCTGAGAGAAGAAGTAGCCAGTTGTCAATATGCTCAATTTCTCACAAACAGGTTGCTCAATGTAAGTGTATGCTCAAAGATTGCTCAAGTGTGAAAACAAGTAAGTTTAGGTGTCCTAAGGCATGTCCTATTTATAGGAATGTCCGACAAGTGCTTAAGGACGTTTTAGACACTTTCTAGGGGTTTCTAAGTGCTTAACTAGCCGTTAGGTATAAGTTAGTTGCTTTAACAACGGCTTGTTAATTAATTATGCAGTTGCTGTCAGAGTCCATCTCGGTCGAGAAATGGTCGACCGAGACATCTACTCGGTCGAAGTTTTGTCGACCGACAGGCTCTCTGGATCAAGTATTTTGCAACGTTTATCTCCAACTGCCAACTACCTTGTCAGCTGTGTCTAACGGCTACTTGGGTCTTTCTCGGTCGAGAAGTTTGTCGACCGAGAGTGTCTCGGTCGAGGATTTTGTTGACCGAGATAGACCCTGTTTCAATGTTTCAAATAAAGACATTAAGTGTGTGTATGAGTGTGCATATGTGACACTATTGAAGGAGATGACTTATCTAAATGTGATGTTTAGTTAGGGAAGATCTAACGCTTGATTTACATGAAGTCTAAGTACTTGTACATTATATATTTGTACAAGTTTACAATTGATTATATTTCATGACATTTACAATCATTCAAGCATATAGATTCCCTAGTGCTTTGTCATTCACCTTATTCCTGCAACACTCAAGTAGCACGTTAGATCAACAAGAATGAAATGTTTGTCATTATCAAAACAAAGGGATTTACAGATGTCCATTTAGCCAACAACATTTTCTCTTTATCATTTTGTCCACTTTTTTTGTTTGGTGGAGGATCCCTTAATCCCTAATATCCATAACCGTAGTACTCAGAAGGGATAAAGAGAGTAGATACATGTACCTAGGGTTTAGGGGGAAAAGAGGGTAGAGAAGTGATGAAATTAGATGTGAAGTCCTAGATGTATGTTATTTCGATTAAAGTCCCCTGACTTTGGCCAGACAGGAAGCACTAGTCTGGGAGTCCTCGTAAGCTGACTAGCAGTACGGAGGAAAATATTATCAGCCCCCAGATCGTGATCCTTTCTAGAGACCATTGTCTTTGGAAAATACTCTAATAATTCCCTTGGGGCTCTATAGAACATTTAAAATTTAATAATTTTTAGAGGTTAAATGATAAACTAGTTGTAATACCAAATGTAATGCCCCCCTCCCCATGTTATCCCCTATTCAGGCAGATTGAGAGGACAAGGGCCATTAATTTCATACATGATCACATATTTAGAAATTAACCAAAAATAATTAATAAATTTTACTAACAAAAAGGAATTTGGTACAAGATTGATATTACATGATCTAGAATATCTAAATTTGCATCATAAATAAATCTATGTAACTATAACCTCCATATTTATATTAATGTATCTTCATCTTGTTCCTTCTTTCTGGATATCTATTTTTATCATATATGAAGAATGACATATTATCCTAAAACATCGACAAAAAAAAATCGGCCAGTATAACACGTTATACTCATATGTGGGGGAACCAAAATGTTTGCATATACTTGTTGTAACAACATAACCACATCAATTATTGTTATAGAATTAAATTTATCATTTTTTCATAACTTCTCAACTCGTTTTACTCAACCTCTGGGATACCCTCTCTTATAATTTTATCTCTGTAATGGAATTTAAGCCACCTTCTTAATATGGAGCCCATGTTCCATGTTGGTCTTCCCAATCTGGGGCCTGACCTCATATGACCTTCCCAATCTGGGGCCTGATCTAACCTCATTTGAGCTTCCCAATATGGGGCCTGGTCTAAAGTCATCACCATGAATTTTCATTCTTTTCCATTTCCAAACCTCCATAGTTGATATGCGGGGTTTGAGAAAATTAATATTGTGATAGCCATAGTGACTTTATAGATTGTAGGAAATAAATATCATCTAAGCACTTAATTTCAAGCAATTCGGTAAAACCTCAAAAAATATCGGGAAACTAAACCGATTAGTCATAAGCGTAACCACATACCTTGATGGCGATCTGTGCAGACTACACAGTTATACTTCAAGTAGATTAAATCAACCAATCAATAGATCCAAGCAAGCAAAGAAGAGACGAAGCATTTAATCTGCATGTATGTAAATCCAAAATTGTTACCATCACATCAATTTCATTAAATAGATTATACCCTACTTGGGTCCTAATCTATGGCTTCAGGTTTCATTGGTATTGAGTTATCATTAATGATTATCGCTTTACTGACTTGAGCCCTAATTCACATTAGGTGTTGCCATGATTATCAAATCCACCATATTATTGCATTATGAACACTTATATTCGTTTATGTGCATTAAATCCTGATCACATTGTTCATTTTTAGCATATTCAAACATCTTATTGCACAAATCTAGGATTTGAATACATTAATTACTACTTTAATCCATAATTAGAGCTCGGTAAGTCCCAATGAAGGACCCGGGTTCGAAGCTCACCGAAGGCACTTTGCGAATGGTAATCCACGCTGATTAGGCACGGGAGGGGGGTGACTGGACCACACCCTCTCATGCCTCGAGAGTTTACCATGTCGGCTTCGCCCGGGGTGGGTTCTCTCGGTCATCAAAAAAAAAAATTACTACTTTAATCCATAATTACTATACATTTAGAAGTATAAGCATAACCAGACTCAGAAACTAATTTATTTAGATTCCTCTCATTTTTCTGATCAAAATTCATATATAACTTGTCATGATCCAATCTACTGATATTTAGTTATGATTTATATAAGATTATCAAATCTGGGCCATTCACGAAGCGACACATCAGTAACTAAATCTTAAATAAACTTACCCGAATTCAGCGTGTAATTAGGAGGAAATGATGCTCGTGCCCCTTTCAGTACCCACCCTGGGCATCCGGGTAATTTGACCCTTTCTCTCCTTTCTCCTCGCGCAGGCGACACCTGCCCAGCGAGTCCCGCACGCGCCGTCCCGCAGACATCGACTCGGACGCTGCTAGCACCTCGTCTAGATCCATCAATGGAGTTGACGCCCAGGCTGAGAGCACGCCGTCTGTGTCTCATCTCCTACATGCACACGACGCCCCGCTTAGATGCCCAATCCTGGCGCCGAAACCAACCTCCAGTGGCCAAGATGTAGCCACCAGGGTTTCGCCGCCGCAGAGACCAACAACCCTCTCCATACCTTCCTCCCCCTGCTACACTCCCACCATCAGAGCATCTACCGAACCGACTCCACCATCTCCCTCTTTCGGACCAGTACTTCCGGAAGGACCCAACGGCTGTAGCCCGACGCTGCCGCTGCGCCATCCTCTGCCATGACAATGGTCGCTAGACTCTCTAGCCCGACGCTGCGACCCAACGTTCACCGTGGCATGGCTACTGGCGGAGGACGTTGTCTTCAATTCATTCATCCATCATCGTTCCCCCAGTGCTCTCCATCCTCCTGGTCACGTTGCGGGCAGGACGTCGCTTGCCGCTTCACATCTGCCATCTTAGGCCGCCACACGATCACATCGTTGCTGAACTCTCCTCTATTAAGGAACCATCGTCCAGGTCCGCACTTGTCCCCCATTGGTAGCCTGCCCTCAAGCAGCACCGCCTTCATAGCGCCTCATCTATTAGGACGCTACCGACAAGCGTTGAACCCAGGGCGTACAGAGGGTTGCGGAAAATCTGGAGACGAAGGCCAGGCAACGGGTTATGGTGGTGATGCACACACTAGATGTGAGGGTTCCTGGGGTTTTTATATAGCTCATGAAGAGAACTCTAGGGGATACAAGAAGGATCGTGAAGGTAGCAAGAGTAATGGGGCTCCTAGCCTGGTTTCCTTTCTGCTGATCCCACCTTCTCCTGGTCTAGCCTCTTCGACTTGTTTCCTTCTACTCTTTAAATCACTTCCAAACCCATCATTCCCTTGCCATGCACTCAAATTCATGGCATATTCTAAATATTTTCCTTTTTTATTAAACTCCTTCTCTCTCTCGTGGCTATTACCAAAACATATATATTGAGTGTACATAAAATGGAAAGATATTATGTCCACAACTTAAAAAAAAAATCCATAAAGGATGGAATACCATTTTATGGCATATACAAATAACTTATTTTTTAAAATTGTTTCTCACATTCTTTTATTGTTTTATTCCTTAAATCAAGTATTGGAAACCATCAATGTATTTCCAATATAATGGAATTCATTGGGAAAACTTGCTTTTTTAACATTGTCTTAAATCAATCCTTTTTCTCCCAATTATAGAATTTTCTTCCTTTTATTAAGAATATTTCAAGCATTAAACACATCCCTTTCTCTTTCTTTATTTTCTATTTTCTTTATTTTGATTATTTTTATTATTAATAACCATGTGAAACCGAGATCTACCATTAGTGGTTACCCCTACCACTTTCTAGAGAATTCTACACCATTCTTCACAAGTACATTACTTATTATCCAATATCTTTTGCCTTTTTCTTAATATTGTATTTTCGTTAATCGCTTCCCCCCTTATATCCATTATTGGATTAAGAAAAATAGTAGAAACTAAGAAATTCACAACAAGGGAAAATTTTGCAAAAGGAAGCCACACTTTCAAAACAAAGCATAAAATATTTCCAATATGTCCTTTTTTATTCAAATAATGGCATTTTAGTTATGTAAATATAAGTAAAATTTGATGTTATAATAGTAAATTTGATTTTTTTTGAACTAGAATCAGATCTAGACATTGCTTATATTTTTATTGAATTCCTTGTATCTTTCTCAGCAAAATTCATATATGATTTGTCTCAATCACTAGCCGCCACATCATCACTTATTACCTTTTTGTTTCCATCATATTTCTCCTCTAGGCTTGTGAATTCCTTTCCTGGGTCCATTACGCTAGGGATCCAAGTCAGAGCGCTCCACTTCTCTTCTCCCTTGTGAACCCCCAACGGAAGGACTCTATTTCATCAAAAAAATTGAGTACTTGATTACATGCTTGGGGAAGGAACTCCAGTGAGGCTGCCATCCCGACGGAGTGTTATGAGCGTCCGACGAGTCGATTGTAGCTCCCAGACGCCTCTTGGTCCTCAAGAAGCACCTAGAAGGGACTTGGTCACATGGACACCAAAACCTAGTGTGGCGGCAAGACAGAGGGGCGAGGGAGAGGTTCAGATGCTGATTGGAATTTTGGTTTTCTTAGAGACGGTTGACGACTTCGTAGTGTGCTCCCCATCTTGAGAGGGGATGATATGGCCTTATATAAGCGACATGTTTGAGGGAAATGATAGTTGCTTCCCATCTTGAAGACCTACCATAACTGTAATTTGGGCATTTTCTTGTATAGCCTCATTAGCAATGAATTAGGGGTTAGAAAGGATCACAATCCCCTCCCGATTCAAATGTATCTAGTCTTGTGGGGTTCGATGAAGAGACTTGCTCACATTAATGTACTAGTCACCAACTTGCTCCCCCACAATTGTTTCTCCCTTGCTATCCCTCCCTTAAGCGGGTAGGACTTGTTCAGGCTCTCTATCAGTTACCACAATCAGAGAGGATCGGAAGATCTTGAATTTATAGGAGGGGTTAGGGTCTCTATTCCCAATCCATGTGGGAGTGGAAATGACCGAAATATCTTGAATTTTCACAAACTGCGAGCGTCGAACCGGTCGGTTGGAAACTAAACCGGTTGGTTCACACACAAGTCGATGGGTTCTACCTACAAACTGATCGTTTGTCCTATTTCCCAATCGCATATGTATTTGGAAATTCATTTTCCATTAATGCTAAACATCAATTCTTTGCACCAGTCAAATTGAGCAAGTCAAACAATAAAATTTTCTCATGAATTTGGGAAAGTCACCAGAACCTTTGATTGACACAACCGAGTAGATCAGTTTACTAGGTAAATCGTTCGTCTCACCCAACCTGAGTAAATTGATTCACCCTATTAGCTGATCAGTTAGTGCCATGATTCATGAAAAACTTAGTCGATTCAATTTCTAATCAACCTAACACTCCAAATGGTTGTCTCGTCACATGAGCTGATTGGTTGGGAGATCAGTCAGTTGATTTGTTGGTTGAATTGAATACCTAAACACTTTAGTAATTAATCCAATCATCATTCAAGATCATAATCCTCTTCTAGGTCAAGACCTATGAGTGTGACCCTATAGGTCCATATTACGTTGGTAACGAGTGTCCATAACAGCTTATGACATAAAAAACAATGAGCGGTGCCTAGTCATACATCAATGCTACCCAAGTAAATGGAAGTTGGAGAACAACTACAAACTACAATATGTGTATGGTGCTATAATGTTTGATAGTTCATTTGTCTCTGATATCCAGAAAGAACTTGAGGCATGGAGTAGTCATCATATTTAACATTCAACCTTGTTCCTTGAACCAGAGCAGACTGTCTGAGATTTATGTAAGCTCAATATCACATATTGACTCACATGTGCATGGCCATGCTTTTCTAAGTCTCTCTAATCAAGAGGCCTTAGATATCATATTCCTATGGGGGGTCAAATCCCATCTACATCACTCACAGTCAGTCCCCATGTGTCACAATCACCCAATCATCACCTTTATAGTAACCCTTATTCAGGATTACATTTGATGATGTCAAATCATATCAAACCACATGTGATGAGTGTTGCGACTTTAGGTCTAAGAACCGCAATCACCACCAACAATATGAGAGTTCACTATGACTACCATGGTAATGACTTCCATGTGTCAGTCTCATGGTGGGTCGGCCCGACACACTATTCTCTAACATGTATCTATGTGCTTGGTTTGATATTGCCATATCATGACTAATGAGATTCTGTCATCAGCCAACTCACACTTTGATCTTATGTGTTATTACTGTCTATCTATCTTCCATGATAATATCTGATCAGGGACATAATGAGAATGTATATACTCTTAACATTCATATGATCCCATTGTTCAAGTCACGTACTTAAAGACATACATCATTGAGTAATATCATTTCCTAGACATTTTATAATGTTACATCATTACCTCATAACTGAATAAAATCAAATCATTTACATATTCTACCATTATAATCATAAAATGATTGGCTCTCTGGGCATACATACCAATAGACCCCCACTTGCACTTAGAGCCAATCACCTACAAATCATATTCCAAGTGATCTAACATGTCCATCATGCTTCTTCTATGAAAGTACATTTGTCAAGGGATCAACAATATTGTTCTCAGTTGGTACTCTACAAATCTTTACATCTCCTCATTGTATGATCCCTCGTATGATATGGAATCACCTTTATATATGCTTTGAGCACTGATGTGATATGGGTTCCTTAGCTTGTGCAATAGCTCCATTCTTGTCACAATATTGCTCAATTGTGTCGTTGTTGCTTGGAACGACCCTAAGTTTAGAAATGGACTTCTTCATCTATACAACCTCCTTTTTTGCATTCGATGAAACAATATACTCGATCTCTATTGTAGAATTGGAAACTATGTCTTTCTTGAAACTTTTCTAGCTTACATCTCCGTTGTTTAGATAAAACACAAATCCTGATTGCATTTACTAATCATGTTTGTAGTCTGGAAGCTTGCATCAGTGTAACCATTTACCACCAACTCTTCCTCTCCACCATAGGTCAAGAAGTGATCCTTAGTATTTCTAAAGTACTTAAGTATGTTCTTCACAGATGTTCAGTGAGCATCACCTAGATCTGACTGATATTTTCTCATCATGTTCAAGGCATATGAGACATCAGGACGGGAACACAACATTGCATACATTATTGATCTAATTGCTGAGGCACATGGAATCAAACTCATGTGCTCCCTTTCTTTACAAGAACTGGGACTTTAGGATTTAGAGTTGGTAACTCCATGAAGAATGAGAAAGTTTCCCCTCTTTGAGTTGTCCATGTTGAATCGCTTCAACACTTTGTCAATGTATGTGATTTGACTAGTCTAAGAAGCCTTTTGGATCTATCTCTATAGATCTTAATACCCAATATGTAGGATGCTTCTCCCAAGTCTTTCATAGAAAATGTATTTCCAAGCCATGTCTTTACCATTTGTGAAGTAGGGATGTCATTCCCCATCAATAGTATGTCTTCTAGATATAATATGAGGAATGTCACTATGTTCCCATTAACCTTCTTATAGACACAAGGTTCATATTCATTTTAAATAAAGCCAAACTCTTTGACTGCCTCATCACAACAAATATTCCAGCTCTGAGATGCTTGCTTCAATCCGTAGATTGACCTTTACAACTTATAGACTTTATTTGCATCTTTTGGATTTATAAAACCTTAAAGTTGTGTCATATATACATACTCAAGAAGATTCCCATTAAGGAATGCAGTTTTAACATCCATCTACCAAATTTAATATTCATGATATGCTACAATGATAAGAATGATCCTGATGGACTTAACCATGCCCACTGGAGAAAAAGTTTCATCATAGTCAACACCTTGAACTTGTTTGAAACCCTTTTCTACCAATCTTCCCTTATAGGTTTGTACTTTACCATCCATGTTCGTTTTCTTCTTGAAGACCCACTTGCACCCTATGGGTTTTACCCCCTCAGGTGGATCCACCAAAGTCCATATTTTGTTGGTATATATGGATTCCATCTAAGATATCATAGCCTCAAGCCATTTCTCAGACTCTAGTCCCTCAGTAGCTTCTACATAGGTTGTTGTCTCATCATCTATGACCAAATCACTGACAACTTCAGTCACAAGATATCCAAATCTCTCAGCTTCAAGGTTTGTCCTATTAGATCTACAAGGTTCCCGTGTTACTTGAGGAATTTGAGATTCTAAAACACTTTGTGATTCACTTTGTTCTTCTTATACATCTATTGGTTCAGTGCTTTATTTTTGGTCTCAAACTTCTTCGAGCACCACTTTCCTCCCACTGATTCCTTTGGATATAAATTCCTTCTCTAGGAATACATTATCTCTAGCAACAAACACTTTGCTGTCATATAGGGAATAAAAGTAATATCATTTAGTCTCCTTAGGATATCCAACAAAATAACATCTATCAGATTTGAAGCCAAGATTTTTAAGAAACATTTTCCTAACATAAGGTTTGCATCCCCAAATATTCATAAAAGACACATTGGGACGCTTCCCATACCATATCCCATATGGTGTCTTTTGAACCTACTTAGATGGTACTCGATTTAGTGTAATGTGAAAGTCTCTAGAGCATACTCCCAGAAGGTAGTCGGAAGCTCAACTAAACTCATCATTGATTGCACTATATCCAGTAATGTGTGATTCCTTCTTTCTGATACACCATTATGCTGAGGTGTTCTAGGTGGGGTCCACTGGGATATAATCCCATGAGATATTAGAAGGTCCTCAAACTCTTGGCTTAAGTATTCTCCATCTCAATTAGAAAGAAGTTCCTTAATACTTTTTCCAAGTTGGTTTTGTACTTCATTCATAAAATCCTTGAGCCTGTCAAGAGTTCCTGACTTACATTTTATTAAATAAACATAGCCATACCGACTAAAGTCATCAGTGAAGGTAATGAAGCACTTATACCCACCTCTAGTGGTTGTTCTAAAAGGTCCACACACATCAACATGTATGCGTCCTAATAGATCACTAGACCTCTCATTGGTACCACTGAAAGGGGTCTTAGTCATTTTGCCCAACAAACAAGATTCACATGTCTCTATTTATTCTAGATCAAAAAATCTAGATAACCATATTTATGGAGTCTAGATATGTGATTCTCATTTATGTGGCCTAGACGACAATTCCAAAGGAATGTTTGTTTGAGTTGTTGAGTTTTAGTCTTTTAGTATTAACATTATAAACATCAGTCTTTAGATCTAGCATATAAAGACCATAAGACATTTGGGGCACTACCATAAAATATCCCATCTTTTGAAATAGAACATTGACCATTTTTAACATGGAATTCGAATGCATCCTTGACCATACAAGATATAGAAATGATGTTTCTATTTATAGCAGGTACATAATAGCAGTTCATTAGCTCTATTAGAAGCCCATCCAAACTCCAAGGGATAGAATTGGTGGTCACGTGGGGAGTCGGGGAATGGGCAGAGATAAACTATAGGTTCCAACTGCATTGGCTGCAAATCTTGCACCATTTGCAACTCACAGTTCCACCTCACCTTTTCCCAAAGGCCTAATTTTTAGATCTTGCATATTTGAACATATGTGAGATCCACATCTAGTACCCATGATGAAGAAGTAGATACATTTATTTCAATAACATATATACCTAAAGTGGAGATCTGTATCCCCATCTTCTTCTTCCTGAATGCCTTCAAGTACAAAGGATGAGTTCCTCTTGTACTTTTCTTTCTCCTTATTTTGAGTGTTGAAGATTTTGATTTGGTCTTTGCCTCATAACTCTTCTCAGCCTTTCTTTGATCCTTGGACTTAACTCTACTGATCCCCATCATAGACTTTTCCATCTTCATCCTTGCTTTGACATGAATCAACATACCAAGCAAATCTCACATCAGTTTAGCCATATTATTTACGTGATAGCACACAATAAAGTGGATATATGATTCTAGCAATTTCTTAAGAATCATATCTATGGCCAACACTTGACTCAAAGTAAATCCTAGTTCTTTAAGATGATACACATGTCCAATCATATTGAGCACATGTTCTTCTAGTGAGGTTGCTTCTGTCACCTTAAACTCAAATAGTTCCTTTTTGATATCATCCCTTTCTTACTTTGTAAGGACAATGTTCACTTTCTTAATATGTGTTACCATCTCAAGAATCCCCATGTTCTCACAATTCTCACGCAACTCATAGTTCATGCGGCTAACCATAAGGTACTTTATCTCCAAGGCATCGTTGGGATGCTTCCAATAAGCATACACCTTTGCCATAGGTGCATCAAGAGTAGGTATTTCTAGCACTGGTTTGTCAAGGACATAGAGTTTACAGTCTTTATTGAGAACCCTTCTCAAAGTCAAAAACCAATCATGGAAATTGGTCCTGTCAAGTTTGTCCTTCTTAAGGACCAATCATAAATACTAATATGTTCAGCATTTGATACAACAAGAGAATATTTGCAATTTGTCAAAACCCTTTTGATTTGAATTGATTTGAGAATTTGACGATATTAATTAGATCTTTAATTAATTTATCTCTCCCTCTATTTTGTTCAAATGGATAGCCCTCACATATCAATTTAGAATATCACAACATACAATATTCTAATGGGCTAAGATCTAACTTAATTCAACTATCACCTAGCCAGTACGCCAACATATATAGTCAATTATCAAGGTAGGTAACATTTGCCAATTGAATCATATGTAATTCTTCGATAGATGATATGCATAGCTCATTGCCATAATCATTTGCATGCTTCCGGTGCTTAATCTCATTAAGACCAGACAATTAAGCCTGACCCAAAAGCTGAAACAATAATAATACACCCCCGCTTGGTGGGCCCACACAACTACCATCACACTTCTATGAGATAGACATGCACCATCCTTGGGATGCCCATGCTTATTCGATCAATATTTTCATGTGTGCCACTTTTGGAAAACATCTAACACTAAATATTTTATTGAGGGAGTTTGTATTTATAAATACATATAATTTATACACCACATATATGGTATGTATCATATATATGCTATATCCCACAACGAAAACATGCAATAAACAAAAAGTGATGTTTATGGACATCCTAATGTAATTCCTTGGAGCCACAAGGAATTAACACACCCTAGGGTCCACATCATGTGAATAAAACTTTTGTTGATGAAGATCCGTACTTGCCAATCTGGGTTGATCGGTTCAACCATTGAATCGATCGACTCACCTCCTGGTCGGTTGATTGGTCGTCTTACCGATCATTTGGTCCTTTAGTCCACCATATGTTGGATCCTCCAACTGATTGGTTGGGTCCACTAGCCGATCAGTTTGGCTTGTCCACCTTTTCCTCCTCTATCCTCCATCCGGTCTTCTTGCCTCTGAGACGATTGATTGGTGTTGTCAGAACATCGTTCTTCTTTGTCATAACATGAACGTAAACTACCCTACTAGTACATGATTATTGAGAAACCTTGAGTTACATTTGAGGGGAGAAAGGGTAGGAGAGAATTAAACTTTTACATTTGAAGATAAGGTAAATGATCAGTATGCAAACTCAGATAAAATAGGATTAACCAAACCACACAACCACACACAGATAATAGAGGTTATTGGCCATAACCATGCTATACATCCACCATCAAAACTTTCTTTTAGGGCAACATGTTTGAATTGAATATATATAAATATATATATATATATATCATATATATCATATATATATCATATATATATATCATATATATTTATCATATATATATATATATATATTAGTTTGGGATTATGTGTGCCATCTAATCAGATAGAATTATTCACATAACATTCAATAATTTAAACAATAACAAAAAATCTGATCATATCGATTATCCCAAAATATTGTAGATTGACGTGGCTCTGATATTGTTGTAGGGTAATATGGCTACATAATAGGTAGTGGAAACAAAATTTTTACTACCATATTCCCCATAAACCAACAGATTGAATCAACAACTATAAGATGGGAAGGATAATTTCGAGGATATATCTAGTCTTAAAGCAAGTTCAACAACATCTCCTCGTCATTATAGATGCGCAAATGTCTTCTAGTTGTACTCAGACTCATCTGTTGTGCCTCTTGGTCTGCACCACTGACTACAAGTTAATGTTTTCCTCCTAGTGATAGTCAACAACATCCACACCTCTATGGAAGTCCACACAGATTTCCTAGAATTCCTTTTGTCCTGCTAGAATAGACAAGAAGGAGTTGTCCCTTCCGTTGGTGTACTAGTCACCAACTTGCTCCCCCACAATTGTTTCTCCCTTTCTATCTCTCCATTTAGTGGGTTGGACTTGCTCGAGCTCTCTATTGGTTATGACAACCAGAGAGCACAACAACTATCAGAAGAAATTGAGTTTTGTGTTGGGAAGCCCCCAGTACCCTTTTATTTACAGGAGGGGTTAGGGTCTTGGTTCCCAATATGTGTGGGAGTGGAAATGACCAAAAGATTTTGAATTTTCACAATCTACGAGTGTGGGTTGGCAACCGAACTGGTCGGTTCACACACAAGGGGATCGGTTTACCGTGCAAATCGATCATTTTGCCTATTTCCCAATTGCATATGAATTTCACAATTCATTTCCAATTAATACTAAACATGAATTCCTTGCACCAATCGAATTGAGCACGTGAAACGATCAATCTTTCTCATGAATTCGGGAAAGTCACCATAACCTTTGATTGGCACAATCAAGCTGATCGGTTCACTAGGTGAACCTGTCGTCTCACCCAACCTGAGCTGGATCAATTCACCCTGCGAGTCGATTAGTTGGTGCCATGATTCATGCAAAACTTATCCAATTCAATTTCTAATCAACCTGACACTCCAAATGGTCATATCATCACATGAGCCAATCAGTTGGTAGATTAGTCAGTTGATTTGTTGCTTGAATTGAATACCTAAACACTTTAGTAATTAATCCAATCATCATTCAAGATCAGAATCCTCTTCTAGGACAAGACCTATGTGTATGACCCTATAGGTCCCATATTTCATTGGCAATGGGTGTCCATAATAGCTTATTACATCACATGCAATGAGCGGTGCCTAGTTGCACATTAAAAATACCCAAGTAAATGGAAAGTTGGAGAACAACTTCAACCTACAATCTGGGTATGGTGTTATAGTGTTTGTATAATTCCTTTATCTCTGATATCCAGATTGAACTCGAGGCATGGAGTAGTCATCCTCCTCAACATTCAACCTTATTCCATGAACCAGAGCAGACGTTCTGAGATATATGTAAGCCCAATATCACATATTGACTCACATGAGCATTACCATGCTTTTCTCAGTCTCACTAATTAAGAGGCCTTGGATATCATACTCCTGTAGGAGGGACAAATCCCATATACATCACTCACAGTCAGTCCCCATGTATCATAGTCACTGAATCATCACCTTTATAGTAACCCTTATTCATTATTCTGTTTGATGATGTCAAAGCATATCAAATGACATGTGATGAGTGTAGTGACTTCAGGTCTAAGAACCTGAATCACCACCAACACTATGAGAGATGACTATGACTACCATGGTAATGGCTTCCATGTGTCAGTCTCATGGTAGGTCTACTCGATACACTATTCTCTAACATGTATATGTGTGCTTAGTTTGATATCACCTTATCATGACTAATGAGATTTTGTCATCATCCAACTACACTATGATCTTATGTGTTACTGTTGTCTATCTATCTTCCACAATAACATTTGACCAGGGGCATAATGAGAATGTATATACACTTAACATCCATATTATCTCATTGTACAAGTTAGGTACTTAAAGACATACATCATTGAATAATATCATTCTCTAGACATTTATGATGTTTTATCATTATCTCATAACTGAATAAAACAAAATAGATTGGAAGCTTACCTTTTATTAATAATGAATTCATTTACATATTATGCCATTACACTCATCATATAATTGACTCTCTGGGCTTACATACCAACACCAACACCAACCAACACGAGGACCTTCCCAATCAAGCGTGAGGTCTCGTACCTCACCTATTCCTACAACATCAAAGAACTGGGGCCCTATTCCTACCACAACCTCTGCGGATATGTACATGACTCATGCTCTATGAGCCTATGAACCTTGACTCTCCTCCTCCTCTTGTCTTCCCGACTAATATGATTCATGTGGGAAAAGAGGCCAAACGGGATGCTAGAGGATGTGGAGAGAGGGAACCATAGTCTGGTGATGATGACGAGATTATTCAGGTGATTAACAATGGCCATCGGGTTGCAAGGACAAACCAAGTACCGAGGGGGGTTCCATCCTGTAATAGGGTACACAACCATGACTCAAATGAGGTTTGATGGAAGACTTTGGAGAGGATAATGGAGATGCAGTAATGGAAATTGATTTAGATAGTCCTAGGATCACCAAGAGCTCTAGAAAGGAAGGAACTAACAAGTAGGGAGTAGGGGTGCCAAATCCAAGTGACATGTCTATACTCCCCTGGAATGTGAGATGGGTGTCTCTCCCACCGACACAATAGGTGCTCAGAGCACATATTGACGAGTCTAAATCTGATCTTGTTGTGTGTTTGGAGTCAAGAATCAAAAGGAACGTTGTAAATAGAGTTGCAAACCTATTTCCATAGGGATGGAAATCCCTATCTAATCTGTAGAAAATGGAAAATGAAAGATCTATATTGGGTGGAACCCTATCTATTGGGAGGTTGAACCTATCTTGTTTAGTTATCAAATGATTACCATGAGATGTTTTAATTGGGGGGGGGTTCTTGTATTATTTCTATGCGATACATGTCAAACTATGAGCAAGATATGAGAAGATGTTGGGAAATGATACAACAAACTACCCAAGAATAGATACCATGGCTGATCATCAATGATTTTAACCATGTTAGAAGAGCGACATAAAAGTGTGGTGGTTTACCTATTCTTGATTCCATTAT